>CM051833.1:45870933-45956450 GCA_028451465.1 Erethizon dorsatum | reverse complement strand
AGTAGTAAGTTTTTATGGATTTTCTGGAATGGAGAAAAGTCCAGCAATTTCCAGTGCCAGTGTATGGTTCTAGACAACATTTCCTGTTGTAATACATGGAGCATGGGGTGGTTGTAGGCTACTCATCCATGAGGTTATTAAAGTTTTGTGTTACTGTGCAACACTTCCTAGCCTTGTATACCCAGGCCCTGTGTAGAGCCCAAAGCCTTTAGTTGTTTGTGCTGCTGTGGTGTTTGAGACAGCACAAGTGTCGGGGCAGAAGAGAAAAAAGAGAAATAAAATGCATGACAGCTTCAATGTGCCACAGCCCAAGTTAACCCTGCATTATAGTCTTGGACTTATTACTATTTATAAATGATCAATATTTTGATATGCAGAGCTCAGTAGAATTGGACTCAAGGTTTGAGAAAGCAAAGGGTACAGAAGCAACAGGAAGACAGAGGTTAAACTCTTATTTAGACACCCATCAGATCTCTGTAGCTCAAGCATAGGGTCAGTGTTCTCACAAAAGTGACCTTCAGGAAGCAGAAATAACCAAGGCAAATGTTTTCTTAATCTTTCTGTCAGAGGTGTTCTGTGCTGCAAAGCTGTATGACATGCAAAAGTGGTGATTTTTCATTGTACTAGGAGCAACTGAACCTAGAGGGTTTATATAGGTTTTTCATCAATAGCAGTTTTTCGTATTTTGTGGTAATTCTGTGTCTGTGGTTTTTACCAGGATTTCATGGGAGGCCTGTCAAAACATGCCATGCTACCAGGGGTAAGAGTGTACTGTACCCAGGGGCTTATTTGGTCACCACAGCCATCTGTACCACCCCTGTCTCATCCTGGTGCTCTCTGTTTCAATATCTTTTCCTCTCAACTTTTCCTATTCTCTGTGTTATCCTCTGGAACTCTGAAGAGACCTTTAAAATGCTGTGTCTCTTAATATTTCTTATGTTATTCATTCTTTGTCTCTCTGGCTTTCATTTACATATTTGTTTGCATCTTCTAGTTTAATAATAATTTCTAAACTATGAATATTCTCCTTTGTAACCTATGCTATGCATTTGATTAGATTTTACTGCCCCTGCATTACTGACATTTATATCCCCTTCCTCAGGTCTAAAAATCTCCTTTCTACCTCTTCTCATCTTTTTTAATTTTCAAATGTTAGGAAGAACGTGTGACTTTTGTTTTTCCGAATCTGGTTTATTTTGCCCAACATGCTCTGATATCCGTTCATTTTCACAGTCATGAGGAAATGTTTTTCTTTTTGGCTGAGTAATACTCCACTGTACAGAATTTTCGGGTTTTGAGGAATGTCCATAGGGGCCATACTTACTAATTTACTTTCCTACCAGCAGTGTCGAAACATTCCTTTACCCCTATTTTAACAAGTGTTTGTTATTTTTCTTTTAATATTATTGATGATATCCATTCCCAAGTGAAAGAGAATTTCATTATAGTTTTGATTTGCATTACCCTAATGACCAGAGATGTTGAACATTTCTTCATATCCTTATTATTGGCCATTTGTACTAGTTTTGAGAAGTGTCTGCTTGATTCATTTGCCCATGTATTGAGCAATTTGATTTTTCCATATTGCTCGTATATCCTAGATATATATCTTCTGTGGAAACAGAAGCTTGCAAAGATTTTCTCCCACTCTGTAGCCTGTGTCTCTATTGTGTTGCTATCTTTGCTGTATAGAGTCTTTTGAATTTGATGCCAAACCATTTGACAATTCTTTCTAGTGGTATTTTCTTATTTCCATTTATCCATCCAAATTTAACATTTAGAATTCTTCTCTAAGAAAGATTTATCTCATTCCCTCTATCCTTCTGTAACTTCTTTCCTCATTTGTTTCATTGTTTAATATCACTTTGGTCTCATGTACATTTATTTTATTCTCTCATGTTATCTGGTTTTATTAATCTTTATTCTCTTGCTCTGAGTTTTCCACTTTGGACTGTGAGAGGTCTTTCAGCTTGACTCCTTTGACGTGTCTTATTTATTTTTAAATACTTCTTAATTCCTGGCTTTATATACTTCCAGGCTCATTTTCAAAATTCTTTCCCAAGCACTAGAATTAGCCATTTTTCAAGAAGCCGTGTTTTCTTTTATTGAAATTCAGTCTATCTATGCAGATGTATAGTAAAATAGACAGAGATTCATGCACGCTGCTGTCTCAACTGTAATCCAGCACAGAAGGGTTCATTCCAGAATTGTGTCCTTGTTTATTCTTAACTTCTTTAAGTTACAATTGGAGACTGGACTCTTTTTATCTACAGTGGCATTATTACCATGTAGAGCAGTTTCTGAGTTGCTAAGACATACCCTGGTGAGAAACACGTTTGCCAAGGAATGCATGGTGTTTGTGCACAGCTCTTCCATCTCACAGTGCCCAGGTTAAACACTATTTTCAGAATATACTTAGGTCAGGATCTTTCATCATCGTCACTCTGCTCAGTCTGGTCATGTAACTTATTTCACATAATTAGGTTCATTTGTCATTGTCTGCAATCCATTCTATTCCCCTATCTTCCTGGCTGATATGTTTTTCTTCTCTGGGACAGGTTCTCACCATGTTCCCCAGGCTGGTGTTGGAGTTCCTAGACTCAAGAGAAACTTCTGCTGCAGCTTCCCAATTAGCAGAGACTACAGCAGTGCCCCACGTTGCCTGGCTATCCTGATTGATTTTCACCAACTTTCATAGAGTAAGTAGCACATTTGGGTGTACAGTTTAGTGTCTTTTGGCAAGTGTACAGTCACACCTCCACCTCCGCATTCCCGTAAAGGACTGTCTCATCTCCTAAACATTCCCTCATGCTCCGGCTTTGTAGTTAGTTCTTCCCTGTCCCATCCTGAGACAACCAGAGATCACTGTAAATGCCTAAACTTCACTTGTTCTGCACTGTCCTGTAAATAGAACCACAGAATACACAGGCTGTGGGATCTGATTTCCTCCACTTAGGGAAATGCACTGAAGACTCATCCACACTGTGGTGTGAATTCTGAGTACGGTCATTTTCGTTAGTGAGTGGTATTTTGGTGGTTGCATGCACTGCAGTATATTCACCCACCAGTTTTAGGCCTTCTGATTGGTTTCCAGCATTTTTAATTATGAAATAAGTGACTATAAATTTTCAACATGAGGTTTGTGTTTAATGCTTTTTTAAACTTTTATTAGTATATGTTTATATGGTATAATGATTATGTTCCCTGTAGAGAATTGGTGTATGTGCGTAACACATTTCAATTCCCTTCTTCATCTCCTATTTCTCCTACCTCTTTAATTATTAATGTTCACATATTTTCAGTAAATACATACCTCTGGAATGTCTGGGTCATATGATAGATGCATGCGTGAGTTTCTAACAGCTAACCTGCTTGGAAAGTTACTACTGGGACATTTTGTGATCTCAGTTCCAATTCCTTCAGATCCTCATTAGTAGCTGGCATTTGAAATTTTAGTCTTCATTTTTGCCATTCTTGTGTGTAATTAGTACCTCACTGTGATTTTGACTTCATGGTTGGAAAGAGCACTCCGGTAAATAGAGAATCCCATATTGCCATTGGTATTCTCTCCCCGCACTTGGAAGATACAGCCTTAGGGTTATTTGTTTTTTCTCATCTTGCTGTCTGATGGTCCCATCATGTTTCCTTGTATGTAACATGTTGTTTCTCCCTGCACGCTTTTAAGCTTTTGTGTTTGCATTTTAGCATTTTAACTCTCATGTGCCTATGTATTTTCTTTTGGGGGTTCATTAAGTATCTTGGATTTCAAAAAGTAGGCTTTCTGCTGGTTTGAGACCATTTTCAGGTATTTCTTCTTGATTTGCCTCTATATCACTGTTAGTTTTTCTGTCTGTACTCTGTCTCATTTTCCATTCTTTCCATCATTTCGAATACTCTCTTTGGATTCATCTTTGGAATTGATTTGATTCTAATGTATCCAGTCAACTTTTTTACTTCATAATTGGTTTTGTTCTCTTTTATATTTTCAAGATATCTTATGAAATGGCATCGCTCTTCATTCATTTTGGTATTTCCTCCTGTAAAATCTGTTTTCAAATCCTTGACTGCCAATCGGAACATATTGGTCCACATGGAGATAAATTCTGCTGATTTTAATTCTGATTTTAATCTTTTTGTATTTTCTTAGTCCACTTGTGCTGCTATAACAAAATACTACAGAAAGGATAATTGTTAAGTGGAGGAAATTTGTATGTCAGAACTCAGGAGGCTGGGAAGTTCAGAATCCATGTGTGTATAGTTTCAGCACCAGGTGAAGTCTGTCTGTCTCTGTGTCCCATTGCCTTTCTCCTGCACTGTTACATAACAGAAAGCCAAAAATGCAGAGCTAATTCCCTTTGTCCTTTGCAAAAGAAGCTAATCACATCTAGGATAGTTGATTGTGGCCCGTTCATCTTGTAAATGGCACACATGCTAATACTGTTGCATTGGGGATTACATTGCTACCTAAATACTGGATGGAACAAAATCATCCACACTCTAGCATGTGCAGAGTATATCTTCCAGTTTCTGTACATGTCTCATGACATTTAAAATTGTTTGCTAGAAGCTAGAAATACTAAATACTTTAGATCTTTTTTCTTCCTGTTGTTTTTAGCGAAGTTCACCACAACCTGAAAATGCATTTGAAAACTATATAATCTTTAAAATAGTTGAACGTTTTAAATTTCACTCAACAATACGTCAGTCTTTATCAGATTTGAAAACAATGTATTTTTCTCCAGATCTTGTCATTCTTACAGGAAAATGGGGCAAGTGAACCTGGGCTGTGTTACAAGCCCCGTTCCACATTGAAAGGAATTCCTGCGGTTCCATACCAGCAGAAAATGACCATCAACATCCTTGGAGGGCCCCTTTCCCTGGTCTCTATCTCCAGTGCATGCTTAGTAGCAATAGGGAACAAAACTGCCCCTGACTCCCTGGGATCAATATTACCGTGACCTTGGAGCATTGAGGAATGTTCATATGCTTTTACATTCCATATGAAGATGAGCACTCATAAGCCAATTCCTACTTACAGGGCTGTTATTAAAAACGATAACTCAGTGGAAGTTCTCGCCGGTGATGAGGCATCTGGAGACACTCACTTGATGTTTTGTATTCTTTGTTGTTTTTTTTTTGTTTTGTTTTGTTTTGTTTTTGTGGGTACCGGGGGGTCGACCTCAGGACCTCGCGTGCCAACAGGCACCCGTGCCTCTGAGCGATATCACCAGCCCCTTTTTCGTATGTGGGTTCCGGGAGTCGAACTCAGGCCCTCGCGCTTGCAAGGCAGGCGCTTACGCCGCTGAGCCATCTCACCGGCCCAACGTTTTGTATTCTCAATACCTTCCACTGAGTCTCCTTTTCATGTGCCCTCACAAGAACACATCTCATGACAACCCATTCGGGACCCCTCCTGTCTCTCAGGAGCTATTCCTACTCCCCATTCCCCATTCCTTTTCCTTCAATAAATTTTCCTACTCTTAACCTCCATTAAAAAAAAAGAACATATCTCAATACTGGCCCCCTGTAGATGCGGCCGAACCATAGAATATTTTAGTTACTTAGTGTCTAGGTCAAACAACCTAGGTAAGCTGATTTAGCATCTTATTTTCCTTAAGTAGTACACCCTTGTTTGTAGAATGCCTACTATTTATCTAAGAGAGAGTGCACCTGTCCATATAGGCTTACTGGAAGCTGACAGTCACTTTCATCCTTTCACTTTCAATTGTTGATGGTTCTAAACTGGGTGCCTTGGAGGCAGCCTATTGTTGATCATATTTTTGTACCATTCTCTCAGTCTGTGCATTTTAATTGGTAAGTTTATTCCATTTACATTGAGTAATTACTGATAAACTAAGTGTTACTTCTGATCTTTTCCTGTTTATTTCTGATACATCTTATTCCTTTTTTGTTGTTCCTCATTTTTTGCACTATTGCCTTCCTTTGTGATTATTATGTAATGTACTATCTGGTTACTTCCTCATTTTTTCTGTACATTTTTAGTTGGAAGCTCGGTGTGACCTTCGGTGTTGACACCCAGCAACCTTCCAGTTTCTTATAGAGATAGGGAAAACTGATAGTGAACAGATGCAGGAATAGCATTTACATTGCTGGGCTATGTGTGTGTGAGATCTTTGTGGGTGACGACGTGTGTCTGTGCCTCTATAGTGGCAGACTGAGGCAGGTGCTCCCAGGGTGCGAGGGGCTTGGCCAGGGTTGCCCTTGTATGTCACCAGACTCCTCAGGATGAGGCCAGGCTGAACCAGCATCCAGAGAAGGTGTCTGAGTCCCCATTGCTCCATTGAGAAAAGGACTGGAACGTGCTGAGGTCAAGCACAGAGGGGCTGATGGTGACACTTTGGTGATGGGGGCCTTGAGGAAGTTAAGGAAATACCTCAGAAAAACATAGCAAGGTGATAACGCTTTCTGAATGCATATGATTTAGAAGACATAAGAAGTGGTATCTCGATGTCAGAAAACTTTCACTATGATATTGCTATATAATTATATTTTGCCTGTTTTGTGTCCTTATTTATAGCTAAATACTTTTGGCGCTGTGTGAACCGTATTAGGTGTCTCAAGTGTGGCAGTCACTCTCTAAACCTCTAAACTTAAGACCATTCCTGACAGTTCTGCAAATTTTACATTGCAAATTTATTCAAGAATTTTGGGAGGGGGCCTTAATGTGAACTGGTGATTCTTTAAAGCTTGGAAGTTCTGTATACTCTGCTATTGGTTTCCTATCTTGTTTTCAGCATGTTCTAAAATACCTCAAGGTGATGGGCACCTTAGTAGAGTAGGTTGGCAAGTGAATCTCTCAAATGTGCATCAGATTTATAGACATCAATAACAATGTCATTATCATTAGTTTTTCACAACCCAAATGTTGTTAATGTATATAGATCTTTGATTAAAAAATGTGGAGGAAAAAAATAACAGCCAAAATTCTTTAAACATATGTTTAAAGTGATATCACTATATCACTTTATCACTATAAAGTGTTTATAGTGATAATTTGGAGGACTTGCTTCCTTTTTCTGGCCATTTTATGATCCTTTTGTAGAGTTTCTTTGATTTCTTATTACTCAAACAAAGATTAGAAAAGGAGACCCTAAGTGCTCTTAACTCTTTTGCATTCTCTGATGTTCAATTTCTACTCTTTTTATGTCAAATAAGGATTTCACCTAATGGGCTTCCATCAATTCCCATCTCATAAGCCTTAACCGATTTATTTAAGACTGGGTCTTAAATACTTACTTGCTCAAGATCTTACAGACTGTGTACAATACCACATGAAAACTAATTTTCTATGCAGGACAGGCCCCATTAAATTAACTAATAATCTGGTTTATTCATTAAGACCTTATTGCCAGAAACTGGACTCCAAAAAATGCAGAATGTCAGTGATACAAACAGAATATGTTTTGTCAGACAACTAAAGTTCTTGGAAATGTGCATGGAAAGAAAAAGAATCTTTAATAGAAGTGCTGTTATGCAAAAATAAAAAGACAGGGCTTGTGAGATAACTCAGGGGCATAAGCGCCTGCCTGGCAGGTGCGAGGTCCTGAGTTTGACCCCCGGTACCCACATAAAAATAAATAAATAAATAAATAAATAAATGAAAAGACATTACAAAACAATGGAAAAACCTGTGATGACAATGGGTTTGGAAGAATAAGCCAGCATGTTTCTCCTAGTAAAAGGAAAGCAAATCTTTTACCATTCAGCTGCTGCTTCCCTCAGTGGCAGTCCAACTGGTGTCCTTAAGAGACAAGTGGACAAGCCTTACAAGAACTAAGGCATCACACACAGGAGAGAAGTGGAATCAATGAAGCGTGTAATGCTGGGGCTGGGCGGGTATACAGGTAGGACAGAGCACTGGCGTGTTTGAAGAGAAAACAAAGGAAAAGAACATTTGCATATGCATAGTGTAACTTGTTCCAGAGTGGATTGTACAGCAAGATGATTTCCTGCACAAGTGTAGGGGGTTGCTGTCTTCTGAAGCTAATCGCTGCAGACTACATGCTGTTCAGAGGCCTTCTAGCCAGGCTGAGAAAACCAGGAGCCTGAACACCACGCGTCTGTCCCCACCTACAGGTGATCTGAGGATTGTGGGGAATTGGTGCATACGTGTAACACATCTCAATTCTTTCTTTTTTCCTCTGTTCCCGTCTATTCCTATTTTTGCCAGCATCAGATTCATTTCTTCGTAAGTCCTTACAAAGTTAATGATCATGCGTACAAATTAAGAGGCAGACTAACAGTCCAAAAACATATAAAATATGTAAGACAATTATACTAAATCAAGATACAAGTTTTGATATTTTGCCCATGCTGGATTACAGTAACTTTTTTCTCTCACTTTTTAGCCTTGTTTGTTTTTAGTTTTCACTTTATTCTTGCATTGATTTTCTGCTATAAGAGAAACCAAATATATTGAAGCTTGTGTGTCTGATTCACTTCACTTAATTTTATGGTCCCAAGGTGCCTCAGATTTCCTACAAATGACTCAAGTTTATCTTTCTTTATGGAAAGAGTAGTATTCCACTGTGTACGAATACCACATTCTCTCTATTCTTTCCTCTGCTGATGGACATGAGGCTGCTTCTAAGATTTAACTTTACAAATTGTGCTGTTATAAACATAGGTAACGTGATCATCGCTGCAGTATGATGTTGTTAAGTGTTTTGCGAAGATATGTGGAAGGGGAATAACTGTGAAAAAGAATTTCTACTCTTAGTTTTTTGAGGAATCTCCATATTGTTTTCTATAGTAGTTGTAACAGTATACACTCCCACCAGTAATGAAGAAGGGTACTGTTTTTCCCAGCAGCCACTCCAGCATTTGTTATTTGATTTCTTATTTTATTTTATTTTATTTTATTTTGAAGAGATGAAGAAGAAAAATAGAAATAAAACAGTTTCAAACCAGGCTAAAAGGAGAGCAACAATAATTGATATATTGCACATTGTTATCTTCATAGTAGTTACTCAGTACAAGATACAGGCATAAAATCTTGTCCAAACAACATTAACACGAAACTTTCTTTTCAATGAATTAAAAGAAACTAGCTGTATAACTATTTTAAATATCTTGTCTTTCTCTATATATGTGTTTTTCCTTTTCCCTCCCTTCCTTTCTCCTGTCCCCCATCAGTTTCTCTTTTCTTTTGAACAGTATCTTCTCAACTCACAATATCTATTGTACATTTTGGATCTTATATACTCATTCAGCTTCTCACACTAGTGAGACAATACAATGTTTACACATATGGGTCTGACTTATTTCACTTATGAATATGGTCTTGAATTGCATCCATTTATCTATAAAAGTCTCAAGTGACCATGTAAAATTACATGTATTGATTACTCAGAATGAATGGGACCACAAAAGCCTGGCTTCTCATTGTCCCAGTATGGATTCCCAGCTTCCAGGAGTGTGATGAAGGAGTCCATTAGACTCCTTCTGGAAGAGTCTGTACTCACACACATGAGAAATAACCAATGTTACCAGGATGTACAGACACTGACTTCCTTAAAACTGCTGCTGCGAAAGTTGAATGGTACACATACCGGAGAAAACCATTCGGCAGCCCTTGAAACACTTCTCCCCAAAACGACCCTGTGAACCAGCCATTCCACTCTTAGCCCAGACCGAAAATACTGATAACTGGTAAGGAAGCAAGGACTGGTACACACTTGTCACAGGCTATGTGCCACAGTCAAAAGGTAGAAACCACCCAAACGTGATGATCAGACTACAGGACTTGAAGCAGTGACTTTCTAGACAGTCCCTTAAAGACTTTGCCTAACCTGAGGAGAATGTGAGTGCAGGGTTGCAAGGGTGACTGATCACAGCACTGGTCTGGTAGAGTGGTTGAATTTTAAGGCAGACCCTAAATGTGGGGGTGCAAAGGCTTTTTGGGAAACAGACACCTAGTACTGCTCCAAAAACCACAGGGGGGACTAAAAAGCCAACTTTGAGTGTCTCCCACTGAGGACTTCCTGTGCTATTCTGCCAGGTTACACCCAGTACCACCCCAACAGAAACCTCACCTGAACATAAATGTTCTGAAAGGCACGGGGTGGACAACAGAATTGCCCTGCAAGATGTTTTTTTATTTGGGGGGAGGAAGAGGGGCTTGAACATAGGCTCCATGCATTTTTTTGTGCTGAGCTACATTTCCGATCATGTTTTGATTTATATTTTAAGATAGCCTCACTATAACACTAAGTACTACAGGTTGAACTCGAACCTCCCTTAGCCTCCCAGAGTGCTGGGATTACAGGCGTGCACCCCTGCCCAATGTAGTGGAAGAAGCCTGTCTTTAATGGCTTCTTCCTTCATGGGAACTTTCATGTCTTCACTTGCTCTGCTTACTCCACCTCCCTCCCTTCCTAATTCTTCCATCAGACTTTCAGCTCATTCCCTATTTCACTCTTTGCCACACCATTAACACTGACCCAATTTACTCCATAGGCCCCCTTACCATCTCATCTATCTGCCTGCCTTTGGACTTGTTTCCTTCAGACCGTGTTGCTTAAAACCGCACCTCTCCCCTGCTAGTCTCCTCTTCTGTGATGCTCCCATCTCCCAAGATGCTGCTGTATAGCCATGCAGCATCCATGCTGTTAGACTTTCTTCTCCACCACATCCCCTCGACAGGTTTAGCTCTTCTGACCATCTTATCTTACTCATACATAGCTGCTATATCCTCATTTCTTTTCAGTTATTTCTGTTTTACTAGATTTCCCCTCTATCATGTAAACTTGGCTTGACAAATTGTAAAATGAATCCTCTATAACTGGAATAACAAAATGATGCCCCTCCTCGCTTGTGTGCTCCTCCTCACCCTGGACATTGGCCAGTTCATTGGCAGGAATTGTCTCTAGGTCACGTGCCTTTCCTTTACTTAGGATTTATTGTGATTATCCAGGCACCACAGAATTTTCTTTCTTTATGCCACACCTCTTGGCTTTTCTGCTTCAATCTCTACCCCTCATTTCCTGCTTTAAATCTGTAGGTTACAATCTACTGCCTTTTGTGATATTCCGTGTTTTTCTTCAGCCTGTTTGCTTTGCCTATATGAAAAGAAATTCAAGATTCCTTTTCACAGTTAAGAAATTTGGTCAGTTATAAAGAAATTCAGACTGACAGGATTATACACATTTGAAGGTTTAAAGATAGTTCATCTTTATTTTCTATCCAGAAGAGATTCACGGCCCTGTCCTCTTTTGAACACATGTTTCTTTTACTACCTACCCGCTCTTTTGCATGCTCTTTTGCATGACAGATATATGAGTGAAGCTGAATTAAAAAATGACAGTTCACAGTGAATAAGGAAGGGCTGTATAATTTATATTTTCAAGGGTTTGTGGGTACTACCCCCTGGTTATAAGTGTAATGCATTTATAAATATGACAGAGAAAAATCTCTTTTAAAAGATAAAATATTTGTGTACCTATACCAGTTAAAATACCTAACACAAAACATTATAAGAACAGGGTTACAGACATCTATACTACCTCAGTATTACTTAGAATAAATAGAGTAATATTTCTATGGGCAAAATATTGATAATAAACAGAGAAGTGTTATTACTGTACATTAAAGGAACCTATGACATACCTATGGCCCTAATGTTCTATTTTGAGTGAGTCCCTCCCAGTGTGGCACTCTACAGGTCACCTTCAAATGGTATCAAGTATATGGGGTACAAAGGGTATAAAAATGGCAGTTGTCCAACTTCTAACTCAGAGGCAACTTGAATGTAAAATTTAGAAGGTGACAGAGAAAACTGGTTTCTAGTTGTCCCCCCAGGGTTCCCTGATCCAGGAAGTATGCTGTGGTGATTCTACTTCATTGCTTCCCTGGGCCTGGAGATCTGAAAGTAAGAGAGAGACACTGTCAGATTTCATTGGGGCAATTTTCTAGAAGAGAAGATTGACACTCACAAGTCAATCCAACTCTAACTTCCACCAACTTACAAATCCAGTTTTATCTCTAATGATTCCTTCTTGAATTGAATGATCATTTCCAGTTGTGGTTTTCAGACTTTTTGACCCACATTCTAAAAATCACTAGAGATGTCTAAAGTTAGACCCAGCTTCCTGCTTCAGAGGAAGAATTTGAGGTGATTTTTCTCAGGGATTCGAGCACCCTTGGAGAAAGTGGCACATTTCTTCCTAACTCACACCTTATTCTTTTCCATGAATTTACCATCTGGACTTCTATCTATGATATGAACATCACTACTCTTTCCACATGATGACCATGAGCCCACATGCCTAATGCCTAAGTCCAAGCCCTGATGTCTCACCGAAATACTTACTTGTGAATTTGGCTAATTGCACATGATTTAAAGGAAATCATTACTCATTCCTCTGCCTAAAGACTTACTGCAATGTGTCTATTGCAACAAGCAGCCACAAACTGATTATATAATTTTCCATCCTTCTAACAAACATCCAGGACCTTAACTTGAGAAGATGTGTAATTATTCAAGGAGAGAAATTCATCCATGATCGGAAAGACAGGGGATAGCAAAATCTCCCAAGTATACTCAACCATAAGCATTGTGTCTGCATGCAACCTGGGAGGTACACACACACAGGGATATTATTCCCTTTCTTCATATGCAACCTGTTCCATCTGATAGCTTCTTGCTCAACCTTCATTTTGTTAGAAATAAATCCCTCTCTTTGCTATCCCTCAAGGATGAAAGACACTATCTAAATGACAAAAGGTAAAAATACAAGTTCTGGAGGGTAATAAAAAGTTATGAGTAGGGCTGGTGAGATGGCTCAGCGGCGTAAGCACCTGCCTGGCAAGTGCGAGGGCCCGAGTTTGACTCCCGGAACCCACATACGAAAAAAGGGCCGGTGACATCGCTCAGCTGCACGGGCACCTGCTGGCATGTGAGGTACTGAGGTCGACCCCCAGTACCCACACACACAAAAAAAGTTATGAGTAGTAGATATTCTCTTGGAATGAAAATCAACTTTTCATCCACACTGCAATTTGGACACATTTTCTCTGAGTTAAATGATTTCTACCCAGTCACTGCTCATGGACAGTCTGGTTTTTTAAGGTCTGACTGAGCAGTGTCCCAGCACCTAGAACATCTCTCTGAGGTAACATCTGTCTACTTGTCACCATGGTGGCTGTGGTGTGGAGAAGGGAAGGCCAACCTTGTACTGGGGCCTGAGCTGATTCCTGATTTGTAGACAGTGGATGGGGCGGGAGGATCATGAGAGGAGGGCCATATATGGGTACCCTGCATTTCCAAAATAGACAGCAGTAGTGTTGTCTAAATCCTGGGGACACACGTACCTTCTTCAGGCCAGTGTCCTCAGGCCTCCAGGGTTCCCTGAATGAGGGTGCGATCTCGCTTCCACACCCAGAGTCCAGGATCATAATCTTGGATCTAGAATGGAAAGCAGCCCCTGAGAGGATGAAGACCTCCAGTAACACCACCTTCTTGTCCATGATCCATTTCTTTCAGAACACTAATCCCCAGACTCTCTGGTTCCCACCTGTCTGCAATCCAGCCCAGCCCTCCCAGCCAGTTCCAAGGGCCCTCCCACCTCTTCACACTCCTCTCTTGTCACCCTGAGGTCCCACCCCATGCAGCAGATGAAATCATAGCGCAGCTTGTGGAACTTGGGAATCTGAGCCAAATTTCTCCCATAGATGAAGAAGAACATGTCCAGTTTGGCAAGTTCATCATCCTCCTCCATGTCATTGGCAAGGTGGCTGGGAAAGAAAGGAGGTTGCTGGTTAGGGTCACAACCAGGAAGGAGCCGAGCCCCAGGTCGGCTCTGAAAAAGGATAGGCAATCCTCCTCCACTCAGGATCCCATAAGCCCTACACAGTGCTACTGCTGATCAGGTGTCTGTGGAGAGGCCAGGGCTGCTCAGGGCCTTTCTTAAGATTCTTCTGACCTGGATGCTGAAGACAGAACCCCTGTGCAGAGCCTGAGGTAGACTTCCGCCCCTGTCACCAAATGTTGACACCAATATCTTCCTTCCTGCAACTCATCCTCAGGGCCCACACATGGGGAGCACCTGGGGGAAGGTGACCATGGTATATTTTTTGTCCATTCCTCTCCTCCTGAATAGCCAGTTTATGGCTTGGATAATAGGATGTGTGACTATCACCATTTCCTACATATCCATCCATTCACATTGCTTTGCAATCCCTGGCAGGATGCACCACAGAAGGTTTTGTTGAACAAATGAATGAAGGAATGAAGGGCAGCTTTACCTGTATACAACTCTTAAACTGACATGATGGTAGATTGTAAATTTTACTAAGAGAATATTGGAACACTGTAGCGTGAAGCTCATTTTCAACAGAGGCAGCAGTACAAAGAGGTTTAAAACTAGAAGACAGATTAGAGTCCCCCCACCCTACTCAAAGAGGTGACCAACAAGGACAGTCAGGAGAGACACAGTACTCACAGGGCCAGGAAGAAATGAATCCTCTGGTACTGCCAGGAGAAGAGCCCAGCACGGCTAAAGTAAGCAATGACCATGGCCAGGAGGTACTGATGGGGAGAGAGGAGGATAATCAGAGAGCAGGCACACCTGGAAGAGGAGGGATGTGTGGACAGGGACTGAGAGGGGACAGCAGGGCTGCCCTCAGAGAAGAGGCCACAGTATCACGTGGGCTGGTTATTGAAGGAATACAAGGTTGGAGGTTGTCTGCAAGTGAGAGCATTCATGATGAGAAAAGGGAGAGAAGGGAAAAGGGAGCCCAGGATGCCCAGGTTGGCATCTCCAAAGCTCCCTTTCAGACAGGGCATTGAGGTCACTTGCATCAGAAGGGGGTCCTCCAACTTAGAGCAAATGTGTTTCCCAGAGCTGGAGGGGGCAGGAGCTTCAGGCAGCCCCAGCCAGGGAAGCCATGTTGAAGGAAGATTATGGCCTGGCCTCAGATCCCAGAAGATCCAGGTAGAGGAGGGTGTGCCCTTGCAGTCTGCCAGGACCAGCAAGGCCTGGAAGGGAGACAGTGTTGAGACATAAAGGGGCTTCGAGGGTGGGAGGGGAGGTGGGAGCTCCCAGGAGGGAATGAAGTGGGAACGCAGGCTCGGAACTCAGCCATTCTCATGCTATGGTATAGCCACAGCACAGTCTAGAGGGAAAAACTTCACCTTATCAGAAGCCCTCAGGTTCATGTCCCAGGCCAGGAATCTTCTGATGACAGGATCCTCTGTGAAAAAAGCTCAGTGTTAGGTTGGGACTTGTGAATGTTTTCACTGTGATTGACAGAATGGGGAGTGAAGCCACATCTGCCTTTGAGATGGTGCTGGGTGGGACCAGAGTCAGGCAGATGAGAAGGGCAGAGAGTAAAACATTTACTGGGCAGGGGACAGGGGCTCATTCCTGAGGGACCCAGAAGAGCAACTGAGTGAGGGCCTGGGTAGCAGAAATTATCTGCCAGTTTAGGGCTGTAGAGCAGGCTATGGTGGCCTCTCATGGCAGAGGAATGCACCCCGCGCAGAAGTCAGAAGTCATGCAGATCATTTTCTTTTGTCATAGACACATCTGGGTGTGACCGTGATCCTATCAGACCTCAAGTGCTGCAACCATTTCCATTCAGGAAAGTCCACAATTCCTCTTTGTCAGAGGGACCTTTTGAAACAAAGCTTTATGCTCCCAAGCGGGAAGGACATGTTTTGAGGCATGGGTCATCTCTGTCATCTATGTGTCTAGGTCAGGATGGCAACACAGTTCTCCAGGAATGGACAGCTTGAGGGGTACATAGTCCTCCCTTATATGGGTGACAGAGGTGACTGTTAGTCTCTTGTGTTCTTGAACAACCAGGTTGGAGGTGCTGTGTGGGGTCTCCTTACCCAGCAGCCTGGTAAAGGCTGCATGGTGCTCAGGCAGCACTGAGGACAGGTGTTTCATCTTTCTCTTCTTCTTGAGGCCACAAGGTTTCTCCGTGACACCTGTGTGTGTAGAAGGCACAGGGTTTAGATATCCCCAAGTTTCCTGTGACTCCTCATTTAACAGGGACAGGTACTCTCTCCACCTCTTGCGAGGTGGGAGCCTCATGTCTTCCCTGCGTGCTAAGTCAAAGCCCCAGGCCCATCCCCCCTCCTCATCCTCCTTCAATTCTGATGACCACTCCCTCTTCCACTTGCTGCCAGAGGATCGAGGTGGGAGGTTGGGGTTCCCACTAAGAGCTGAGTCAGAACCCCCCTGATGATCCTTCTCTTTCTCTGCCTCTGATTCCAACTCTGAGATGTTGTAGTCTTTCTGCCTCTTCTGGGCAGGAGACTGAGGCATGAAGTAGGGTGATAGTCCACGTTCTCCATCAGCGAAACCCAGCAAGTCCTCATGCAGCTCCTCTTCAGTCCCTGAGGACCAGTCTCTCTTCCTCTTCTGAACACAGGCCTGAGGTAGAAGGCTGTGTTCTTCCCAAAGGCCTGAGGAAACAAAACCAGGTCCAGTGTGTAGCTCCTGTCTTTGGAAATAAGCCTTTGAGTATCTCAACTCAACTCCCTCCTTCCTTATAAACCCCAGGTTTCTTCCTCTGTTGTCACCTGCAAAGCCATTGTGCCTTTGCTGATCTCCATCTTAACCCATTTCTCTTTGCCACTATCTCCTCACACTATGGGTATAAACTCTTACTCATGTAGATTTTTTCACTCGTAGTTGGAGGGAACTCTGCTTGAGTCACATCTTCTCCTATCCATTGCTGGATCTCACCTCCTAACACGTGTTCTTCTCACCATGTTTTCTATCCTTTGCCTGTCCTTATACCACCTCCTGACTTTTCTGTCTCCAAACTTTGCCTTCCTGAATAATCCCAACTTCCTTCTTCTGTCTTCCTTCCTCCTTACTGGTTACTCTCTCAGACCTCTTTCATCTCCAGCCTCCTCACCTGATTGTCCTTGGATCTCATCATCACCTATCACCACCTCCAGTGCATATCCTGGAGAGAAGGGCTGTGGACTGCAGTCCTCAGACTGGGAGGATGGTTCACCAGTGGCCATGACTTCTCCCAAATTCCTTCTTCCCCTCCACAAAACAGACTGTGGTCTGTCCACACCCTGCTTCTGTAATTTGGTCGAACCCAAGCCACTGTCTCTTCTACAGTCAGGACACAGACCAGCAGTGGAGAACAGCTCTGAGAAGCAGCTGTTGACCACTGGGCTTCCAACCCCCCAAGGGATTTGAACCTTCCAATCAGGAAGCTCGGAAGCCTCTGAGGTCATCACACATTCTGACCTGGTAACCAACTTGAAGGAAAACACATCTAACTGCCAGACTGGACATCTGGGATCTGTGCCATCTTTTGCCAGAGACCCAAAATCTGTCCATCATCCTCAAGTCCTTGCTGGGCCTCTAGGTTCCTCTCTGCCTTCTCAGTGCTTGCCATTTTGTGTTCACTGTCAATTCCAAGCATGTGTGTTCCTCCCACCCTCTGTGCTTGCCCTCTTCAGTGCATAGACTGGAGGGAGAAGGATCCTAGTGGGCAGGATATTTAAGGAGATTGGAAATGATAGGACTTCATCAGGAAGGCCTAAGTATGGACAAAAGATCACAGGGGCATTGAGGTGTTGACTTGAAAATTTCAATCCCAACATTCATTTTGGGCAAGCCCTTCTCCCCGGTGTTCACTAGTCCTTCCTGTGTTCAGTAATATGTGCTAGGGACAGACATGCTCTCTTGGCAGATGGTGTGGTTGTAAGAAAAAACCCTAAAAGTGGTGCATTTTCAAGATGAAATTTTTGAACACTGAGTGGAAGATTACTGAAACTTTTCCCACTGCCTTGCCAAGTTCATGCATCTTCAGGGTCCCTGGACAGATGGCACATTGAGGGAAAGATAAACTAGTAAGAAAACCTTTACAGAATGTACTTGTGAGTAGAGAATGAGAGAAGAAATGCATATTTTTCTAGTGAAAGCTAAGTGGAAGCATAGTAATGTAATTTCAAAGTTGGACGAGTTCTCTCCAAACGAGTGACAAAATCTACATGAGTAAGAGTTTATATGCATAGTGTGAAGGGATAGTGACAAAGAGAAATGGGTTAAGATGGAGATCAGCAAAGGCACAACGGCTTTGCAGGTGACAACAGAGGAAGAAACCTGGGGTTTATAAGGAAGGAGGGAGTTGAGTTGAGACAGTCAAAGGCTTATTTCCAAAGACAGGAGCTACACACTGGACCTGGGTTTCTTTCCTCAGGCCTGTGGGAAGCACCCAGCCTTTCACCTCAGGCCTGTGTTGAGAAGAGGAAGAGAGACTGGTCCTCAGGGACTGAGGAGGAGCTGCATGAGGACCTGCTGGGTTTCACTGATGGAGTCCCTGCACAGAAGATTGTGCTTCGTGGAATCACTGCCTCTCAGAAAGTTCCCGCATAAAGAAGAGACAGTTGTGTGAAGAAATCCAAACTCCGATTAGGAGGAGCACCAGAGCAATGCCTTACGGAGAAGTTATGAAACATTAGCCCTTATCTGGGGAAAGACTGTGCCTTCCCTAGTAGTCAGTGAGGTGCAGGAGGATAGGACCACCTGTGTGCTAGGGTTTAAAGTGCTTGGTGTGACTGCTTTACATCGCCTATGAGACACTCAAGCTTGCTAAGACTGACTGCATTAAAGCTTTGCTTTCATGGTTCTTCCTGCCTCTGAGGTCCACCCTTCAGAGTCTGAAAAAATGACTGCATTTCTAACAATGGGTGCTCCCCCAAGAAATTCTGTGCCCACATTTATCAGATCCTTGGGGAGAGCTGAGTCCCATCACACTTTTGGGTGGCCTGCTGTTCCCAGACATTCCATCTCTTTGCAGAAGCAGTAGAAGTCCTGAGACTATTTTTCTGAAGATAGTGACTCTGGAGAAGAAAAAGCAGGCACCGTGGCAACCAGGGAACCTCTGTGCATGAGGCAAAGGAGGGAAAATTTTACTCTAAGTACTGCCTTGGTTGTTGGGGGCAGTTTGGGGTAGAATATGTGACTGAGACATTTCCTAGACAAGAAGTAATTGTGATGTGATCTGTGGTTTCCTTCTCCTGCAATAAACCTCCACTGGGGGGTGAGTGTACGTGGAAGTGGTTTTTGGGGCATGGAGGAAACCTTTATTGGAGGACATTAGTGAAATTTGGTAACAGGGACGAGGTTAAGATGGGGAATAATAATCTTAGGTCTAGGGAAACGATGATGGAGAAAGAGTTCTTCTGGGACCTTGCTCCACATAGTGCATGGGGCCAAATGTCAGAGGGCTCGGTAGTCTGGAGGGCTGGAAAGGTAGCTCTTGTACAAGGATAAAGAAAAAGGAATCAAAAAAGAGAAACCGAAACAAAATGCAAAATCATGATCTCTGCTATAGAAGAGGTGGTTGAGACAAAGTTAGATCAGGATTCCACACAAAGGAGTCAACAGGAGCCCACTGTTGTAAATATTAGGTGAATTAATAATTCTACTTTTGAATTCCAATTGGAGTTGGTGGAATTGGTGTGTGTAAAATATTTCTTGAACATTGAGATAATTTTTTAGCTGCAATTAATAAGTGTACTTACATTTCTGTTCCTTTTTGCATGGACTAAGATAGGAAGCTTTTCAAAGGCTACTTGGAGGGCTTTTGGCGGTCAGTCAGAATTAACATTAACCACTTATAGATTCTCTCTGAGGCCAAAGGTGGACATGTACTAGGGACATTTAAAGAACAATACAAGTGGTTAGAGAAAGGAACCAGTAAATAGCATAGAAAAGTAAATATAAAGATGGTTATAAGTATGAAGATAAATTTTTGGTGTGTGAGAATTTTGTGTGACAATGTCCTCCCCTAGCAGAATAGAAAAAGGAAAGTTAATGGCAAAACTAGGAGATCCAAGCATGTGGAGCAAAGGTTTAAAGAGGATAAACTTTGAAAAAAATAGATTTTATTGATGGCACTGCCAAATAAGTAGATCAAGTCAACAATAGGCAGTGACAGTCATTTCACTTCTAATAGCACACTGTGATCGAAAAGTCATTGTCGGAGCCAGGGATAGCTCAGCGGCACAGCACCTCCATGGCAAGCCCAAGGTCCTGAGTTCAATTCCTGTTACTAAAAAAAAAAAAAAAAAAAAAAAGGGCCGGTGAGATAGCTTAGCAGCATAAGCGCCTGCCTGGCAAACGCGAGGTCCTGAGTTCCACTCCCGGTACCCACATACAAAAAAAGGGCCAATGATCTCGCTCAGTGGCACAGGCGCCTGCTGGCATGCGAGGTCCTGAGTCTGACCCCCAGTACCCACAAGAAAAAAAAAAAAAGTCATTGTTTTGTCTTTCTGTGTCTATTCATTTAAACTAATTAAGGTACCTAAATCTACTTTCTTAAAGCATTTTGAGCTAATGTAATGTGTATGTTTCTATATGCTGATGTTTAAACATATGCCCTACTTATGCTGGCTGATAGATAAATAGGCACTCATATTATGCCAAATGGTTTTGGTCTTCAGAGCTTAACAGTGGGCTAATTTAAATCAATTGGCAAAAGAAAAGATGTCTTTAAAGTTGATGACATGTTTCCTTTCAGGTTGTTAAGTAATCAAAATGATATCAAAATTGGCTTTGAAAATACAATGTCTATTGTTGTCTGTATACAATAATTTAAGAAAAATATAAATAGTTGAAAAAGTGTTAACCATCCTGGTTACTTGTCATGAATTATCTAAAATGATTGTTGAGATAACCGAGTATGGTGGAGAAATACTCAACAAATATTAGTAAATATATTATTGTTATATGTTTACTTTGCCTATACTCAAAACATTATGTTCTCTATGTGTAAAACAGTGAGGTTTCCTTAAGATATTAAGATGCTATTAGTTCAACTTACAAAACTAGATTGTTGAACTTTTAATATCTAAAAGTGAGTTTTAGGGCCAGTGAGATGGCTCAGCGGCTTAAGCGCCTGCGCTGCAAGCGGAAGGGCCTGAGTTCGACTCCCGGAACCCACATACGAAAAAGGGGCCGGTGATATCGCTCAGCGGCACGGGCGCCTTCTAGCGCGCGAGGTCCTGAGGTCGACCCCCCGGTACCCACAAAAAAAAAAAAAATAAAAATAAAATAAAAGTGAGTTTTAAAAGTTAAATCAATTGTTGGCTTTTCAATAATCAGTATAAGATGGGGTAAACAACTATTATATATATATATACATATACGTATATGTATATATATATATATATATATGTATATGTATATGTATATGTATATATATAATGGTTGTGCCATAGTAGATGGGAAAAGAAAATCATTATATGAGGGAGGAAAATTGCCCACTGCTTGGTCAGCTCAAACTTGTGAATTGTGTGCTATCAATCAGGCTTTAAATTTTCTTGAAGGCCAGGAAGGCACTATATATACTGATTCTAAATATGCTTGTGGAGTGGTACACACTTTTAGAAAACTCTGGACAGAGCAGGGCCTCATAAACTGCAAAGCAAGGGAATTACTACATGTTAAGTTAATTAGGCAAGTATTAGACAATCTCTTCCTTCCAGAGGAGGAGGTGGCTACATTTAACATAAATGACCATCAGAAAGGGAAGTCCATTGATGTCGTAGGAAAAAGGCTCACAGATGAGGCCAATAAATGAGACTCCCTAGAAGAGGAAGTGAAAGTATTGACCTTAATCCTAGATATTGCTAGGGTAGTATTAAGGCCCTAGTTCACAAAATATGAAGGGAAGGAATTAAACATGGGGCCACTCTAACTGAAGACCAAAGGTGGGTGTTACCTGATGGGAGGGAGATGATAAGTAAGCCCATGGTGAAAGAATTCATATCCATACACCACAGAGGGAACCACTGGGGCCCCCAGGCTCTGTGTGATATAATACCCCGAAACTATGGGTGCCTAGGATTTATACCATTGCTAAACAATTGTGGAAGCTGTGTGACATGTCAGACAATAAATAAGAGGATTGAAAACCCACTGCAGGAGGAATAGATTATACCTAGATTTGGTCTGGTAAAAAATATTGATTCAGACAGTGGCAGTTGAGTGGGAAAGAGGGAGGGGAACACAAACTCAACAGTCCAAGCAGGTTTATTGCTAAACCTGAGAGGGGCTTCTCTGTGTGAGCAGAACAGAGAAGGTGTCTCTTACAGGCTAAGAGGTTTGTTTTAAACTGTTTTTTGGCAGTCTGTTGAGGGGTTGGGTCAGAGAAACTGTGGGCTGATGTGTCGTCTGTGGCCTCTGTAACCTGCTGATGTGTCCCCAGGGGACTGCATGTGGCCTGTTTTCATGTCCTCTGTGACCTAAGTGACCTGAGTGAAATGATACCTACATTTCTCCAAGATGACGAGTGGGCTCATTTGAACTGTCGGTGGCGCTGTGCAAGTTCTATAATTCCTGGCTTTAAAGGGGTATAGGAAAATAGGTCATTATTCTTTTCTTGGCTACTTCCTGCTGAGAGAGGGCAATGAAGTTTTTTATTTTTATTTTTATGTTTTCAAGAAGGTAAGACTTTTGGAGGTGTTTTTGTGTAATTGCCCAGAAAAGGGTTGATTTTTTTGTTTCTGAAAATATGTTTGGACTAAATTAATTATACATTGAAAAAAAAAGGAAATATGTAATAAGCATGAAGAGTGCCAGGAGGGGTAGGAGCCAAGGAAGAGGAAGGGGAAACAGATCATTGGAAGATCCTTCAAAAAGTTTGGAAGCCCATTCACGAAGGCATTTTACCTTGTCTATAATGAGATCAGATGTGTTGGTGTAAATTAGCAGTTCTTGGAGTACAGCTCATATGCCGCCCTGTGAAGCTGTGAGGAGATAAAGGCCTCTGGGGTTTTGAAAGACAACTGAAGCCACTGAATCCACTTGATCTTTCAAGAGTCCCCACTGGTAGGAAACTTCCTTGAGTCCTTTGGTGAGTTCTATAGACAGTCTGGTGAACTCTGAAAGATGGACTCCTAGGGTCCTGATCCCCATTCCAGGTTCTGTGATTATTCCCAGGATGTTCATTAATGGGACTAGCCATATGGCCCATTGTACCCTGACCTGATTAGGGGGAGATTGTGATGGGTAGATCAGATGTTGCTGAGGAAAGGGTGGGAGTTATGATGCCTAAGGTACAAGTTCTGGTCTAGTTAATAGGTAAGCAAATGTATGCTTTGTCTCTGCACACCCAGAAGTGCCCGTCTCTAGAGAAATGCATCCCATGAGATCAAATTGGGACAGGAGGAGGAGGTTTGTGGGTAGGTTAGGAAGCAAACGTCAGACTGCCTTGAATTTGTGCCATATATGGAAGGAGGAGCTAAAAGTTGCAGCCTTCAAGGGGAAAAGGGGAGAGGCTGGTTGTAGTACTGTAGGACCCTAATGGCTAAGAGCAGCCAATGTTTGATTTAGGAAGACTCTGCCATTATGTGTATTGAGGCGTTTGCATTTTGGGGCACTTCCATGGGGTAGGGGAGTGTCTTTCAGATGGTCCTTTCCCCTGTCTTGGAAATATTCAGATGTGGTAGTGTTTAGACTGCCCTGGAAGGAAGTGTACCCAGGTACCCATAAAGAGTTCACCGATGGTTAAAATTATGGTGATCAGGAGGTGGGTGGAGATGGATAGTAGATAATCAGTATGAAAATTTCTCTATTTTTTCCTTCTTTGCAGGTATGGTAGTTTTTACTCTTCAGTTTTCCTTTTTGTGTGAAACTCAAAACTTTTACTCAGATATACTCAAAATTTTTACTGTATCATCTTTTGCTGTAACATTTGCTAACGATATAGCCTTCCTCACCTGTTACCTGTAAAGTCATTATGTAGTGGCCCTTATCCTAAATAATGATAGTTAAATATGGTATTCTAGGAAAAGTACTTAATAGACTGTAGGGCCTGCAGTAATAACTGTTATCACCAATCAATTACTTTTAATAACTGAAGCCACTTGGAGGTACAGGATCATTCAGGAAAATAAAATTCATATAATTGCTTTTTGTTTGAGAGAAATGCAGTTTTATTGCCGTTAGTACCTAAAATATTAAAAATTTTGTCAGGGTGTTTTTAAGGACTTTTTTTTTTGATACAAGGTCTCACCATGTAGTTCAGGCTGGCTTCAAGTGGCTGTGCATCCCAGGGTGGCCTTGAACTCACAGAGATCCTTCTGCCTCAGTGCTGGGGTTATAGGCATGAGCCACCTTGGCTGTTACTTACTTTTAATAAGTGAAACTCATTTAAAATTTTAGAAACTTAAAATACATTGTATTATCCTTTTAAAAAATGCTCAAGTTGTTATGCTTTGAAATACTTACTTCTTTGTACGGCCATGAAGTACACTACCAGGAAGGGATCTTACTGGCCATGTAATATAATTTTTCCATTTGCACATGAATAAAACAAAGCTTAAACAATTTTCCTAAACCGCATACTCAGCCAGAATTAATACATGGATTTAGTACCTCAAATATCATTAAAATTTGACAGGATATTTTTAATAACTTTTAATCAGTAAAATTCATTTTAAATTTTAGAAATTTTAAATACATGATATTATCCTGTTTCAAAAATGTTCAGGTTGTTAAGCTTTAAAATATTTACTTCCTTGTAGGACCAAGAAATATACTACCAGGAAGGGATCTTAGTGTCCATGTCATATAATTTTTCCATTTGCACATGAAGAAAATAAAGCTTAAACCATTAGCCTAAACTACACACTGGAGCCAGAATTAGCGCATGGGTTCTGGTGGATCCCAGCACCCCCAAGTCAGTGCACTTTCCTCTGTCTGAGGCTGAACTTTTTCTTCATGGAACAGGAAAAAGTTGTCATTGGATCAGTACTTGTCTAATAATGATGAATTCTGTATTCATGTAAGTATAATAATGAAATTTCTTATTATTCTCTTCTCAATCCAAGCAGTTTCATTCATTCAGAAACTGTTGGCCAATAATTATCAGTGAGGCAGTTTGCTTGGACAGCAAAGAGGAAAATGACCTGGATCCTGCCTTCAAGAAACATATTGTTGTTTTACATAGCAAATTACTCCCTCTCACCAGAATAGGTCGTGGGGGTTATTTAGCTGCTATTTTTTATGCATTTATATATACTTCCTATGATGACTTTGGCTAGCTTTCTTCCTTGTTAGCTCTTGTTTCTCAGATAAAAATAACAGAACTTTGGGCCGGTGAGATGGCTCAGCGGCGTAAGCGCCTGCCTGGCAAGCACGAGGGCCCGAGTTCAACTCCCGGAACCCACATATGAGAAAAGGGCCGGTGATATCGCTCAGTGGCACGGGCGCCTGCTGGCGTGTGAGATCCTGAGGTCGACCCCCGGTACCCACAAAAAAAAACAAAAACAAAAACAGAACTTTGCAGTGTAGAAAATGGCAATCTTGGGCCCAGGGATCAGTAGAAACACATATTAAAACTTAATATTATGGAAACAAGCAAAATATAGAACTAAATGAAAGGAAAACATAATGGACATAGCTAATTCTAGGTTTAATAGTTTCATCATTAATCTCATTAATTTTCTAATTTTGATTCTTGCATTAGAATGTAGAAGTTGATAAATATGTATTTTGCTAATGACAAAGACATTTTACCTTTAAGAGATGTCATTGTGACACTCAATTTGACATAGATTTTTACTAAGTAAATGTAAAATTCAGTAACTATTTTGATAAATATCCTATATTTCAGACTTTATTTCAGGTACATAAAGATGTTATTGCTTTTAGTTGTTATGATGATTACTTATTTTTATTTTTACTTTTGTTATTTCATTTACAGTATATGATTACAGTACATTCACTGTAGGAAATTGATACATGTACATAACTTTTCAGTTTATTTTTCTACCTTCCCTCTGTCCCCTCCTTAATTTTTCCACCATCAGATTCATTTATCTTATAAAACCTTATAGATTTACTTTTCATAGATACAGATTGAAAACCAGACTAACAAGCCAAAGAACATATAAAATATGTAACATGATTATACTAAGTTAAGGAACACTTTTAGATACATTGTCCATGCTGGATTACAACTTTTCTTTTCTTTCTTTCTGTTTTTCTATTATCTGTCTTTTATTTTGATATATATATATATATTTTCATACAAGAGAAACTATATGGTATTTAAGCTTGTGTTTCTGAGTTACTTCACTTTAAATTATGGTCTCAAGGTGCATACATTTTCCTACAAATGATTCAAGTTTATCCTTCTTTATAGCAGGGTACTACTACATTGTGTATAAATACCACATATTTTTATCCATTCATCTGTTGATGGACATGTAGGCTGTTTCCAAGATTTAGTTAACATGAATTGTGCTGCTATAAACATAGGTATACATACATCACTGTCGTGTGATGTCTTTTACTCTTTGGGGAGATACCTAGAATGGGCATAGGTGGGTCACACAGAATGTCTACTTCTGTTTTTTGAGGAATCTCCATACTGATTTCCACAGTGGTTGTAAGAGCTTACAGTCCCTGCCAACATAATTATTTTGGATTTCTTCCCTCCAGAATAAATACATGTTGCTTTAACTTATAAATTTTGTGGTGATTTTTCACAGCAGCAATATGAAACTAATACAAGTCAAAATGTCACAATAAAAATCAGGAACTGGAAGATTCCAAAGTGAGACATTGTACTATGTATTGGCTTCAAGAAATTTGTTTAAATATAAAGAAATGTATAGTTTAAAAGTTATCAGAGAGAAGAGGATCATCATTCACTACTGCTACTCAGAAGAAACCTGGATAGCTGTAGTGAAATAATGCCTCAGTTCATGAACGCTTCCATTCACAAACAATTCAGTTCTCAAACAAAAGTGTTCAACAAAATTTTCCTTCCATACACAAATTCCAAAGTGGTTGACCAACACAACTGCGGCTGTCTTTCCCACACAAACACAAATTAAGTTCATGGAATGAGGCACCACTGTACTACAAGACAAAGTAAACTTGAATGCAAAGAATATTATCCAGGTTAAGCACATTTTAAAATGAAAGTTCTGTGTTTGAGGATGATGTTGCAACCCAAACATTGATGCATCAGATAACAGAGTTTTTAAATGCATCAAGCAAAAGCTGATAGAACTGAAAAGAAAAACTAGGCAAACCAATGATATAGTCAGAAATTTTACCAGCCTTCTCCATGATATGAAGAATAAGTAGAATTTAACAAATCTTTGCAAGACTCAAATGTTGCTATCAACAAATATTAATTCTTTGACATTTATAGAACACAACACCCAAGAACATACAGTATGCATTATTTTCAAGTGTAAACAGACTACAGTATTTACAATGAAAGACCATAATCTAGACATAAAATAAGTCTTGATACATTTTAAATGATTCACATATAAACTATGTTCTATGATTATCATAAAATTGAGGTAGAACAAAATAATGAAAATATATGTGAAAATCCCCCAAATGTTTAGAAACTAAAAATAGAATATAACTTGCTAAGTCTGGTAGAATCATTTATGAATAAACTACAACTTGCATCATAATCAGTGGTGAACGGCCATTCTCCTAAGTCAGGAACAAGAAGAGGCATTCCATTCTTACTACCATCAAAAGCTGTATTGATTAATGTAGCCACCGGAGTAAAGCAAGCAAGAAAGAAAGGTATTCCACTTGGGAATGCTTGCTGATAATTTTATTTGGCCCAGTATCTTATTACTTATATCTTCTGTGTCCTTGCCAAAAGCCATATTAATCTATTTTTGTTATCTCCCATACAATTTCAAATAATTTTGGTCTGTGGCTTTGGTTTCCTCACCTTTGATGTCCCATGGATCAGCTTTTGGGGAATTGGGAGTTTTTGGAGGCATTTTGTTGGCTTGTCCTCTCATGTTTCTATTTGTTTGCTTGTTTTATGTGTTGAGGCTTGTGTATTGATTTTAGTGTAAAGCTTTCTTTCTAGTATGCAGACCTCTTTAGTTCATGTCTGCTCCTCATTGGTGTCCTCTGGGTGTGGCTAACTACTGACCTTTTTCTCTATCACTGGTTCCAACCACCTCCGTGTACTTGAGATAGAAGGTTGCAGCATATTTGGCCCAATACACTATTTGCAGAAATGGACCACAATATTGTTAATGACCTCAAGGTAATCCAGTTATTGGCATCTCAAGAAAACCAATTAATAGTATCAGCTGTATCACCTTGTCTAGAGCAATAAAGTCAGCATGGGTTTTACAATCCAACAGAATGCTGAATACTGACAAACCTTAAGGGCCAGTAAAGCACCACACTTGTTCATAGTAAAGAGATCTATAGTTATAGTATGAACACTAGGACAAACCAAATATTGGCCTTCAATTTATATCTACACAATGGTACAACTTAACTCTACTAAAAATAGCACAGTATTCAATAATAGCATAAAATGAGATATCTAGAGTTTCATAAAGCTGAATAGCGATACTAATAAAATTGGAGGGAGTGGGGAAGCAAAGAATGAAAAAAAGCAAGTTTTGAAAAGTTAATTCTTGAGATAGGAGAAAGAGGAGAGAAAAGTAAGATTGGGGTCCAGTGGAGGAGTAGAATGAAACTAATAGTGATACAAAATAATTGCTAAAAAGAATGAACAAAGAAAAGTATAGAAAAGATAAACAGCCCAAGCAGGAGATGCACGATAAGGAAGAGAAAGAGAAGTTGAAGAGAAAAAGATAAAAGGAGAGAAAAAAAACATATTGAGTTAAAGAAAATCTTCCTATGTTACTGATGAGTGGTTTCTTTCCAAGACCTACAGTCTTGGGATTCAGCCAATCATGATTTTCTATGCTTAGCGTTAGGGCCTATGAGCTTTTGAGGTGCCCTCCCTGCAGCAATAGAAGTGAATGGCGTAATGGTGTCTAAAGCGTAGTTCCTGACTTCGAGGTATCAGAGCTAGGGATGTTGGTATGTAGACTAGATCCAATGAGCTGGGTGTGCCCCTGGTCCCTGGAAGCTTGCTTCACTCTGATACTGATTTTGATATCCAGATGTATACGTTTTGAGTTTGTTGAATATGTGTGTTTCTTTGAAAATGTTATTCAGTTTTGTTATAATCATGCTATTATTAAGTGTCTAATAAGTTTCAATTCAGCTTTTAAAGTTTAACAGATAACAAATATTGCTCCTCCTTTGTCTTCAGGTTGGCTGCCTGGATGGGTAATGGGAGTTTATTTCCCATAGGAGTGAATGTTGTTATAGTTCTTAAAGTGCAACTGATGATTGCAAAGCATAGAAGATAGGGTGACTGTTTATGCACTAGGCCCACTGAGGGAAACGTGCATCTGGACACTGGAATGTCTACTTCAATCCAATAGTGATTGTTAAACATCCAGATATATAAGGGCCCATTTGGAGAATGAGTATTTCTGTGAAATTGTATTCAGCACTTTTGGCAAGCAGGATATCACAGTGATTTCAATGTCTAAGAAGCCTGAATTTAAGTTTCAAAGTTTAACTGGTATCAAACTTTCTTCTGCTTTGTTTTAAGATTGGCTCTCTGAATATGTAATGGGAGTTTACTTCCATAGAAATGAATTGCATAGTAGTTCTTATAGTGCAGATCCTAATTCCAAATTTCTAGAGCTAGGAATATTTGTATACAGACTAGATTCAATAAGATGAGTGTACCCCTGGTCACTGGAATCCACACTTCACTCCAATAGTGTTGCTCAGATACCGCCTGTTAAATATCCAGATATATAAGGACCCATTTTCTGAATATAAATGTTCTTTAAAATTGCTATTGAATTCTTGTGAAAAGTATGCTATTAAAGCATTCTGAATGGCACACAACTCTCAATTAAATTTTTGAAGTGTAAGTTATATCAAACATCTCCCCTCTGTTTTTCTATACCTCCAAGTATCTTTTTTTTTTTTTTTTTTTTTTTTTTTTTTTTTGTACTGGGAATTGAACTCACGACTTCAAGCTTGCCAGGCAGGCACTGTGCCACTGAGCTATATCTCCAGCCCCTCTCCTCTTTTTTTAATTTCAGATTAGCTGCCTGCATATTTCAGGAGTTTAGTTTCCATTAGAAGTTAATGGCATAAAAGTGCCTAAAGTTCAGTTTGCAATTGCAAAGATCTAGTGTTAGTTGTGTTTGTCTATAGACCAGCTGCAGTGAAATGTATTTGCTCCTTGTCACATGATGGTCTGCTTCACTCTTATACTTCTTTTTACATATCCCAATACATAATGGCCCCTTTCAAATATGAATATTTCCTTGAAATTCCTATTCAGCTCCTATGAAAATGAGACATATATAAGGTCTATGTGTAAGATACCGTCTCTGATGCAGGATAAGGACTGAAATTCAATCAAAGGCCTTGTGACATTTTTACTTTTCTATGGCTTCTCTGCAGTGTGAATTCTCTAATGATGATTAAGATGTGAATGAAGTTTACAGGCTCTGCACAAGATTAACACTGGTAGAAATTTTACCTTATATAAATTCTATGATGTTGTCTTATATTTGAATCCCAGGGAAATCTTGGCTACATTATTTATATTGGTGGAGCTTTGTCTGGTAGAAATTATATTGTGTTTGGTAAGGGTAGATCAATTATTGCAGGCTTTTTTCTCACGGTTATTCTTGTCATGTTTCCCTCTGGTATGAGTTCTGTGGTAGTGAGTAAGAGGTGAGCAATTATTAAAGGCTTTCCCACATTCTTTAGTTTTGCAGGATATCTCTGCAGGAAGAATTCTCCTATAATAAGTTTTTAAGCTTTAGTTAAAGGCTTTGCCACCCTCTTTGGTATTGAAGGGTTTCTCTCTAGTATGAATTCTATGGAATCAAGCAAGGGTTTGAGCATTCTCTGTGGGCTTATCACAGTCTGTTCAATTGTAGAATTTTGTACAGTATGAATTCTCTGGTGTTGAGTAAGAGATGGTGAATCATCAAAGGAATGAAGGAAAAGAGAAAAATATATAGTTAATAAAATTGGAGCTAGAGAAAGAAAAGAAAATCTGTGAATATGCGAGATGGATGGATTCTAATTTTGCAAGCAGGGTCCTAGTGGTGCCTTCTTTGGGTGTGAGAAATGCAGTACAAAAAGAAGAACATATCTGTTGAGGTAGAGGGAGATATGGAGCTCTCTAGAACATGCTGAGCTGAAGTGGCCTGTCTTAGTTACTTTTCTCATTCATGAAACAAAATACCTGACACCTAAATTTAAAGGGGGAAAGGTTTATTTGGCTCACATTTTGTGGAGGTTTCAGTCCATAGTCAGCTGGCTCCAAGTCAGATTGGCACATGGTAGAGGGTAGCAGTTCCTGGGAGGATGGGACAGCACAACCAAGCAGGGGAAGTGCTAGACAAGCCTCTTCCTGTCCCTTATATTGTATCATGTCTGCCCAGATTAGGTGCCAATCCAGTCAGTGGACTGACCCAGCAATCACCCACCCTTAATCTCAGCACTCTTAGTCCTAGCCTTGCACTACAGATCAGTCACACAAACTAGATTCTGCCACCTCTGAAAAACGACTGTCCTCCATGAGTGCATGAGGCTTTGGGGTGACATCCAGACACAAACCATTACATTCTGCTCCTGGCCCCCACAAAGTCTCACGTACTTTTCTTTATGCAAAATACGTTTAGTCCATCTCTAAGATATGCCAAAGTCCTAACAGTTTCAGCATTGCTGAAAATGCTAGGTCCCATGTCTCCACTGAGATTGAAGGCTGGCTCTTATCTGCGAGCCCCTGCACAAAGGAATAAAAGCTGTACACTTCCCACATCGAATGGAACGAGATAGACATTTCTATTCCAAAAGTTACAAATGGGGCTACAAAGGAGTGGGACCAAAGAAAGGTCCAAATCCAGCAGAGCAAGCATTACATCCCATAGTTCCATGAGCAGCATCCAAGGCAATCTGTGGCAAGATGTGAACTCCAAATGGTTTGGGTTGCTCTACCCCTAAGGCAATTCCAGTGGTTCTGGATCCTATGGCTCCTCTCTTGGACACACTCTGCTCCCTCCTTGCCATTTTCCTCAGATGATCCATATTCCTGACTTCTCTGAATCTCTGTAGTCTCTACTGCACCTTCAGCTTCATACTCAGAGCTCCACACACTGCCCTTTCAGGGACATATTGCCTGGCCTTCCAGGCCTTCTTCTGAAACCTGGGTGGAAGCCTTCCTGACCCTACTACTCTTCCATTCACATGCACCTAAATCCAGAGCCAGGTGGACAATGCCAAGGTCTGCTGCCATCTGGAGCAGTAGCTAGGTAGAGTTCTGATGCTTCTTATGATGCCTTCAGGACATATTTCCTATTCTCCTTTTCCTTCTCACAATCAAGATCTCCTCTGCTCTACCTTTGCAGTCCACAGCTTTACTAGATCTTCCTTTGTGGCCAAACTCAAAAGGTCTTAAATCATTCTGCTTGGCTCTTTGCTCTTGAGGGGCTAGGATATAGGACAGATGTGTCTTCCCCTTTGGACCCACTTAAGCCCCTCTTTGCTCTTGAACCTGGGACTTGCTCCTCTCTTCTGCCTCCTGCACATCATTCAAAATGATCCCCCGTTACTGAATGTGTTGACACTAAGCATACCAGTTAGCGCTGACTTCACCATCATTTCTACTTTCCTTCTCCTGCATCTGCTGACTCTGCATGCTCACCTGCATCTCTCCAAGCTCCTACCACTCAGGGCAGGCAACATGGGAGCCAAGGCAGAGTCTGCAGTGCAGATTACTCTAGGGCTGCCCAGTTTGTGCATATAAAGGAGAGAACATTATTATTTTTACGTGGCTACTGGGAGTCGAATGCAGGACCTCACACTTGCCAGGCAGGTATTTATGCCGCTGAGCTATCTCACTGGCCCAAGAGAACATTCTTGAATGAACCCAAGAGGTTGACAGGGAGTGCAAGGCTCACAGGATCTCACACATGTGCCCTGGTTCCAGCTAAGCCAGTTATCAGGTTATGGGTGCAGCTCCACTGCAGACCAGCAGGTGGTTCTGGGGTGGGAGTTTAACCAACTGTGGAGGGGGTGGGGTGTGTTGGTCTCTACCAGGTGACTCTCACTTCTCATTCCCAGGTGACTCCTCTGCTCCACCTACTAGTCTCCTCCAGAGCCCATCTCTGAAATCCAGACAATGTGGAACCTCCCCTGAAATGCAGGTTTACCCAGCTCCTCCTGCAGCCTCTTGAAGAACTCAGTTTTTTCCATATGGGACAGTCGGTCTTGTGTTCCAGTTCCAGATGGGACAGGATGGTGTCATTTACAGCCTTTGGGGCTGTGAGTGGGGAATCAAGAGAAGAGAAGGTCTGTGCAGCAGAAGGAAAGCCTGAAGCTTCACTATCTGCCTCAGAAGGCACCTGGTTTTCTTCTCATGCCCACTGATGCCACTGCATATGCAGGCCAGGGGTAGCTTTAGGAAGCAGTACTCTATCTGGGACCCATAATTATTTGATTTCCCATCCAGAGCAGGAGGTTGTGCTCTGTATCCTTCCACTTGCAGGTTTCCTACCTGAAGAACAAAAGAAGCAGAGAATGAGCTGTGGGGTCATGGACTGGTCTGCACCCAGACTGTGCCCTCAGGATCTGCTATTGCTGCTCAGAATTCTAAAGGGAAGCCTTCAGGTTGCCTGGTTGAATTGTCCTGACTTTCTAATGACCTGAAACCTGAGAAGCAGTCCTTTTCATACCCAGAGCAGGCAAGACATACACCTCCCATGTCTCCTCAGATATTCAGAGCAGAGTGCTGATATTTTAGGATTCAGAAACCTAGTGCTTGTTATTATAATTCTATGAACAGCATTATTTTCCATTAATTACAAAAGGGGAAATGAATAAAAAGTGACTCATGGGATTCTTGTCTCCAAATTATTGAAATTCTAATGAGCCTGGGGAAAAATTACTAGAAATGTCATTGTACTGTTTACCCAATACTATATTACTTTCTGTTATCTGAAAACTTGAGTGAGATGGATGAAGTTAATGTCTGTAGTAGAAGGACATCATTCAATACTCAATACTTTTTTTTATGTGGGTACCAGGAGTCGAACACAGGACCTCATGCCTGCCAGCAGGTGCTTGTGCCGCTGAGCGATATCACCGGCCCTTTTTTTTTCCTTTATGTGGGTACTGGGAGTTGAACTCAGGACCTCATGCTTGCCAGGCAGGTGCTTACGCTGCTGAGCTATCTCACCAGCCCTCAATACTTTTATTACATTCAGATCTACTTTTTTTTTTTACTAAAAATTTAATGTTTACACTTAATATCAAGAAAACAATCAAAATTCATCTTAAGTTCTCTGGAAAAAGAGAGTTTAAGATAACAGAAGCCTTCTTATTCTTCTAATACAGTTACTAATTTGAGAAATGTTCTTTATACAGTTTTAAAAAATGAGGCTGTGTAGTAAAGATGGGTTTTTACTAGACTTATATCCTTTTACAAATGATTCATCTGAAGTGTTCTCTGATTATTTTTATGAATTTAGTTTTCTTCCACATCAACTGATAACCAATAAATTTTAAGTACTTTGCACATTTTCCATAATTATTTGATTTCTGTCCAGTAATAATTTTCTTCCATACATTAAGGTCAAAGTTGTGGATCAAGGCTTTCCTACACCTTTATATTTGGAAAGGATTTTTTGAATAAAAATACTTGATTTTCTGAGGTGTATCTTAGGAGAAAGTCTTTAGTCAGTACATATGTAAGGTTCATGTGTAATATTTCTTCTCTGATGCAGGAAAAGGACTGAAATTCCATTAAAGGCCTTGTGACATTTTTAGTTTTGTATGGATCTCTCCATTTTGAATCCTCTAATGATTAAGATAAGAATAAATGTTACAGGCTCTGCACAGGAGTAATAAGCATAGGAATTTTGCCTAGTATAAATTTTATGATGTATCTTCTATCTGAATTCTGGGGAAAGCTTTGCTACATTATTTTTATTGGTGGCACTTTTTTCCAGTAGGAATTCTCTGGTGGTTGGTTAGGGAACCAAATTTGAAGGATTTGCAGCAATCTTTATACTTCCAGTATTTCTCTCTACTATGAATTCTGTGGTGATGTAATTATTAAAGCCTTTCCCACATTCTTTACTTTTCTTTGATATCTCTCCAGGAAGAATTCTCCTATAGTATGTTTTGAGTTTTGGCTAAAGGCTCTGCCACTGTCTTTGCTATTGAAGGGTTTCTTTCCAGTATGAATTCCATGGAATCAAGTAAGGGTTTGAGTAATCTCTATGACTTTGCCAAAGTCTGTTCAGTTGTAAGGTTTTGTCCAATGTGATTTCTTTGATTTTGAGTAAAGACTGATGAATCATTAAAGGGTTTGTCATGTTTTTTACATTTGTAAGGTTTTTTTCAGTATGAATTCTCCTGTGTTGAATAGGTTTTGAGCTTTGATTAAAAAAAATTACTTCATAATTTGCAGTTGAAGAACTTCTCTCCAGTATGAATTCTTTGTTGTTGAGTAAATGATGTGAAATCATTAAGGGCTTTTGCACTCTTTACATTACAGGGTGTTTTTTTCCCTCCAGTATGAGTTTTCTGATGTTGACTGGGATTTGAGGCTTGATTAAGGCTTTGCCCCATTTTTCACATTTGTAGGGTTTTCTCCAGTATGAAAGCTCCAATCTTGAGAAAGATTTGAGCCTCCATTCAAAGCTTTGGCATGTTTATTATGTTTATATGATTTCTTTGTTATATGGATTCCCTTGTACCAAGTAAGACTGAGAATGTGAAAGGCTTTGCCACATTATTTTAAATATTTGTGTGATTTCTGTCAAGTAGGAGCTCTCTGCTGTTGATTAAAGGTAGAGGTATGAACAAAAACTTTGCCACATTATTTTCATATATAAAGCTTATAGTGAATACAGACACTTAGATGGACACTAACTTCTGATCTTTGATCAGAGACACTCCTACATTTCTTATACTTACAGCTGTTCTTTGGAACAAAACATGTACACTGTTGTTTACTAGAATTTAAGCCTTGGCTACTGTTTTTATGAATTTCACTATATTAATAATTTTCGCTGCAGTATAAATATACTGATAATTACGTATACAAGAGCCCTCACTACAGGCCTTCCCATTTTTATTATTTATGTCATGGGTTTTCCAAATATGTGTGCATTTTGATTAATCAGTAATGGATGGTAACATCCAACATTTATTGTATATTTTGGCACAGGGAAGAACTACTTTTTGTTTGCAGAATAGTAATGAACTTTTCATAAAAGAACACTAAAATAAGATTTTTTTTCTTTTCACATCTTATATACATAAAAGGTTAAATGAAAATATTTAATTCAATAATTGAAACTGTCCAAGTAATTAATTGAATCATGGACTAGACCCATTTTTAGATTTCCTAAATTAGCTTTGAGAGAAAAGGTATATTTCAACATGGAATATGAATGTTTACTTATAAAACACTTGGCTCTTTAAAAGTAAGTGGCATCAATTCAGATTTTTTATGACATGTTACATGTGCATGAGGAGACGGGACTTGAGCTCTCTTTTGGCTGGTTTGCTGCATGCAGTCAGATTGCCAGCATCGCTCACCACACTTCATCATCACACAGGGTATGTGTCCATGTGACATGCTTCTTCACCTTCACACCTACAAGTTCTCATTCATCCCTTAAATGCAAAGATACCATTTCCATATCTTCATGTATTACTATTTGAAATAAATGTTTTATGCCCTCTGGTGAAAACTCTAGAGTATAATGAAAAGACATAGTGGAAAGAAATAAATATAAAAATTGTACTAATTAATAAACTCAGGTGAAGTGTTTACAAATTTAATATTTAAACTTACACCAAGCATATGACTTCAGTAGGACAACAGAACAGTAAACCCAAAGTCCTCACTTCCCTAGAGATACATGAATTTAAAAACAAAATACTGACAAGATTACCTTTGTGAGAACACCCACAACCAGTTAGAGAGTTCACAGTATCCCAAGAGAGCAAAGGACTAAGGAGAGTCTCATAACAGAATGAAAGAAGTATGTTAGTAGAGGGTAATTTTGTGAGTCACAGTTTTTCATCCTCTGTCATTGAGTAATTATGAAAAAAACTCCCAATCACTTTCCTTTCCCCTAGGATTGGAAGAAAAGAACAAAACACAGGGACATATTTCTTCCTTTCGTGGGGCTTATCTGAAAGCTCTTTTCTTTCCATCCTTTCCATCCAGTATGGGAGAAAACAGGAATATTTGGTATCAAATTTCAGGCCATCTGAGACAAAATTGAAATTAATTTACAGTACTGAGAAGATGACAGTACCACAATCAACAATAGTAGGAGAAATAAAATATGAACAAGCTTTTTAACACAAAGCAACTATGTGTACAGGGAAGACACAAACCATAACAGGTTTGAAAGGCTCTAATTCTGAGCCTTTTTTTTCATGTGGGTGTGGTTGTAGCTGAGATGACTTTCCAAAAGAGTGGATATTGTTAAACATCCAGCAAGATATTTGGAATGTGCCCAAGTGAACTGTGAACAACAACAAAAAAATCTATCCATGTATTCGTTTTATTCTTTAAAAAACTTTTTCTTTTTTTTTTTTTTTGTGGGTACCGGGGGTTAACCTCAGGACCTTGCGCACCAGCAGGCGCCCGTGCCGCTGAGGGATATCACCAGCCATTTTTTGTATGTGGGTTCCGGGAGTCGAACTCAGGACCTCGTGCTTGCCAGGTAGGCACTTATGCTGCTGAGCCATCTCACCAGCCCCTATTCTTTAAAAAACTTTTAAAATAAAAAAACTTAAAATAGATTTTGGGGGATTTGTTTTAGTAAATTTGATGATTTAAAACCATTAAGCATTTCTGAAATCTGGGTAAGTGTTTCAAGAAAGTCTTCTGTGAAAATCGAAGACTTTGTAGCACATGGCAAGAAACTACATGGCAGAGGTGAGAGAATGGGGTGAATGGAAGGGAGTTTTGAGAGTGCCAGCCCTGTTACAGATAATGCTGAAATTTGTTACTGAACTGCATAGGAAAAAACATCAAAACTTTGGGGATTTGCCTTGGGAAGGCATCTTCTTAAGGCCTGAAGTTGTGTGTCAAAAGCTACCTAGAAGATGGGGCCAGTGAGATGGCTCAGCGGCGTAAGTGCCTGCCTGGCAAGTGCGAGGGCCCGAGTTCGACTCCTGGAACCCACATACGAGAAAAGGGCTGGTGATATCACTCAGCGGCATGGGTGCCTGCTGGCACATGAGGTCCTGAGGTCGACCCCCGGTACCACAAAAAACAAAAACAAAAACAAAAGCTACCTAGAAGAAAGGTTATATTGAGGAGAAAGGCAGGAAAGGAGAAATTGATGAAAGATGGATAAATAGCCACAGAGGCAGGAGGAGAACCAGGAGGGTGCAGGCAGAGTCAGAAGATGCTTGAAGAGGACAAAGACCTGCAGGACAGACACTGCAGAGGACACCAAGGAAGGGACTTTCTTGTCACCTCCTTGGACAACAAGGGACAAGGAGCAGTGGTTCCCCTTCCTCATCCCTGCTGCACATTGCAAGTGAGATTGAATGGATCACAGTTAGATTTGGTAGAACCCCATTTGGCAGGAACCCAAAACTAACATTGCTATAGGGAGTTTGTAAATTTAGTGCAAAACTCACAAATTTTTCAAATTTTGATTTTAAAAGATCTTAGCAAAAGTGAGTACATAAATACTGCCTGATATTTTAAAGGTAAATAAAACTAATTTCATATATAGGAGTCATATACTTGTTCCAAACACTGTAGTTAAATGCAAAATGGACTAGGCCACACAGAGGCATTTTTTAAATTAGGAATAAAAGTAATATAAAAGTGTCTGAACTAATATAAAAACTTACTGTTAGAATCTTTCAAATTTGCTCTTTTGAATCATTAATGGTGCTTTTAAATATTAGCATCGAGTTTAGTATTTTAAATCTAAGTCTTCTGGTGAAATGCTTTCCTTTTTTCATGAAGATTTTCAGGCCCATTTTGTCAGGGAAGGACAGCTGAGGATGGCATTTTGTGTCTGGAGTTAGGGGTTCAAGTTTCCCCAGGCTCCCTGGCAGCTGTGCATCCCCGAGAGGCTCTTGCTGTCTCTGAGCCTCACTGTGAGTCCTGGGTGGGTCACTGTGGTGTGGACCCTTCCGCAGCCCCGGGTGCTGGGTGTCACAGGAACTGAGGGGAGGCTCGGGGGTTAGATGTGCTGTTTGCCAAAGCCATTTGGGAGCAGCATCTGAGGAATCACTGTGAAGGGCGAGAAGTTGCACAGAAGAAGGTGAAGCACATTTGTGCGGACCCGTGGGGCTCCACACCAAAGACCTCTGTGCTCAAGTCCTTCATGTGAAGTGGCACCGTGTCTGTGAATAACCTTTGCGGCCCTCCCATACAGACCAACGCTAGATGCCTTGTGGTACTTAACACAGTGCAAATGCTGTGTGCTGGTTGTTAGTGTTGTTTAGGGAATAATAACAAGAAAAAAATGTCTGCACGTGTTTAGTACAGGTGCAACTTTCCCCCTAAGATTTTCGATCCATGGTTGGTTAAATCCTTGGATGAAGGAGCTGTGGGTATGGAGGGCTGACTGTAGATGCCACAGACCACTTTACAGTGCCTGATGGATAGGAAACCTTCTTTAGGAATAGTAGCATAATTCTCGCCTCTCCCCCTGGATGGCTGTCTGGCTTTGGGTGAGTTGCTGAATATTCCTGCATCTCACCGTCTCTGTCAGGGCAGAACTGTGAGTTATAACAGTAAGAATCCCAAACAGGAAACAAAGGAAGCTCTTCAGAACTGACAGCTGCTGCTTCTGTGTAAATGCCATGGAATTACTGCCCAAGAATCCCCGTACAAAATGATTACAGGGTTTGTTCTTAGTCCAATTTCTTGTCCTCATCTGGAAGATTGGTTCACTCGGAATATCCCTCAGGAGGCAGTGGAACCTGACAGAGGTCTTTCTGTCCTCCTTTGTAGAGGTGGAAACCTTGTTGTAGCTGGGGCTCAGCAAAGTGGTGTGCTCATTTAGTTTCCACCTTCTGGGGTTCACTTGCTTGGTCTGCATCAATCCACAGACCACTAACAACTGTCGCTTGTTCAGGGAGGCCCAGTTGCCCTTGTGTGGCCTTTGTCATCAGAGCAGGAAATGGTGATTAGGAGCAAAAATGGAAAGCTCATCCTTGAGCCCGACACTTCTGAGTCTCTGTTTTAAAGAGCAGGACATGGTCCAGTGTCTGCCTCTGGACAAGTCTGGGCAGTTGGCTATACTATTAGTGTCTCTGAGTTTATTGAAAAGGAAAGTTTGTGCTAATAACAATTGCAAAAATTTTTATGTCCATATCTTGTACTCTGAGTAACTACCTTGAAGCTGACAATATGCAATGTACTATCGTTTTTCTCCCAATGTTTTGCTATGAAATTCTGTTTTACCTTTTTTCCATTAAAAATAAAGAGCAGGACATCTTCCAGCATCTGTCTCCTGACCAGCCAAGGCAGGTGGACTCAGGCCTGGTCATACACGGGTTGGGCCCAGAGGACCCACTGGCTGGGTTTGGGCACAGGGGCCTGCGGACTAACTCGGCTTTGTCTGCTTGGGAGCCGCCTCCTGCTTCTCCTCAGCAGGGTGTCCTGCCTTGTAGGCTGAGTACTCGGGTTCACTCATGTCTCATCAGATGAGATCCTCAAACATCAGAAACTTGTCATGGTCATTTCTGTGTGTCCCATAGCTTCGTTGAGAGGTTGACAGCCTTGAGACTTTAGTGGGTGGAGGGCTAGTTTTCTGTTCGTAGTTGGGGTTAGCACTTGGGACAGCTCCCCCTAAGAATGGAACACCACATTCCAGGACCTGACTTCCAGGGAGCCTGTCTCAGAAAATGCCCTCCTCTAGAACAGAATCCTAGACAGTCATTACAAAACACGTGTATCATTACAAAACACATGTATATATTTGTTGTTGTTGTCATCGTTTTTGTTTTGACACGAGGACTTGCTATGTAGCTCTGGCTGGCCTGGAACTCACTATGTAGCCCAGGCTGGCCTTGAACTCCTGGCGATCCTCCTATCTCAGACTCCCGAGTCCTGGGCTTACAGGCATGTGCCACCATACCTGCCTTAAAGACCTGTTTCTATCTGTGATGCAGGGAACACTCTCTCTGATGTCACAAGCTACCTGGCTGTCATAAGCTGAGGTATCAAGGAGGATGTACTAGGACTCTCTCTTCTCTCACTTGTGCTTCCCAAAGTGACCATGAAAATGTCTCCTGGTCCTTGTAGCTGGTGTTCCCCTCTTCATTTCAGGGAGGCTGATTTTGAAATCTTGACACAGGCTTTGCTGTTTATATTAGATTTTGGGTGTTAGCTCCTTTCACTTCTGGGAGCTGATGGTTGAAGATTATGTTTTTCTTTGAAGGTCAAAGGCCTTATTGTATGTACATGTGCTGTAGTGTAATGAACTTCTCCCCTTCTCTTGAGTGTTAGGTAATGGGTGGTATCCACCCAGATCTGCCAAGCCAAACAAGATGTTCACAGTTCTGTAAATGCACTGGCAATTTTAGGATTTCACTCAGGTAAATCCACAGGAGAGAACCAGAGGGTGGAGTGAGTGGCAACTTTCCTGACCACTGCATGTCCCCCAAACCCCCCACTTTAAAGGACTCCCCATGGCAGGGGACCTACACTGAGGCAGAAGATGCTTTCCCAGAAATACTTCAAATAGAGTGACAGTGACAGCAAAAACCAAAAAGGTAAGTATCATCACATTTTAAGTGATAGAAACACACATTTCCAAAATAACTTGTATTCTTGAGCAAATATGTACATTTTAGCCAGGTGCTTTTTTGTGTGGCTGCTAGCACTGTGGGCATTGGGTGAGCACCTTATTTTTAGGCCTGGTGTGGCCTCTCAGGCTCTTGGTGATGCTGCTGGCCTTGTGGGCATAGGTGACTTCAGGCAGGCCATTTATTTCCAGGAGAGACCCGCCTGGAAAGGAGGCCTGAGAACCAGAGGTGGAAGCTGCTTTTCAATTTCCTCGGGTCCCAGTAAGAGGCATTTTTAGCATTTTATTGTACTTTTTCCCTTTTTCCTTAAACTATATTTTTTAAGCCTTTTCTCCTGAGGTCACCTCAGAGATAAATCTGTGACTGCAACAGGGATATTATCCCTTTAGTGGGTGGAGGGCTAGTTTTCTGTTCGTAGTTTAACCCTTCCCTTCTTTCCTAATGAACAAAGTAATGACACTTTCTTCTCCATGGTTATTTGTAGAGCATCTTTGTCAAGAACACAGGGCTCATCTTCCATTTTGTTTTCTAACCTGCATAGGCTGTTTGTGCCTGGCTCTGTACTGGGCTGCATCGAGTCTATGGCTCCTGCTTCTGCCTCTGCTGACATCTTTCAGGCCGCATGTTTACCTCATTCCACTCCTGTATTGCCCAGAAATCCTCGAGTTCCTGAGGCTGCTGGGCTTCCCCTGCTTTGTGATTCATGGCATAAGAGTAGTGACACAAAGACCTTCACATGGCATCATGCTTTGGTCTCAGGGGATCCTGCTTTCCTGAATGGGAGGACAAGAACGGTGACTCAGGCATTCTCCCCCTTGTCCCTGCTGTCCCAGAGCAGTTGGGATCCCACCATGAGCCCACATTTATGTCCCTTGTGGGGAAGGAGGCCCATTAGACTTGAGCTGTGGCAATTGCCTGTTTTCACACACCTGCCAAACAGTGGTGGTGGTGCCCAGCAGGGCCACCAGAGGCAGCTGGAGCCCATTGGCCCCTGGTGAGCACCAGTGTGGAAGCCCTTGGCCTGGAGAGGTGGCTCAGCAGAATGTGCTGAAGCTGATTAGTGGAAGGGCAGGACCTCACCCTGTCTGTGACTCTCAGTTAGGGTGGCTTTTCCTGAGGAACTGGGCCTCCTCTCTCCCTCTCTGCTGGGTGAGCTGAAAATGCAGGCAGCAGGCTGAAGGGGCTTCCTCTTCCTCACTGGTTGCCTGCATGTATAGTGGGGTGGTTAGGATTTCTGAAAAGCAGTGACTTATTTTCTGTTTCATGTAAGCCATGTATTGGCTGTCTCTTCATAACTTTGCATATGCCTTGGCCATGTTAAAGAAATCTAGAGCTCACAGATTCATTAAGGGAACTGTTTGAGCTCTAAGGTTGGTAGATTATTGCCCTGGAATAGAAAGTGAGAGCCAGTGTGTTTGGCTGCCTCAGCTGAGGTGTTATCTTATCTTCAGAGTGCTTTGGTCAGCAACTTAACCCTTACATGGCCCGGTCCTCAACAATTCCTCTTTTTCATTTTTGTCATCACAGCAGTTGAAACACTGTGACTTGTGGTTGGATAGGTCTAGGAATTATCAGGTTTGGTGCCCCCTGTAGCAGACTAGGAACAAAAAAAAAAGACACAAGCATCAAACCAGTGTAGAATCCCAAATGGGTCTGGTGGCAGCAAACTTCACCATGAGTTTGGAGTTCTCTCTCTATGGCCACACATTCTGGGATGGCACCCACTATGGTGTTTCATGAACTGTTAATACACCAGCATACCTTTGTCCCCATGGTATTAGCTGCACTGGGCCACCCTATTTTCCTGTTTGGATGTCCTTTTACAGGACTGAGCCCTAGACATGCTCACTGATTTGTTCTTTTACCAATGAAGTTCTGATGGAATGTTTACTTTTTGTAAGCAGATTTAAAAAGTACCAAGGTCTAATTGTGCTTGTGGGGGGGCAACTGTACTGCCCCTTTTTGTTTATTTAATTGACTTTTAATTGATAGATGTGTTCTTTTTCTTGAAGCCTGGCCTTTAGTGAATTTTTGGTGATAATTGTTTTTTGTGTTGAGTGTCCAGCTCTGCCTAACTGCCTATAATATTTATGACTAGCTTAGCTGCCTACAGTATTTCTTCTTCTGAAGAGCTCTCCCTAAACGTGGTTAGGGGAGAATGGTTGTAGTTTCCATCTAACTGGTTTGAGCTGAGAAGGTTTGAAGCAGGGGAGACCACAGTCAGAGGTGTTCTCCAAAGAACTCATCTAACGGGCCTCAGACAGAAGTCTCGTTGTAGTTTGGCGGTTATGAACGCTTTCTACAAGGTCCGTCTGGTGGATTGAAGAAGAAATCTAGCACATTTATCATTGGTTTCATCTGTATGATGAATCGCAGTTTGGCAGCCTCTATGGAAGAATAAACAAATTTATTGAAAAATTAAAACATGATTAATCAAAGCATGAACACTAGAATGGAAAAGAAGGTTGGGGAGTGAGCCAAGTCTAGGAATAGTCCTCGTAACCCATTGGCTCTTAGACCTCTCTACTGTTGGAGTCTCATATTTTGTCATAAGTCTCTCTAATTTAGCTGATTTTAACTAAAGTGTTTATAATGTCTTTTGTTCAGCTTTTATAGATTCTACTGTAGTTTTGTTCTTAATGACTCCTAACAGTGGTCAGCTACTGGTGTAGTGGATGCTGGAAGGGGTTAGCAATTGGAGCTCTTACTTATATCTAGCTTATTATTAAGGCATTGATTTTTATACATCTTTTCATTATACTTTTCTGTGGGATGTTCAGGACTAAGTTAAAGTGAGACTTGTGATAATTAAAACTAACCCCTTGCTGTCTATCAAGGTCAGTTAAGTGTCCTCAAACATTATTTGGGAACCATGTACGGAGCCTCTCAACTCCTCTGTCAGTGTCAGCCATCAGGATGTGTCAGGCCTTGCTTGACCATTTATTTTCTGTGAAATTTTGGGAGACTTTTCCCTCTACATGACCCTCCTTAGGCACACAGCACACTGCTCTTTCCTGTCCTCTGGGACCCAGGAATTTCCTGGGTCAGCAGGTTGGATGACTCATCAAGGTTGTAGGACCTTGCAGAAAATGTTCCCTCATGTCCTGGGTCCTCATTGAACTCAGAGGGCCAGGGCCAAAATATAGGCTGTCCACTTAGCCCAGTTACCTTCTAGTTTTGGCCTCTGAACTTTTGTTGTTTAACACCTAGATGAGAAAGTCAGTGTCATTAGTATTGCAGTGGGAGCAGTGAGTTTAATTATTATAATTTTACCTGAATATTAAGCACTTTGAAATATAAAGTATAGTCAGGGGTCTCCTATTTTCTACCAACCATGGTTGTTTTAGTAGTTGAATACCTATAGAATGTTAACAAACAACAGTTATATAGTTTTACAAGGAAAACTTGAGATCAAAAGCCACACATATTATTTGAGCATGACAATCAGGATGACATTATTTTATTATTATTTTTTTTTTTGTGGGTACCGGGGGGTCGACCTCAGGACCTCACGCGCCAGCAAGCACCTGTGCCGCTGAGCGATATCACCGGCCCCTTTTTCGTATGTGGGTTCCGGGAGTCGAACTGGGGCCCTCGCGCTTGCCGAGCAGGCGCTTAAGCCACTGAGCCATCTCACCGGCCCAGGGTGACATTATTTTTGTAACACACTTAAATTTCCATTTTAGTATAGAACACTCTTTTCAGTCAATCATCTCCTTTTTGACCATTATATATTAAATGAGACAGAGAAACTTTCACCTAATTTTTTATGTTTAAATGGGATGTCACTGAAGAAGTTTGTGACATTGCCTGGATTGCTCAGGGCCTAAGCATCCCTACATGTAGTGACACATGTATAACTTGAACATCACAGAAGCCTTTTTAAAAAACTGTTACATAACAGGTGGTCTCATGGTGGTTTAACGTTTACCTCATCACAAGTAGCAGGATCACAAGAGAAAGGCAGATACCTGAGTCTAAAAGAAAAAGTTATCACCATAAACAATATTGGTTTTATATCTTAGAAGACACACCTAGAAGGCATAAATATATTTAATACAGGATGAGATTAGCAATAATGAATGTCAGGCATATGGAAACATTTGTCTCTTTAGTCTTGTACCAGGAACATCTTTTAATGAGAAAACTTTATCTTTTATTTATAGAAAACTTAACCTTTTGATGATGTACAGTATAAATGTATGACAATAATATATTTAACAACTTTTATTGAGTTGTGTCTCCCATAAGGCTATGGAAATTATTGGGGTCCCCTGAGTGAACAAGGACAGCTGCTTCCTTATTCATCAAGGGGAGTTCTGTCCAATACAAGACTAAGGAGTTTCTATTTACTCATCTTAGCAAATTTTTGATGACTTATGAGAATCAGATCATAACAATTAACACATTATTTTTGACCATTGAAAGATTCCTGAGTTATTGCACAGAGACAACAATATGCATTACTTTTAAAAAATCAATCTTAACATTATTTTCACCAGAGGCAATCTAGGTAGATGCATGTCTTTAATTTTAACGACAACTATAAATCAGCTTAAATTATAGACAAATGTTGTAAAACTCCAAAAAGCAAAAAGAAGAAAAATTTGTTGAGCTCAAATAAAACAGCTGTTTACAAATTGGACAGACAGTCAAACAATGATACACATAAGACAATTTGTTTATAAAATCAGAGTGCAGGGCTGGTGAGATAGCTCAGCGGCATAAGCGCCTGCCTGGCAAGCGCGAGGTCCTGAGTTCGACTCCCACTACCCACATACAAAAAAAGGGCCAGTGATATCGCTCAGTGGCACGGGAGCCTGCTGGCAAGCGCGAGTTCCTGAGTTCGACCCCTGGTACCCACATTAAAAAAAAAAAAATCAGAGTGCACTCAGATGTTTTTGGCCAAACTAAATTATAACTTATTTACAATTTTTAAGTTTGTAATTATAAATAGACTAGTCAGAACTTTTTTGTAGGTCAACTGAGATCTCTTACAGTAAGAATTAGAAAGAATAAAAACCTTTTACTCATAATTAATATTTTTTGTATTTTATTTTGTCTTAAATATATTGACAACTTTGTGCCCTTTCTCCCTCCTCTAAGCTCCACTCAGTCCTCTTTACATCTTCTTTCCTTACTAAGACCTTCTTTTTCTTTTGACATTTGTGGGGTCACTCTCTAAGATTGAACACAGTTTGGGTTAACATTATGTCTTGACAGGCTTTTAAGTGATTTTTAATATTTTTGTGGTTTGACAGCCTGCTGGTGAATGAGAAATCTGAGGCTGTCTTCTGTGTTGTTATGACTACTGGCACGTGTTATCACACCTGCACAGTTCTGCCACTGGTGTCTGGTGCTCTTGCCATTTGATGACATAAAAGCAGTGATCCTGTGGGTTTGTGAAAAGATGGGCACTGGGGTGCTGCACATGCAGCTGGGGAGTGCTCCTGTGCATGGTACAGCTTGGCGCCAAGGCCACCGAGGCAGGTGGGTCCATGGCCACACCCTGCTGTGGTGTGGGACAGGGTCCCTGTCACCCCCTACCCAGCAGTGAAGTGGCTCCCCTGTACTGGCCCAGCTTCAGGCTCAGTGGTTCGTGGAACTCCATTTGTCACTCTGCACACCACTGACTGGCACCACTGTCCTGACTCCCTCCCCAGCCTGGGGGTTGTGAGAGGTGATGAGAGGATCAGGACACCGTGGCTTCTCCCTATTCTTATTTTGGCTCACTGCGGTCCCTTTAAGAATCCGTAGGTGTCTAGATAGATTTCTTTGGGTTTGTTTTTCCTGAGCCTTTCAGACCCAATTGGTCCCTCCCCAAACACCTTGGTAATGATGATGATTGCTTTGTAAAGACTCTGGGGCCTGGGGATTCAGTTCTTCCTGCCAGTGTTCTGCCTTGAGGGCGAAAGCCTCTGTCAGGAGTGTTTTTGTTTTCTCTGTGCCTGGAACAGGAGCTTTTTGCTGTGAGCTCTGGATTTAAAACTGATTGAAGTAAGTTCCAAGTTGAAGAAATTTCAGGGGAACCTATTTTTTCTCTGTCATGTGCCCATTTAGTATTTTCTTCAACTTGTTCCCAGTTGTCTGTATGCAATTTGCCTGATGGAATTTTCAGTTGGCCTATGAGCCCCTGAGTTAAGCTTTACTAAGCTTTGGAGTGGCAGCTCCTCAGCTGCCCTATTCTTCCCCATGTTTTATTTCTGGATATCAAATGGCTATTTGTGGAAGTAAACATTCTTACCTTTTCCTTTTTTCTTCCATTCCCTCACAAACATCTCCACGTGCTTCCCATGAAGTTCTTCAATCTCTGTGAATTTGCCACTCAAGGTGGACCTTACTTGTCCTGAATTTTGTAAAAATAGCAGTCCCTGTGTTCCAGCACCAATTATCAGGAGCTGATCAGGATCCAGATTTTAGAGATGAGCTTACAGAGAAGGATTAAATAAAGACAATTGTACATATGGTTTGTGGGGAATACAGGAAGGTCAGAACTCTCTTGGAGCTAAGACAAGGATTTCTCTAGCTTGCCTGTATTTATTGGCTCCTTCACAATTTAGGGGGTGCAGGATGTGGGAAGCACATCTGAGGCAAAAACCCCATGAAAATAAGCAGGGCCTTAAGAAGTTAGAAGAAAGGCAGTAAATCTTGTTCATTAAGGGAACTGTTTGACCTCTAAGGTTGGCAGTTTATTGCTCTGGAGTAGGGAGTGAGAGCCAGTGTCTTTGGCTGCCTCAGCTGTAGTATTATTATCTTGTCTTCAGAGCACTGTGGTTAGCAACTTAACCCTTACACAGCCAGGTCCCTAACGAGAATCCTCATTTTAAATGAGCCTGGCATTTCTCAGTTCCAGGGTTTCACCTTTGTCATCTCCATCTTTATTATTTTTACCATGTTATTTTCTTTCTCTCTTATTAGCCCAGGTTTTCCATGATGTCATCACTCCCCAAGTTTTGTGTCTTGGTTTTTGGTCTTGGTTTTTAATTCTTGGTTTCAGCCCTATGCTGAAGTGCACCAGCAGGCACTTCCAGTTGATGTTTGTTCTTCCTGCACAAACCAACGTGGCTGGATCTCGGTATGGGTGTATGGTGCTGCATGGAGTGCACTGACCCTGGGGGAACTGGAAGATCTAGTGGAGACCAGAGCAGAGCCATGTTGGGTAAGATGATGGAGGTGGGAGAAGATTGCTGGTGAAAGCTGAAGGGCTGGCTCTGGAACACTGTGGTTCAGTAATTACTTCTTACTAATGATGATGTGAACAGCCTTCAGCCATGTGGGAGGAAATGCTATGCTAAGAGGACAGAAGTGAGTTCTATTCCTGAAGTTGCAACATGGCGTCAGCTTCAGCTTCTCGTTGAGCCTCTGTATCTCTCACTGACTTCCAGATTGAGTCCCAAGCTGCTTATGGGGTCTTGGTTCCTGGTTGGCCACCGGCATCCTTGGGTTCTACTTTTCCAGGGCAGATGAGTGTCATGGTCCTAGCTTTGAGTCACACTTTTTGAGATTAGAAATTGAAAGCAGGGTCTGTCCATGGTGTCTGTTCATCCCAAGGTTTGGGCTTTAGGACCTTGTATAACTGAGAAGGAAAATCTGCAGGGAGACAATCCTTTCTGCTACTCCTGCATGTCTGATGTTCTCTCACCCCACACCCATCCTAATACTGACTTAGGTCACTAGGTTCTGGTAGCTGTGAGCCCTCTGGTGGGGGACATTGGTCCTAGACCTATGCCTTGGGAGTATCAGCTCCTCTGGCCCATTGGCACTTTCCTAAACTTAAATCCATTCCTTGGAGAGGTAGGTTGGAAGGCAACCTCTTGGTGGTCATTAGTTCTGGGGAGAAGGTCTGACCACAGTGGTCAAGACAGCCTCTCTTGTGAGTGTCACACCCTGGGTGTCAACCCTGTCCTGAGGGATCTTGTCTCTGCCTGGCTGTGGCAGGTGCTGAGAAAAGGTGATCCATGGTGGTCACTGAATGAACTCATCATCTCAGCCAGTGGCCTTGTATAGTAAGGGGCAGGGGTGTTTGTGTGTGTGTCTGCATGTCTGTCTGTGTACATGTCTGTCGGTCTGTCTGTGTGCATGTCTGTATGTGCAAAGACAACATGCATGGACTCCCCTCTGTTTGCACAATAGGTTCAGAAGAATTCTATTTATTTTGCATTCTTTTCTTCGAACTTTCTTTTTGGTGGATGTTCTTTATTGTCTCAAACTTCAGATATTGGGTGGCTCCAGGATTCTACCAATATACTTTTTCCACAGCTTCATTCCCTAGGTCTGTGATAGTGAAGTTATGGCACGTTTGCTGCAGCAAGCACACAGAACCCTCTGTTGGCACACAAGCTGAGTCACTATGTTGTGTTTTTTTTTTTTTTTTTAAATTAAAGCCTAAGTATTCAGGTTTAATTGCAGTGTTGGCACTTTGGAATAAATAAATAGGTTTTGGATTGGTCCCTGAAAAGTTCACCATCACTGCCCTTGGTGATTTTATACAAATAAATGGCTTAAAAACCATGTAGATGTAGGTCATTCTGTTTACATTCTCCTCACCCCTCAAGTCTAATTACAAATGTGCATTGGCATCTCCTCATGTGTGTCTGACAGCATCTCATACTGAAAATGGCCCAAAAGGGGATCTGATTTTTCACCTTCCCCAATCCACATTCTCTCTGGACAGTAACACTGGCTTTCTTTGATTTGATTCCTGTTTCTCTTGCATCCTGTGTTTAATCTATTGGTCATCTCAACAGGCCAACCTTGAAGAAATATCTTACCTGATAATTTTAACTACCTCTCTCACCCCTCTTGATATTGGACAATGTGTCATCAACCACTTAAGAGTCTACGGATGTTTTCACTTATTTGAGCAAACACCCCTGGGTACATCATATCTCATCCAGATTTTAGTTTAAAGAACAACCTTGGTCTACAAAGTTTTACTTGCTCTGGCTCCAGATGCCATCTCTGACCTCACTCCCAGAGGACTCACCCTTCTCTCTGCCCTAGCCACACTCCTGGACTCCTGGTCCCTGGTGCATGATACCTGTGATGGTTAAGTTCTGCTGTGTCAAGTTTATTGGCTTTGGGATCTGCCCCAGGGATTGATGGGGCACACTTCTGGGTGCACCTGGGTGGTTCAGGGAGATGTGACCTTGTGTTCTATATCAGGTCCCGTACTCCTCCTCTCTGGCACTGTTCCACACTGCTACCAGTTCCTACAAACTAAGCAGCTTTGCTCAGCCACACTCTTGTGCCATGATGTTCCTGCCTTGGAGCCAGATAACCATGGACTGAATCTCCTGGACCCATGAGCCAAATTAAACCTCTCCTCCTTCAAGATGTGGGTGTTGGTATTATGTCCCAACCATGGAAAACTAACTAGTATGATGCCCACTGTCCTTTGGAACAGTGTGTTCCTGTGCCAGGAACCTGCTTATCCAAGATACTTGCAGATTCTCATTCCTTCACTTGGGTGTCTGGGTCATTGTTCCTTAGTAGAGGATCTTTTGCTGACCACTCTCCCAGTAGCACCACTGTTTGTTATTCTGTTCCCTTATTCTGCTTCCTTTTCTCTAACTCCTGGCCAGTGCCTGTCATTTCAGGCAGGTCTTTTTTCCCTCAGGTGTTCCTTGCAGAATGCCAACTCTCTGTGGACACAGTCTCTCTCATGTTCACACCACCCTCCAGGGCCTGGACAGGGCTGGGCGCATTTGGTGTGTACCTGTCTGATAAACAAGTCTGCATTTGTGTTTAATTTTTGATTCAATAATTTGAAGATCTAATTAATCCTCTTCCCTCAGAGTAAATTACTAGCTTTCCTTTCTACTCTAAGCTCTGCTTTTCTAGCATGATGACTTGCCTCTTCATAGATCACACTACTTTGTATATCATGGTTGATCATGGAAAGGTTACACAGATGCACGGGAAGATGAAAACTGCCTCCACTGAACCGTCATGTTATCATAGCCAGCTATGAGATAAGCAGTGTAACTGTAGGATAAAATCATAGATGGCCCCTATCATGCAGTGTACCGTGTTTTGAATTTACAGTGGTGCAGAAGCAATGCATGTCGTGTTGAATCCATACTTCCTATTTGGGACTTGGCTCTTTTCCTGGGCTGGAGACAGCTGTAGATCCTCTCTCAAGGTACTGGATGGCAGCAGTGAGCCACAGCTCCTGGCAGTCACGTGTCACAGGGGGGGATGCTCAGTGTTGTACTGTGTTGCTAGGACATGCCATAGTTTAGGTGTGTAAAAGTATTTTTTACTTATTGTATTTATTGGGACATATTCCCATGGTATATTGGATCTTTATAGAAAATATTTTTAAAAAAAAATAGATTTTACATGTTGGACTGTGTAGCATGACAATGATTGGTTTTGGAATGTTATTTAAAACCCATTGTGTTTGCATTTTCATATTTCACCTACAATATTGCAGTGAGCTGGGCCTATTGGCCCACATCTGTAATGCTAGCACTCACAAGTTTAAGCCCAGCCTGGGCAATTTAGAGAGACCCTGCCTCAAAATAAAAAATAACGATAGTACTGGGGGTGCAGCTCAGTGTGAAGGCCCCATGTTCAAACCCCTGTGCCTCAAAATGAAAAACAAAACAAAACAAAACAAAAAACAGTGAAAGATTGGTAAACTGTGTTAAATATTACTATTTCAAAAACCAAGACAATAATGGCAAAATAAGCAACCTTTATTTTCTCATGATCCATGGAACATACACTTTTCTATGGCTCCCACTCTGTGTGCCCAGTGCTGCTGTACCTGAGTAGGTGTGCACCGGATCACGTAAGGAGGGAGGCTCATTTGTGGCCTGTGCCATCCCAAGGGGCTGAGATATGTAGGGCACCTTCTGTCTCAGTGAGATAATTATGTAACAGGGCCTCTTCCATGCTCCTTGGGTGACCCACACAGTGTCTACGGATCTGGATGCTTTGGGTAACCTCAGGGAGTTGTGGCAGCGGAATTCGGTTGTGACTGTCCATCCTCTTCATGCACAAGTGGGCACACCTCCTGCCATTCCTGTTGCAGCACACGAGGTCCCTGTCTGTGTCTCCCCTCTGAACCTCTACTCCTTGGATTATAACCTCTTCTAGGATAGAAGATGTATCCGATTCATGTTTTTTGTTCCCAGCAAAACCTGGCATAGTGGCTGGCCAGCAGCAGCTCAGAAATATTTGTTAAACAGTGTTGTGGATTTTTAGGTTGAGCAGATCCGACTTCTGTAGTGCAAAGATCTAACCCTCTGAACAATATGTTCAGAGTCAAAACATCCTGTTTCATAAAGGCCATTTGTTTTTCTGGTGACACTTTCATTTTGAGAGATGTCAGTGCTCCTGAGAAGCTGTTTTATGATGCAACTTTGCTAAAACTGAAGACTGAGGGCAATGATCATGGGTTTTTTCATGTGGTTTGGTTTTTATTTTCGATTTTTGTCTTTTAAACCTTAGGTGCATATTATAAATACCCTTGGCAATAAGTTGATGTTAATAATGCTTTATGGCAACCTTCTACTTTCATTTCTTTGTAACACCTTAATCTCAGAAATGAGTTATGTGCAAATTTGGCATGCATTAGTGGGTTAATAAGTTTGAAAATGGATGATAAGAAATTGAAATTACCTTCTAGGCCTGTGGCATAAATCTGCAGCATCTCCGGCTCTTCCTGACCTCTGCACATGGCTCTTGAGAAAGCTTTGGTGAAGACAGCAGGTGGCTGATGGCCCTGAGGAATGAGTCAGGCCAAGCCAGTGAAGATTGCCCATTGCAGGGCCTGTCAGAGGCTGGGGTTTTCAGTTCTGTGGTCTTCTAAGCAGCTGGAGAGCCCCTGCCCCTGGCTTCCCTGTGTGATGTTTCTCAGGTTATTGGACACCTCTGCAGTTGGTACTAAGCTACAGGTAGCCTGGGAGCAGAGATTGTCCAGCACCTGAGGCTTCCTAGCCCATCCTCTTATGCAGCCATAGGATTGCAGCCTCGAGGCACAGCCCACTGGGCCTCTGTCCAGGGCGACCTCTGAAAGGCTTCGTAGTTGCTGGTGATTGGGGTCAGCTGTGCACCTGTATTCAGAAGTCTCTCACTGGTGACCAGAAAGTTACTTTGTCAAAATGATAGATGGGCTGTGAGCAGCTCCTCACCCTGCCCATTCCCTGGGCTGTCAGCTCTGTTTACTTGTCAAGATCAGGTATTTTTGTAACTCCCTGCAGCACGTGGGCTTCCTTGGGGCAACCTGTGAAAAATCTTGTATTTCATCTGCTCTGTGGCTTCCTGTTGACCCTGGAAGCAGGGGCACCTGAGGATGCAGGGGGTTTGCAGATGGTGGGTGTGTGATCCTGGACAGACACAGTGCTGATGACAAGGGGTGCAGCCCTCCAGGGCTGGGCCCAGGAAGTGGTTTTGCCACCATCAGTTGCCAGCAAGGTCTAAGTCATTTGGTTTCCATGTTTTGCACACACTTGCTCCTCTTTGGCAAAGAATTGCTCATGTGCAGAATTAAAAGTTCATTGAATTCTCAGCCTTTTAATAACAGAGCATCCACTTCTTAAGTTGTGGTGTCAGGAAGGGGCCCTCAAAATAATCCCTCCAGCGCTCACCTTTTTCGAGGTCACCTTGCCAGTGTTCCTGTGGAGCTGTTCTGATTTTATGATTCTTTTTACCCCCTTAACCCTCACTCCCCTCCTCATCAGGATGCCTGGCCAGCAGACTCTGTGCTGTCCTTAGAGACTGGAAGCCTGGCCAGTGTCCTCTGAGCCATAGAGCCTGCTGGTAGTTGGAGCTGGAACCTCAATATTGATCCATTGTCTTCTCACTGGTTCGAAAAGAACTCACCAGGAAGGCATAAAAATATTCCTAGAATCTCATTGCCCTCTCTTTGTTTTCCTGTGGGCAGGGGAAGGAGCTGATTCCTATCACCCCTGCTGCAGGGCACCCGGGCTATAGAGCAATCAGGTTTTAGAAGGGGCTGTGCAGGGAGCCACATCCCTCTGCAGGCCTCCCCCATCCCAGGTGGCAAATGCAGCCCAAGAGAAGAGTTCTTTGAAAGTTTTCTCCAGCACCAACTCAACTCCATCCCACATCCCAGCTGTTGGATTCCCTTTTGGGTGGGGAGACAGGAAGGGGAGACTTCAGCATTTGGGCAAAAAAATGTGCCAGCATTGATTCCTCCTTGCCACATACCTGTATCCCATCTGTCGGCAGAACAGGACCTCGCACACTTGCTCTCCCGGTGGGCCCTGAGAGCCAAGTGTGTGGCATAGTGGCATCTGTGAGGGCATTGTGGCTGAGTCACTGGCTGCTTCCCACCCCATGCACTGCAGGTCTGTGAAGGTGGTGTCACTGGCAGACCCATTAATTATGCAACATATGGTATAATACAAAACAGGCCTTGCTAATTTCTTTGGGCAACTATTTTTATTTGGTGGTGATTTCTTTTGTGTTCTGCCATCTCTAATGTTTTGGTTCTATTTCAAACTATGATTAAACAGAATGAGGAGCCGTGTGACACTGCCCTGTTTTACATCAGAGCTGTGCTTGCACTGCCTCTGGGGCATCCTAATGGCCGGTGTTTCTTTCTTCAAGTTCCCTCAAAAGGCCAAAAGAAGAAACCCCCACCAGATCTAAACCCTTAAATGGAGTTAGGACCCCAAGCAATCCCTCCAACAAACTGAAGCCTATTTAAATAAAACTGAAATGTTAGTAACTTCCATATAAAAAGTTCCCCCTTATTACCCTGTGTTGTGTCTGCTGGCATGTGTTTTATTTTCAAGGTGCAGTATCAGGAGAACACTGTCACTTGGTGATGAGGGCCATATATCATCAGCACATCATCTTTGTGTAGGACATGGTACCACAAGGCATGATTCTGGCCAGAGAGAGCAGCAGGGGGCCTTACTTCTTTGCCTCCACCCCCTGCCTTTTGCTTTAATCTCCCTCTGTTTTGTGTTGCAGAGAAGTGAATTTCTTCATGGGATATGACTTGTTGCAAAATAATCAGGGGCCCCAGCGGGCTTCATAAAGTCTTTTAAATGGTCAGGCTTCAAGGGCAGCTTTGTTCCCAAGCTTGCACTGTTCACTAGGTGGGAGGAGGCCATGTTTGCCAGGGCCTGGGTCTCTGGGGTAAAGACTCACTGAGCCAGACAGGAGGCGAAAAGAATAAAAGAATAACACTCCCAGATGTAGTGCGATGAATTGCGTGATGTTCTTACAAGGTATTTTACCAGTGAGTCTTCACAGTGATGGCCCTGAGATGCTGCGAGCCTGCCAGGACTGTGCACCCTGCTGCACAGACCGAAGAAGTGGGAGGAGTTGGTGGGTCTGAGGTTCTGGTCCATCTTGCAAATGACCTGGTGCTCAGAGACTGGGGCTAAGTTAAGTCAAGGACTTCAGCTGTCTTTCCTAAGGCACTACTTTCACTTGTGCATTGAGAATGAAACCATAAACCATCCAGGTTTGCAATGGTCTGAAAATAGGGAGTGCTTAACAAAGGCAAATCTTTAAATTCTTAGCTGCAGGGAGAGATGGCTCATCTTAGTCTCTAGGCCATGCTGTGTGTTGTAGCACTTAAGTCACAGACCTGGACGCACAGGTTAGTAGGTTTGAATCTCTGTCCTGGGTGGCTGTGTAAACATGTTGGAGAATGGCACCCCCTGGGCTTCAGTTTCCTTACCCGTAAGGTGGGAGGGAGGCAAATCAGTGATTTCCGTGGGCTTGTTGCATGGGTTAAAACACACAGGACATACTCAGCGCAGTCTGGCACAGAACAGATTTTTAGAACTGTCAGCCGCTACGAAAGAAATAGCATCTTGCTGGGGCAACTGTGTGCTACTCATTGTTAGATGAAAGATGGACCAGCTCTGTTTGGGGCTTTGACCACAAAAGGGATTTACAAAACTGGTGGGGAAAATTGTGGGTGCAGCAAGATTTGGAGAGGGACTTTAGGGTACAAGCTGGGGCTAGTAGTCAAGGGCCAAGGCTGAGGCTCTCATTCTCCTCTGGAGCCCTCAGGGAAGAGAGAAGTCTGGGAAACACTGGGAAGTCTGGGTTCTTTTCTCTTCCAACTTCACTTTCTGCACCTTAGAAATGGTTTTGTTAGTTTTTTTCCTGCCCATTTTTTTTCAAGTGCTGTTGATCTGAGAGATGCCCCAGAGCCTTACGATTTACACTTTGACTTTACGGCAGACCTTAATTTTTTCTTCTGGTTCTTTCTTTGTAAGAGTTATGGGGAAGTCAATTGTACCTCAGTAATGAAGAACAAGCAAGCAACAGCTTAATTAAAATAATAAATCACCAATCAAATGCAATACTGCCGTTGGCACCCAGAGGGCTATCATGGGTCCCTCCCCACCCCACTTCATTATTATTTCTGGAGACCGAGAGCAGATTTTGCACAAAGGAGACAGGCTGGAGCAGGTACAGGCTTGGACTAGCACCTACTGAATGTTCACGCTCACTGGAGAAGGATCCCCTGACCTGGGGATGCAGGAGGAAAACACTTCATTTCCAGGGATCAGAACCCCTGGTAAGCAGCAGAGCCTGCCCCCTTGGGTCTTTGGATGCTGCCCAAACACACTTCTTTCTTCAGCTTTTTCTTTTTTTTTTTTTTGTGGTACCAGGGATTGAACCCTGGGATGTCCCCCACTGAGATAGATCCCCAACCCCGTCCCATTTCTCATCTCTATTTTGAAACAGAGTCTCAGTAAGTTGCCATAGCTGGCTTGGAACTTGTGATCCTCCTGCCTCTGCCTCCCAAGTAGCTGGGATTACAGGTGTGCACCACTGTGCTTGGTTCTTTCTTGAGGTTTCACCTGCATCCCTGCATTCAGGAACCTTCAGGGCTTGAAGCCAGGTCTGCTTGTCCAAGGCCCAGCCCACCCCTCCCTCCAGGGTGTGCAACATGGCTGTGACCTCACCTGTCTGACCAGGTAGCCCATCTTTCCAAAAAGTTTCCAAACCAGCTCAACTACATACTGATCTTTTCCTAAAATCTCAACAGTCCTGTTGGAGTTCACCTAATTCTAATGTGAGTCACCTACACATTTTAATGTTGGGCCATAGCCACTCACCTTCCTGCCTAGTCCCTTAACCCAGGCCTGGGTACCTGTCCTGTCTGCACTCCACTGCCTGCTGGTTCTTTGAGGGACCTGAGACACTTACATTCACTGTGCACCATTCCTCTGTCTGCAGATCTTAAGAAGCCATAAGGATTGATGGAACAACATCTGCAGAGCTCCTTAGAAGAAAGCTGCTGTGTGAACACCAAGTGTTACACTTCTGTTTGGGAGAGGGGGTATCAGATTGCCTGGGAGAAATGCAGACCCGTGTCTTACCATAGCATTGTCCTTGGCTCTTCAGGGCTGGAATGGGGTTACAGTGGGTACTTCAAGGAGAAGTTTGCCCACTTAACTTCGTGCATGGGGAGACTAGAAATTGCAGGGAGGATCCACAGGCTGACATTGGGTCAGGTTCTCTGGGCCTCCCCTCCTTGGGAAGTGACACCGACATCTGAGTTCCTCAAAACAAGCTCCTTTCTGAGGGTCTTGAGGCTTCTTCACATAAAACACTATTGCGTGTGTCCGTGCTTCAGGGAAGCTCTGTGTTACTGAGAGTGTGACCAAGGGTCGGAGCATCCTTTGTGTGCTCTCCAGCCTTGATGGCATTGGGCTCACCGTGACATTCTCCTTCATATTCTCCTTGGCTGGCAGAAGTGACAGCGCTTCTGTGAGCTGCCAGTGTTGATGTCTTGTTTCCCTGAGATCTTGGCGACTCTTCAGCTGGGGCCTTGTGGTCTGCATCTCTCTCCTTCCACAGCATGAGGGCTAAGTCTTTGGTACTGAATAGAATAACCCTGGGGGTGAATGTGGCCCCCCCATGGATATTTGCATTTGGGTGGGAGTTTCTTTTTTTTTTTTTTTTTGGTGGGTACCGGGGGAACGACCTCAGGACCTCGCGCGCCAGCAGGCGCCCGTGCCGCTGAGCGATATCACCGGCCCCTTTTTCGTATGTGGGTTCCGGGAGTCGAACTCGGGCCCTCGCGCTTGCCAGGCAGGCGCTTAAGCCGCTGAGCCATCTCACCGGCCCCTGGGTGGGAGTTTCTGAGGGCATGAAATTCTATCAACCTCCTCCCCAAATAAGACTACAGCTGCAAAATGACAGAGGGGCATGTGCGCCCTCTGCTGATGCTACTTGGCCCTGGCTTCAGTGACAAATTGAGTGCTTTTTGCCAAATGACAAGTGTTTACCTCTGGGGAAGGGTTTTTAGGGGAGACAGGGATGGAAGGACAGTGATGCCATCCTCCAGTGGCAGGGATGGATGTGACTGGCCTCCTTGCTAGAAGAGCTGACCAGATGGAGGGTCAACAGGTGTGGCACTGGGCCTTCTTACCTTTATTCTTATTTCAAGGGACTCGTGACTCCATGTCACCATCTGAGAACACAGCCTCTGTCAGTGACATCTCCCACCCTCTTTCATCAACCGATGTGTTTTTGTCTCTAGATTTTTATTATTATTTACTAACATGAATGGGCCGTGTCTTTCCATAGTAGACTTTCCATAGTCTACAACAGCATCACTTCTGGAAGAATCTTTGAAACAATTGTTTTAAGACGTTGGCGGAGAATGTTAACAAAAGCCTCTCAAACTTTTTTTAATTTCCCTGGTGGAGGAAGGCACACAGGGACATTGGACAGCAGAGCTTTGCTGCCTTCTGTCCCCTTGTCCTGCCTTTAATGGAGAGCGGTCCTGGCATCCCGGACGGACTGGAAAATGCTCTCAGGCTGTGCCAGGCTCGGCGGCAATTCCTGAGCCCAGTGCGCTCTGTGCTGCCACCTGGTGACGGTCTCGGGCACAGCGCGTGGCAGCGCAGAATCCCGTTTGAACTTGGCCATCTTCGGCTTGGGCTGTGGTTTGGCTCACATCCTGATGGACCTTGTTGCCGGGCGTGTCGATTTCTTCCCTTTTATCCCCGTGCCCCTTTCACTCTTCACTGAGGGTGTCCCGAGGCTGCATGTGGTCCTGATGTAAGTGGTCAGCGTCGGAGGGCCCAGGTCCCTCCCTCGGAAGGGAGGCACAGTGCACATGGACACCTTCACAAGCAGGCTGATCCTGCAGGCCGACCCTGGAGAGGCACTGACCTGGCAGAGGTGAGGCTGAGAGGTGCGGGGAGGCGGCTGTCCTGCTGGCTGGCTGGGCTCGATTCTCAGAGTTCTCGTCTTTTCCGTGAGTGCGCTTTTGCCACAGCTTCTGTTCGATTAGAACTGGGGAGCTTCCAGCACCAGTGAGAACTGGGGACTGCTGGTAGAGGACGCCGTTCTGGCTTTCAGAGGTGCGATGGGCACCTTGCTGCCATACCCAGGTGAAGCCACTTTTCTGTTGCCAGAACACGGCAGGCATCTGCAGACTGTGGTGGTGGGGATGACGTGGTCTGGGTCCTTGTTCTCTGTTAGAGTCTTTTCCCAGAAAGACTCGGTTCCCAGGGTGGGGCGGTGCTCTGTTCTCATCTGCGCCTCAAATAACTGAGGGTACCAGGGTGGGCGAGGAGATGCCTGACCCTGCCAGACACCTCTTGTGTGGCCCTGGGCAAGTTTACTAGCCTCACTTTCTTGTCTGCAAACTGGAGCTGGGGCTGGAGGGGTCCTGGAGGTCACAATCACAGCCTGGAATGGCATCAGGGCTCAAGTAGTGTCAGGTGATGGGAAGGTGTTGGAGGGGAACACGGAGGGTGAGGAGTGTTGTCCTACAGCAGCCCGGGGCTGGGCTTTGTATAGGGCTGGGCGTAGGCTCCAGCCTCCAAGACACACACACACGCACACACACACACACCCCACTCACATGTGCACACACACCCTCACTGCACGCACATGCCCACACTGACCCCACTCACATGCACACACACACACACACACCTCCCACTCACACGCACACAGTTACCCTGCTCCCATGCACACACACACACATTCACCCCCTCTCACACACACACATCTCCATGGTTCTGGTCCACAGACGGTGAGCTCTTCCTTGCTCACAAGGTTTAGTTGTGCAGAAGACAGGAGAATCTTCCCGGGGTCCCTGTCAGGGCCAAGGTAGGGCCTCCTCCTCAAGGAAGGGGGTCTAGGGCAGTGATGGGGACCTTTTAGAGATGAGTGCCTAAACAACACCCCAAAACCCACTTATTTATCCCAAAGCACCAGCACTGCAAGTAAACCTGAATACTGAGGTTTTAGTTTAGAAAAAACAGCTCTACATTAACATCTTCTGTCTTAAGAGATAAACAAAACGCGTGCCATAGGTTCACCACCAGTGGACTAGGTCATCCCAAGGTGGCAGAGCTGGCCAGATGCCACCTCCCACTGCCCCCACAACAGCTGAGGATGGCAGCAGCACCGCCCAACCCCGCTGCAGTGTGGCTGTGTGTGCATTCATGATCCCAGTCTGAAATCTGCCTCTGCCACCGCGCAGCTGTGTCACATTGGATGAGTCAGCTGCCCACTCTGAGCTGTGGTTTTCTTATTTGTGAAGTGGGGATGATGATAGTATTTACCTGCTGGGTATGGTAGCGCACACCTGAAAATCCCAGCACTTTGGAGTCTGAGTCAGGAGGGTTTCTAAAAGTTCGAGGCCAGCCTGAGCTACATAGGGAGACCGTGTCTCAAAAAACAAAAACAAACAAACAAAAAATGATAATATTTACCTCAGGGAATCTAAGAAGAATGGAAGGCACAGGACCTAGCACACAGTAAGCCCTCAGCTAGCACCATTCTTGGTGACATTCTGTGACAGTCTTTGGATCATATGCATCGGCTCTGCATACAAACAGGCGTACACTCCACATTTGCATCTTCTTTCTCTAGGACACTTAACAGCTGACCCTTAGGGACAAAACCAAAGATTCAAATGCTCACTGCACTCTCCTTAGCATGAGTGTTAATGTAGTGCAGCTGCCCCAGGGCTCTGCAATCCTGGCGACTGTGTCTCTGCTTGGCACGTGAATATTATTTTTTCTCTCGAGGAGCCGGTTCAATGTTCAACTTTGTGTTATTTAAGTTGGAACTTTAGATTGCTGCACTTTAACACACTCACTGTTAGGGATCATTGGCTGGCTGTGAGGAAATATTTTTGTTCTCTTGATGCAGCCCTGGCCAGGTAGCTCAATGGGCAAAATATGATTTACACAAATGTTGTCCTCTCTGGAGTGCACACTAAAAAGAAACTGTAGGATGGAGCGGGAGAAAGCGTGTTCCTTGGCATTCAGTTATCTGAGCACAGTTGGCATTTAAAGAAGGGACCTTTTATCTCCTCTTATCTTTAAAGGTCCCCTGCTCTCCCTGAGTCCTCTGTTCCTGGGTGGATATTTCTGTTCTAGGAAGGGGAGCTTCTAGTTGAAATCACCATGTTTCCCAGCCAAGATGAAGGCAAGATAGGAAGCAGAGGACTGAGTGTGGGGCAGGGTTCTGGAGATTCTGATGCTGATTTGCTATGTCTCCTGTCTTTTTTTGCCTAGAACAAGGAAGTGACGTGCCAGCGGGAGAAGTGCCCGGTGTTGCCGCGGGACTGTGCCCCGGCCATCAAGCAGGGGGCACCTGCTGCGAGCGCTGCAAGGTGGGTCCTGTTCTGCCCATGGCCTTGGCCTTGGCCTTGGCCTCCTGCTGTGCTTACCTTTGTTTTCACTTTGATTCTGGCTGGTGAGTGCATGCATGTGTGTACACGTGTGTGCACATGTGCATGTGCATGTGTTGGGGGACTGATGGGAAGAGAGGAAGGTAGAGTGAGCACCTGTGTATTTATTTTCAGGGGCAAGTTGTTGAAAATGTCCTAGACAAGATGTGCACACGGAGCCCGTGCACAGTTTTACACACAGTCCCCATGCACAGTTGTACACACACATGTGAACATTTTTGTCAACACACTTCAACACTTGGGTTTCCCAGGCTCCACACTCACCCTCCCCTCCTCTGCCAAGGGAATCTTTAAATCCAGATGTTACCTTTTTGGTTTTCTTTAAATATTTCCTTCCTTTCCAAATTAAACTAAGTTCCTCTGCTTGACTTTGGAACAACTCTGAAACCTCCTTACCCGACCCTGGTTGCTTTGACCCTCAGGGTTGTGTCTTGTCGTCTGATTTTCCTTTACCCAAGGGAGTCACCGTGTAAGCAGTGTTTCTCAAAATGGGCCATGGAATCCCCTGTGAAATGCAGGATCCTGGTCATTGCTCATTGATAGCTATAGTCACCGATGCCATCATCCTTTTAATCAAAATGGTAGCACTGTGGGCAGCATTACCAAGGGGTGCTTACTGGGATCCAGGCTCTGCATGCTCACACTGTAGAGTGGGAGGAAGTGTTAGAAAGCTATGTTTAATGTCCTGAGAGGCTTAGTGACTGGCCCAGGGTCACAGAGCTTGTAAGTGCTAGAGATGGGGACACACCTAGGTGGCCTGGTTCCCTGACTTCACATTTTCAAGTCTTCTCTGAGTCCCTCATGCAGCCAGAGGCTGGAGGTGCCCTGCTCCAAGATAAGGGAAGGAGAGGAAGAGTGAGGTTGGCTTTCCTGATGAGGGATGAGAACGCCATCCTTGAGAGGCTTGTAGGAGGAATCTGTCCCAGTCAGTGCCCGTTGGGGTGAGGTTGCTCTTGGCTCTTTGTTGCTGGGAGGCTGTGGTTTTCCTCTGACCCTTTGCTCTCTTCCCACTTGAAAGTTTCACATAGTTAGTTAATGATATAGGAAATAAAGCCAAGCAGCCTGTTATGACTAAGAAAACCTATCCCCGATGCTGACCTGCTGCTGGAGGCTTATCAAATCTTTCTCAATCCTGAAGTGAGGTGGGGCTGGAGGCCTTGATCCCAAGAGCTGGCTGCCCCCTCCCATCATGTGTTGGGTCTTTCTTTGCTTTGTCTTTTCTGACCTCTTTCCCTCTTTCCCCTCCTTAATATAATTGTGTTTAATTTTAAGTTTATCTAGATAACCACTACATTAATACATTATCATTCTAAATCATTTAAATAGGAAAGAGAAACCTACCCTGCTCAGAAATAACAACTATTTTCAGTTTATTGTACCTTTCCCAGACTTTATGCAGTTTATTACATGTATGTAGTTTTGGTTGTGTGTTTTTTATTTGTACAGAAATGGACTGAAATAGTATTTGCTTTTTTGCAGCATGCTTTTTTAAAACAATTAACAACATGATGTAGGGATTTTCCCCAGGCAAGTTCATGCTTCTCAATCATAGCATGAATCTCGCAGCACCAATGTACAGTGATTCATTTCACAGCTCCCTGCCGGTGGATGTTTGGGTCTTAGTTTTCTGCCATTACCAGGGAGCCAGCCTGCTTTTCCTGCTGTGCCCATGTCTGCATCTCTCGAGGACAGAGGCCTGGGAGTCGCAGTGTGGTGGGAGGGACGTGCACCACTGGTGAAAGCGTGGGAGACATTAGTGAATGGGCTCATGCAAAACAAGGCGACTTCCCTGTCATCCCTTGAGAGTTTTCAGACTTCCTTCCTGAAGATGAGAGAGCTGCGTAGGGCGGGTGGTGAGACCTGTGGCAAAGCGTACACACAGGGGCTGGGTTAGCCCTAAAATCCCACCACCATGCAGCCCGAGTTCCCCGTCCAGTGAGCAGTGACCTCACTGTAGACTGTGAGTCACACTCAGACCCGTGCTGTCCGCTTCTGTTTCCCCTGTGTTATGCGGATGTTTCCTCCTTTTCCTGGGTGAGAAATGCTGTCAGGCTCCCACAAGGGCCCTGATGGGTGCTGTCAGTGCTTTTATGCTTTCTGATGAGTCGTAGAAAGCACTGAAGGCTGTCAGCAAGTTAGGCCTTGATTGATTCTGTCTGCACAAGGCTGGGCCCAGTATGGCAAAGATTCAGTCACAGGCTTAGCTAAACTTAGAATAGAGGTTGGATGAGGAAAGGGGGAATACTTGCTGTTCTTTCTCAGAATGATTTTGCAGGAGAAATACCGTTATCATCAGCCTCGTCAGCAGTGCACCCTGTGTCTGACACCCTCAGAGGCCTAGAGATGAATCCTCCTTCCTGTTTCCACACCGCCACCCAGGAAAGCACCGAGAGGGAAGGCACGTTGTCACCCCATTCTCTGTAATGGTCTCTTACACTGGGGCCATCTAAAGTTCCCTGTAGGGTTCTGTATCCATGTTTCTGTTTTATTCTGTGTGCTGCCTCCATTTAGGCCCCTTCTGTAAGTAAGGCAGGAAGCTAACTTCATTCTTTAGAATAACCACAGAGGTTGCCATGTGCTGTGTGTCAGCCCCTATGACCCCGCCCTTTGGATGGGCCTTTCAGTCCTTCTTCCCCTGAGGCCGGGCTGCTGCTCAGGCGTACAGCTCCTCAGTGATGATGCTGTTCTCACAGGAAACATGAGTTTCCAGATGTTGAGTCACCTGCTTGGATCTCCCAAGGAACTCCTACACCCATGAAGCCCAGGCCCATCTGACTTTCCATGTAGAGTGGTGAAGCCCATGGGCATGAAGGTATGATCCAGGGTATTTTAAAGCTTTTACTCTGTCTGCTAACTGTGTGTGTGTGTGTGTGTGTGTGTGTGTGTGTGTGTGTGTTTTACTGGACATTGAACCCAGGGCTTCACACATGCTAGGCAAGTGCTCTACAGCTGAGCTACTCCCCCAGCCTTGTTTTAAAAAATACTGGCAGGACAGAACCTCTCAGATACGTTTCATGAGCTCACCTGCTACCCACTCAGGATGGTCATCTTTTAATACCTGACGGTCACACTGCTGAGGCCTCAGTGGCACCTGCACAGTCTCATTTTTTGTCAGGTAACATACCTGGATCACAGGTACAAACCCGTCACATTCGAAGGTCTCTTGATACTCAGGAGGGAGGTGTCACACAGGGGGATGTACACAGGGCTGGGAATCTTGGGGCTGCCTCAGAATTCTGCCAACCACCTCAGAGCAGCTCCAGGCCCTTCACATAGAAGCATCCGCAGAGAATGGTGTGCTCAGAGCTGGCAGTGGTTCACGGATCACCTTGAACATTGAGTCCCAGCAGTGCTCACATGAGCCCCGCCCTTCCTCCTCTGCTCTGGTCACCACCAGTCCTGACGGCTGGCCCTGCTCACCTCTTCTTGCCTGGGACCCCTCTGTGAGGAGCCCTTTTTGGATTCCCCTGTTGCTCTATGCTCGGTTCATGCCATGGAGTTTTGCTTGTGCTGCTCTTCTGCCTGGCCTGCTTTTCCACCTGGTGTCCTCTGCCTGACTCCACTCTGTTCATGGATCTCACCTTGGGCATAGCTTCCTGGCATCCGGGCCACCTGCCTTCAAAGCAAGCATCGCTGCTGCTTGTCCCCACACAGGTCTGCTTCAGGGTCCTGATTTTCTGGAGTCAGCACTGTGCCAACAATTCTCGAGGGTGGGAATTTCAGCCCAGGTCACCTGCCTGGCACATGCGTGTGTGCACACTGATGTACTCAGGAAGACAGGACTGAGGGGGTGGGAGGAAGATGGACCACAGTGCTGACTTTGTAGTTCAGCGAGTGTCTCAATCAGTCCTCTCACTCCCGGTGTGTGAGTGTTGATCCCCCTGAAAGTCAGTGGGAATGGTAGGGAGAGGTGAGAGTGGGTCCGTAGGGATGAGACATGACTGGAGGTCTGCTGTTGACCCTGTACTATGTGCTCAGAGTTTCATAAAGGGTAAAAATGATCCTTAAAACCACAGCACTAAGTTTATTTTCATATGGCATTGGACGTGGTGTATTTCCATACTAATTGACTTATTGCTGATTTAAGTATAATTGTCAGTAGAGCCTTCATTTGATTGTGTGAAATTACTAAATGACACTAGGTGATGACTTCGGATTTCCTAGGCACCATAATTTTGACATGATTATCTGCTTTCTTTTTATAACATTGTATAAAATGTGCCTCTCATTTGACTTGGGTTTCCGCAGGTGCTTTTACAATGATTCTGTGACTGCCTACAATGTTCCTGCCCTGAGAGTAAAATGCTCGGTGCTTGACAATGATTTTTCTTCCCCTTCCTGTCTTATATTTCTCTGTGGAACTGATTAACCTCTCAAATTGGAGTCAAAACATTTTTATTTCCTCTGAGGCTTCTCATAGCACTGCTTTAAAGAGGCCATCAAACTGAGAAAAGCAGACCAGGGTATTCTGCATGGGAAGTTGGGGTGCACCATGAGAGACCATGGGAATGAAGAATTCATATGGAAGCCCCCCAAATATCACTGGGTTCTGTTCTATTTGCTGCTTAAAGTTGGCAGCTGTGACACTGAAAGTCTCTCTGTTATGTGAGGTGCAGCTCTTTATGAAGGTGCGTGAGCCTGCAGGCATCTGTGTTATTCTACAATGATCACCTGCTATAACGGTAAGCACTCTTTCTGGGCTTTGATCACAGACTATGCTCTTGCAGTTGCTCAAGAAGTTGGCAAAAATGTGTATTTTATTTAACATCACCAGTTCTAGATTCCCTGCTGGAGAGGAGCCTCATCTTCACTAATGTGCTCTTCCTTAGGAATCTGTCTGCTACAGAGCCTGACAAGTCAGCAGGCCCCATGTGATAATGAGGGAGCAAAGGGCCGGGGGTGTTCATGACCTGAGTGCCTCTGCCCTTGGTTGCAAGCTCTTTCCCACCACAGCTGATGGTGCATTGTGTGTCCAGGGGCCAGTATGTGGCTGGAGGGCTGCAGCTGTTTATCTTCAGGGGTGCCTGGGCATTGATGGCCTGAGTTCTAGCAGTGAGTTTGCCCTCTACTGTCTAGGCAGCTCAGGATGGCTTTTGTTACACTGGGCTCTAAGTTCTGGGGCATGGCCTGCCTGCTGGGGCTGTGAGTGCAGATGCCACTCCAAGCCTTTAGAGGAAAGAACACCCTGCAGGGTAAATGCAGAAGCCAGGGGAATATTTTCATATTTGTAGGCATTAAAGAAGGCCTTGCAGTGCCTTGTGGCCTGGGGATTGTAGAGTAGTTATAAAGATTTTCATTTACTTAGCCGGGTATAGTGGCACATGCCTGTAATCCCAGCACTCTGGGAGGCTGAGGCAGGATGATCCCAAGTAATAGCCTGGCCTGGGAAACATAGAAATTTAGTGGAGATATAGCTCAGTGCAGAGGTCCTGGGTTCAGTCTCCAGTATTGCCAAACAAACAAAAAAGACTCTCAGTTGTTTGAAGAATGAAACAAAAAAGCCACAGGTCTTGAAATGAGATGTGGAATCGATTCCTGACTCTGCCACTTGTGGTTACTTGATCTTAGACAAGCTGCTACTTTCTAACCATGTTTTCCTCTTCTGTGAACTACAGGGGCTGAACTAAATCAATGGGTCTCAAACCTGCCCATATCCCAGAATTGCCAGGTCTGCTCGTGCAATATCTGGATGCCTGATCCCTGCTTCCAACCATGGAAACTAAAATCTCCCCATGGGTCCAGGCATCTGTGTTCTTTTTCTATCCTAGCAAACTACATGTAACAAAAAACTGACCATTTTTGCCATTTTTAGGTGTACAGTTTGGGGGCATTAAATGCATTCATGATATCATATGATTATTAATACTACTATTGATTTTGAGAACTTGTTCGCCACCCAAGCTGAAATTCTGGACCCATTACACAACAGCTCCTCACTCCTCCCTCCCTCAAGCCTGGGTCACCTCAGTTCTACTCAGTTTCTGTGAGTTTGTCTATGCTAGGAACTCATGTAAGTGGATTCGTATTATTTTTCCTTTTGTGTCTGGCTTATGTTACTTAGCACAATGTTTGCAAGGTTTTCTCGTGTTGTGTGTGTAACAGTTTCGTTCCCTAAAGGCTGAATAACAGGCCACTGCAGGCATTGACACCTTTCATTTTTCCATTCCTGCACTGATGGGCATTTGGGTCATCCCCACTGGGCATCTGTATCAGTGGGTCCTCTACGTGGCTCTGACAGTCAGCAACTTGAGGACCACCAGAATATGTGCTATCCTTACTGAGTTATGTTTTCGTGGACCAGGTTTAGAGAAAGATCAGATATGTCATCATCTGAAAAGATGCAACTGTTATTATTCTCATGTATCTTCATGTAAGTATATGGAACAGCTGGACTCCGGTGCCAATGAAATATCTTCTATTTTAGCTAAATATTTGTGGTCTTCTGTTAGGATAAAAGGTTTCATGGCTCTGGTAGCAGCTAATGTTAAAATAAATACAGGAGTGTACATATTCAAAATGTTTGGGGCCAGAAAAGTTACAGAGTTGAGATTTTTTCATATCTTGGAATATTTGTGTATATATGAGGCATCTTGAGGATAGGATCCAATTTAAACCAAAAAATCATTTATATTTCATATGTAACTTACAGGCAAAGGTATAAGGCATTTTGTACAGTATTCCAGTTGATTTTGTGCATGAAACAAAGCTTCATGGCATGGAAATTTCCACTTGTGGTGCCATGTCAGTGCTCACAGTGTGAGGTTCTGAGGCTTTTTGGAGTTTGTATTTAACAAATGGCCATGCTCTGTCTGTAGTTCTGTGAACAGAGAAAGGCAGGGTGCTCACCTTTCCCGCTCTGTGTTCAGGGACAGCACAGGGGGAGCTCGAAACCCACAGCGTGGGAGTAACTGCACCTCCAAAGTCAGAACGTGTACCAGCAGGGCTTCACCTTAGAGAGTCCATTAAGCAGGAGCAGCACAATGCTGACAATATGCCAGGTGTTCAGGATTTTTCTTCCAATGTCACTGATGAAAGAAATACAGTTTAAAAAGAGAAGCCTTTGTTCACAAGTGAAAATCCAGAAGCCAGCAGTTCCATGAGACTCGGGGAGCTCTGGTGATCCTTGCCCACTCCAGTTAGGTGCCTCCTCCACTCCGTGCAGATGTGGTCTCCATGCTGCTTGTGGTCCTTTCTCCTCATCCCTCACCCACTGTAGCCACATGGTTCAAAAGCTGCTTTTCTTGCCACGTAGTCAGGAGTGTTTTCTGTGTTCCTGCCCACAGGTGAAGGTTTTTATCATTTTGTTCACTTTCTAGAGTGGGTGGCTTTTCCTTTTTTCCCTGTGTTTTATGTGTAACAGAGGCCTCTGCAGTTTCCCAATGTGAGCTCAGAGGGGTCTACACAGAGCTTCCTGGAGGACAGTGCAGAGATGCCCAGCCATTTCATTGGATGCCTAGTCAGCTGGCCGCATGGTCCTGAAGCCATTGAGATTAAATGAGGCTCAGCTCAAACTTTCTCAAAAAGAGCCCAGGGGAAAGAGAGGGGAGATAAGAAAGAAAAGATGGGCTACAAGAATCTGCATGTTTACAGTTGCCAGGGAGGCCCTTAGACCTTGGACCCCAGGTGTTTTCCCATGTTGGGTCACACTTGGCAGATGCAGGCAGACAAACTCAGTTTCCCCATGTAGACAACTTTTTTCTTTAAAGAGAAAAAAATAATAAAAACAATGATACATATATATATTTTTTTCTTTTCCCTTCCTTCTTTTCTCCTTTCCCCCATCCCAGTCTGTCTTTCCTTTTGAGCAGTTTCTTTCCCTTTCACAGTATCTCTTGTAGATTTTGGATCTTATTTACTTTTTCAGTTTCTTACGCTAGGGAGACAATACGATGTTTACACATGCGACTCTGATTTATTTCACTTATGAGTGTGCTCTCTAGTTACATTCATTTACCTATAAAAGCCTCAAGTTTACCCTTCCTTATAGCTGAGTAGTACTCCATTGTATAAAAATACCACATCTTTTTTATCCATTCTTCCGTTGGTGGGCATTTCAGTTGTTTCCAAGATTTAGCTATTACATATTGTGCTGCTATACACATGGGTGCACATATATTGCTGTGGTATGATGTTTTTCATTCTTCTGAGAAAATACCCAAAAGGGGAATAGCTGGGTTGAATGGGACCTCTAATTCTAGTTTTTTGAGGAATCTCCATATTGATTTCCACAGTGGTTGTACCAGTCTACACCCCCACCAACAGTGGAGAAGGGTTCCTTTTTCCCCACAGCCCCTCCAACATTTGTTATTGGTTGATTTCTTGATGATTGCTATTCTTTCTGGGAAATGAGATGGAGTCTCACTGTTGTTTTAATTTGCATTTCTTGAATGACCAATGATGTTGAACATTTTTTCATATATTTATTTGCCATTTGTATTTCTTCCACTGAGAAGTGTGTATTCATCTCAGATGCCCATTTTTAGATTGGGTCTTTGAATTTGGGAGGTCTGATTTTTTTCAGTTCTTTATATGTTCTAGATAAAAGTCTTTTGCTGAGGGACAATTGGCTAAAATTTTTTCCCAATCTGTGTGTTTTCTTTTCACTCTTTTGGTGATTTCTTTTGAATGTACAAAAACATTTTAATAAGATGAGATCCCAATTGTTGATTCTTTGAAGTACTTCCCTTGCAGTTTGGTTTTTTAGCAAGTTGCATTGTATTTTTAGTTTCTAAACACTTGGGGGATTTTTCACATACAATTTTGTGATTTATATCTACTTCAATTTTATTATAATCACAGAACCTAATTTGTAGGATGTGAGTCATTTAAAAAGTTTCACAGCTTCTTTTACATGGTCATAAATAGAATATACTTTTTCTTTGTAAATACTGTCATCTATTTACCCTTCAAAGAGTACCTACTGTATATTTTGGGTGTTGTGTTCTATAAATGTCAAAGAATTCATATTTGTGATAGCATCACTTAAACCTTCCACAGATTTGTTAAATTTCTATTTCTTTTGTGTATCATGGAGAGGGGTGGTAAAATTTCTGATTATATCATGGTTTTGTCTATTTTCTCTTCACAGTTCTATCAGTTTTGCTTGATGTATTTAAAAACTGTTATCTGATGCACCAATCTTTAGGGTTGCAGCATGGTTTCAAGTGTACATTATCAGTGGTACCTCGGTTCATGAACTTATTATGTTTTATGATTTTGGGGAATATAGCTGTGTTTGTGTTTGTGTTTGTGTTTGTGTGGGAAAGATGGCTGAGGTTGTTTTTGTCAACTGAGGTAGAGTTTGCGCATGGAATAAAAATTTTGTTGAATACTTCTTTTTGAGAACCAAATTGTTTGTGAACAGAAGCACTCACGAACCAAGAATTTACTGTATTAGAGGCAACCAGGTTTCTTTCAAGTAGCAGTAGTAAATGAGGACCATTTTCTTTCTGTTAACTTTAAAACTGTACTTTTCTGTATACTTAAGGAATTTCTTAAAAGTAATATATAGTACAATGTCTTACTGTGTTTTGCAGTCTGCCAATTCCTGATTATTATTTGTGACATTTTGACTTGTGTTAGTTTCCTATTGCTGCTGTTACAAATCACCATAAAATGTATCATTTAAAGCAACATGTATTCATTCTCTTTCAATTCTTGAGTGAAGAACTCCAAAATGATAATGTTGGCAGGGACTGTAAACTAGCACTATCATTGTGGAAATCACTATGGAGATTCCTCAAAAAACCAAAAGGAGGCATGCCATTTGGCCCAGATATTCCCTTTCTAGGTATCTTCCCAAAAGAGTTAAAAACATCACTCCACAGTGATGTATATATATCCATTTTTTATAGCAGTTCAACAAGGATCCCACCACACATTCCTTCCATCTCCATCCTTGTGGGGAGCTCCCACCTGACATGCTGATAGGGCTGGGGACACTGACTTCCTAGACTCTAATGACATTATTTTGCCAGAGGAAGTGATTTCCCAACCACAGTGGTGGAGGAATCTTCACCCCCACCCCATGTGGTGTTGGCTTCTCTTCCTATCCCTGAGGAAAATAATCCTATGTAGATCAAGCATGATAATGCTGACATACCTCGGGACCCTTCCTCACCACCTGCTTTTGTCTCTAAGTCTATAACCAGGCTCAATCTCCAGAAGTTACTAAAGTGAGTACGACCCATAAGGAGGTCCACTACTCTCTTAGAGAAGTTGAGTTTTCCAACTCTTATAAGCAGAGACCTGATGAATAAGTGTGGGAATGGATCTTGAGGGTGAGGGATTATGGTGGAAAAAACATATACCAAGCCAAGTTTATCTCTATGAGCCCATGAAGTAGAGACTCTGAATTTAATGATGCACCTTGTGGAGTTAAAAAGGTGTTTGCACTCCCAGACTTGTCGCTCTCACAGCATAGGGATAATTTCCTTAAAGCTCTCCTATGTTTCCTGCAAATCAAATGTTTTCAAAACTGTGTGTGTGTCTGTTGTTAAGTACAGGGATATTTTAAAACTTAATCTTAGATGTTTTCTCAAGGCCTCATATACAGTGGTATGTGATTACATTCCTCAAATTTTGTAGGGTCTCATTACTATCATAGAAAGCCATTACAAGGCCATGAAGATTGAAGATGATGTTTACTGAATCCTCTTCCATTCATCCATGCTAACCCAAATTTTCATATATCAGTATTTTGTCCCCAAAATCATATATATCTCTTTTCTACAGGATTATCTCTGCCTCCCTGCTTTTTGAAGTGACCTTTCCTTTCTGTGATGAGTAACATTCTCTCTGACACTTTAAAAGGCCTGTTGATGGTTACAGTTTTTGTAAATATTCACTGTTTACAGTTACATAAAAATATTCATTGAAGTCTTTTTACTCTTCCCTACAATGTATTACTCTTTTTCACTAGGTGGGAAATTAGGCCCATGTTTCACTTTTGTAACACAACTCTTTATGCTTCACCCATTATTTTCTGCTCAAATTTCTCTTCAATTTATCCATATTTGGTGGATACATTTCCACCAGACATCTATGAGTTCTGTATCTATGCATTTGATCAACCATGGATTCAAAATATATTTTTAAAACTGTATATGCACTGAATATATGCAGAATTTCCTGCTTGTCTTTATTCTATAAATGCTACAGTATAGTGTTATTTAGCATACCATTTACATTGCATTATATATTATAAGGAATCCAGAGAAGATTTAAAGTATATGGGAGGACATATACAGATCAGTGTGTAAATGACATGCCCTTTCATTTGAGGATCTTGAGCATCCTCATCTTTGTAACAGAGAGGATCATGGGACCAGACCCTTCACTAGACAACTCACAAACTGTGGGACTCATTAGGAATATGGAGCTTCTTTGAAGTGTAGATCCCTCTATAAATCATTGCTTCCTTTTTCACCAGTCTTGCACATTGAACCCAGGGCTTCAAGAACGGTAGGCAAGCACTCTACCATGAAGCTCCATCCCCAGCCTCTTGTATATATATTTTCTTAAATTGTAAGACAGGGAGTTCTACAAGATGACCTTGAACTTATGATCTTCCTGCTTTAGCTGTCTGAGTAGCTGTAACACCAGACCTGGCTATCATGTGTTTCTCCTCTCCTCAGTGAACCATCTGTTAATTGGTCCTGTTGCTTTCCTTAGTCCCTTATTACCCAGATTGACCAGATAGTGACTTCAGCTCATTCAGTGACTCTTGCTGCCTTAGTCATTTGCCTACACTGAACACCCTTGACTTAAAGAGGTTTATTTTGGCTGACAATTTTAGTTCAGATTTTGGTGGCTCCAAGGCAGCAATGTGTGGTGGAAAGGCCTGCAGGAAGAAAGCTGTTCACAGCCTCCAGGATACAGAAAGTGAAGGGAGAAGCCAGGTATGGACATACATATCCAGATAATGCCCCTAATGCTCCACCTCATTAGCCAGTCCTCACCTTCTAACAGCAGGGCAGCTGTAACAGCTGCATAATCCAGTCATCTTCCAAACCTGACAGTCATGTTACCTTGGTAAAGTAATACTGCATTTCAGTTTTCTTGTGTAAAATCTGTAAAATGTCAGATAGAATTGCACTTGAGGTTTACATGAGTACCTCAGTGAAGACAGCACCATGCACACAGTACTTGCTAAATGTAAACTATTCTCTATCATCCTTATCAAGTCAGAACCTTGGAGCCCCATTTTACGAATCTTCAATCTCATAGTAGACACTTGCCTTGTCAATTGTTAGCCAAAGAAGAAAAATGTAGAAACTGCTGGTGTGGAAAGGACAAACAGGGGAGAAAAAAAAAAGAGTTGGACAGAGGTGGGGAGACAGTGTCTTCCCCATTTGAAGTCGGGGTGTGAAGTGTCCTGAGTCTCATTCAAGACACACAGCCAGAAATATTTAATGAGCTCCAAGTGGAATGAAAATGAATACTTCCTTGAAAGTGAGTAGAGGAGCATTTAGGTACAGAGCATTAGGTACAGAAAGAGTCAATTTGAATGAAACTAAGTTCCATGAGAAAGTGGAAGTTGTATAACTCAGGAAAGCTGAGTTGCATATGGAACCAGCCCCTTACTAACCGATGCTTTCTGTTAAATCCATTGGCACAGAGCACCCTTATAGCTACAAAAGCCAGAGAAGTTCCAGGCAGCACCTGAAGAATGGAAACAGGCATCCTAGACCTGTGTGTGGGGGTTGGACAGCTTCAGGTGGGGCAGGGTATTTTGAATCAAGTGTCTGGGTGCCAGTTGGGTGGGCATGCGGATGGAACTCTGCTCATGATTGGCTCCTGGTAACCGGGTTACCGCAGTATGCATTCCAATGGGCAGGTGCTGGCCTAGTGCTTTCAGTTGGTAGAAGGTGGCTGAAGGAGGAAGAGCTCTGACCAGATCTCTGGCAGTGGCTTTGCCTCTCAGCACTTGTGGGATCTCTATCCCTTCTGAATCACAGAAGACTGATCAGTTTGGGGGTCTTGAGGAAGCGTGGCCAAGGGTGAGGCCAGCCTGCTGGCCAGGGGACAGGTGAAGGAACAGCAGGCGAGCCTGCCTCTGCATTGCTGAGCTGGTCAAGTGGGGGCTGAGCAAAGTCCCATGGGGAACATTCTGACCTGTTGCATGGCCCCCAATGCCAGCCTCAATCTTGGCAAGCACAAGGGGCCAGTAGAGCCACACTGTGAGTCTGAGATCTATGTGGTGGTGGCTGGAGATGCAGTGGCACCACTACCTGCTCCCCAGGAGACCAAGGACAAATTTTTCATGGGAACCAGGGTTGGCCACCACCTGCACCATATTAGTGACTGGGAGATGCCCCAAGGTAGGGAGATGACAGAGGTAGGGACACTCCCCTCATGTGAAACTCTCACCCCTTAAAGCCCAAGGGCTCTGGGTGGCTTTGGGCCCTTTCCTTCCAAGAATTGGCTTTCTTGGACCTGGGCATTTTGGGGAGGATGTCATGCTGACTGGGCCTTGCTTTCTCACACTTCTTCCTTCCCTGTCTTTTGAGGCCAGTGTCTTTCCCTCTCTACTCTAACACCCAGTTCATGGCCCCTTCTATTCCCAAATCCCATTCCTGACCCTTCATTTTAAAAGCTCTATACCTTGTCCTGTGGAAATTAGGACTTTTTTGGTATTTACATTCCCTTTCATCAAAATTCAAATATGCCACCAGAGCAGCATTCATCCCATTTTCTATCCTTACCTGCATTGGTACCTAAATGAAGGAGACAGGTACAACCTGATTCTTCCTTTAATCACAACCAGTGAAAGTAAGGATACTCTAGCAGTTCAGACCCAAACACTTGAAGATTTCCTGTGTAAATTCAAGTAGAATTTGCCATAGGGGTTATATGGTACTTTTCACATTACGTCTATAGAAGCCATTTTATTCCTTCCAACTGTAATTTCAGTACAGATAGAAAATTGGGGTCAGGGGGCTTTAAGTGTACAAAATGTCAAATATTCAGAAAAGATATTTGTTTACCCCAGTGTTTGCCCACAGAGTTCTGGTTACATCACGTTGCCCAGTTTGACAAATACATTTCCATATTTTTTTGCCTATTCTAAAGGACAGGTGAGGTTGATTGTGAGGTCATGAGGTGTTGGTCCAAAGTTTGAAGAGAAAACATGAATGTAGAGACTAATTATGAAAGTAAAGCTTTGGGAGTTAATGTGCCAGGCCCTGCCATCTCTGGGACATTTGCTGTCATCCCTTCTCCTCCTTTTCTCCCCCACCTGCCAGTAGAATACTGCACAACTGCTGAGAATGTTAAAGTGAAAGGAACCTGCTGAAGGGAAGAAATGAAATCTTTGATTTTTATCCCTAGAATTTTGGAAAGGGATCAGTGTAGGTAAAAATAATTGTGAGGTACAAGTTGGTTCTTGAATGAAGACTGTACTGTTTTACTTTTTGAAGTGCTGGGGATTGAAACTAAGGCCTTTGCACCTAGCTCTATTTCCAGCCCTTTTCAAAAAATGTATTTTGCGACAGGGTCTCTCTACATCACTGAGATTCCCAGGCTGGGCTTCAGCTTGGAATCCTCTTAACTGCTCTTCTCAGAGAGCTCCACTTAAGGGTAACACTAATGCCTGTGAAATAAAAAATTTTGTATCAGAAAGATGTTATGATTCCCACATGGCAGAATTTATTTTAGTACTACACAGGAAATGTACTGTAATTCATTCTTCCTCGTTTTAATTTTTGTTGGGTTCCTGCTTCATTGTTAGACAAATTAAGCCTGATAGACATGCCTTTGTAATTTTTCAGAACATTAAAATCATTAAAGAATGAACAAATGTATGAATTATATCTTTAAATGCAAAATATGTAAGTACTTATGAAAACTTACACTGAGCTTGATGGTATAAAGTAACACTCTGATTGATTTTACAATAAAAAATTAGAGGAGTAATATATTGCAAACATGTACTAATAGAAAAGGCAAAGCATAAATAGGACTTTTCTGTAATTCTTTCTGATTTACATGTTCTCATGTGTTGTGCATCTCATTTGGCCCTTCTGAATATGAAGGAAAGCTCTTTACATTCTCTCTATTGTAGAAAAAGAAACAAAGTTAGGAAATGACTGAGTCAGCTTCTGGCTAACTCCTAGCTCAGACTGAGAAGGAGGTGGTACATATGCCCAATTCAGTCCTTGAGAAAAAAAAACCTTTCAGAATACATCTGATATTTCATCCATAACATAACCCTGTGTCTTAGAACTTGCTCCCACCTTACTTAGTTTCATTTAAGTTTTGTACAACTCAGAGGCAACTGTCATGTGTGTACATTCATTTTAATGGATAAGAATAAAAGTAAATTACAAATGGCCTAAATTTACCAGTGAAATCAATGGGCTTGTTCTGGGAACTGAGTTGAAAGTGAGAATCCTGCAGATAATGGAATATTAGGAGAAGCTGGTAAGAGGGCAAGGAAGTATAGAAGAATGATAAGCAGTGCTAAGCCTGAGATACTGAAAATTACTTTGTGAGTATAGAGTCTGTTGTTTTGTGTTTATTGACCTGAGGGTTAAATTTTCCTTTCCATTTGTCTTTTATAATTGAATCTTTAGGTCCAGGGAGGTATCTCACTGGTAGGGCTCTTCTGTAGCATGCGTAGAGCACAGTTGTGTCCCCCAGCACTTTGGCATTCAGTACAATGATGAGAACCATCAACTTCAGTATTGGGTTATTAGTCTTCAGTTTGCATAGAAACAGCACCAGACTCCAAATGTACAGTATAGGTATTGTGAAAGTTGGCTTTAGTCTTTATTTCAGATAATTTTATATCACTTTCCCTGGAAATGGCAAAATGCCTACTTAAATATAAAAAAATTTAAAATTTAATAAATTATAAAATTATATTGAAGATTTGGATTTATACATAAAGTATTATGTGCTCTTTCAGTTCTCTTCTTAATTATTGCAGAATAACAATTCTTCCAGTCATTTCAGAGCTATTCCTAAGAACCTAGTGTAGATTTCAGATACACTCAAAAGTATTTTCTATTACTTTGCATTTAGCAAGTTAGGTTGAACAAATTTTTAATCACAGGTTCCTTATGATTTGGCACAGTTTTTTTTTTTTTTTTGTGGGTACCGGGGGGACGACCTCAGGACCTCGCGCGCCAACAGGCACCCGTGCCGCTGAGCGATATCACCGGCCCCTTTTTCGTATGTGGATTCCGGGAGTTGAACTCGGGCCCTCGGGCTTGCAAGGCAGGCGCTTACGCCGCTGAGCCATCTCACCGGCCCTGGCACAGTATTTTTAAAATAAAATCATGCACAATTCCATTAAATTTTTGTTTCTGGAAACACAGATAAAAATATTTTGGTGAATGGGCCGGTGAGATGGCTCAGCGGTTTAAGCGCCTGCCCGGCAAGCGCGAGGGCCCGAGTTCGACTCCCGGAACCCACATACGAAAAAGGGGCCGGTGATATCGCTCAGCGGCACGGGCGCCTGCTGGCGCGCGAGGTCCTGAGGTCGACCCCCCGGTACCCACCAAAAAAAAAAAAAAAAAAATATTTTGGTGACTAATGAATTATACCTCCCTACTATGAAATACAGATGGTATATTTTGTCCTGTAATTTAAGCCCATATTATGAATTATTCTGTAGTGAACGTATTTCAGTATTAAGAATTCCTCTGCCAAATGGAAGTTACCTTTCAGTTTTTGATGAACCTTAGAATCCCTCTTTTGGATATCTGTCATTCCTTATAGCCTAGCTCATCCCTACATCTGAATAGCTAGCTTCTAAGCCATCTGCAAATAATGCTGATCTTAGGTGACAAAGCAAGAAACAGCATTAGAAGAAATCTTAAAAGAAATGGGAAAACTTGCAGAAAATTAGCTAGTTCTGAGTACACTGAAACAGATGTTTATTGAGCAGGCAGTCAGTGTTGAAGATACAGGGCAGACAGTGCTATAGAGACAGCCCAGATCCTAACCCTGATCCTTACATTCTAGAGGGTGTGGGGCAGACAACACATCCATAAGAAGGAAGTCAGGTAGTGAGGGGAGGGGAGATGGTGAAATTGGGTAATGATTGGGGTGGGAGGCCAGTTTTACATGGGCAATGGGAGATGGCTCTTCTCTTAAGTGATGTCTGAGCAGCCCTAAACCTGAGAGCAATATGAATGGGACAGTGTTTCCATGCAGAGGGATAGCTCTCTCTTTTTCTATTTCCTTAAATGGGAACAGACTTGGGTGGGCAAAGGAAAGGAGACATACAGGCAGGTGCAGGTGAGTGAAAGAGATACCAGGAGGAACTTGGTGGTTCAAGGCTTTTGTATGCCTAGTGGGTTTTGACAAAGAATACTATGGACTTTAGTTGTCACAGGAAACCAAGGGAGGATTATAGGCAGGGGAAGCTGTCTTCGAAATAAAAAGATCAAAATAACTAAATTCCAGATATATGACCTGTAGAAATAGACTTCGTGGAATGACTCCTATGTGCTGCCTTAAATGCCACCTTGTTTTGTCACCTCACCCCCTGCCCAGAGTAGTAAATTATTTAAACCAGTCATGTGTAATGAAAAGAGGTTGTAACTTGTAATCTGGAAATGTAGTTTAATAGTCTAAAAAACTGAGTAAAGAGTTCCCAAGGAATACATAAATGAAAAGAGGTTGAGTAAAGTAGATGAATGTCACATCTCAGTCACAATCACTAAAACATAGCTTGCGGGTTAACAGTTAGGGTGACATTGAGAATTGGTAGAGAGGCTGATCCAGAGTGTGGATCATCAGAGAGTACAACAGAGAAGCCAGGCAGGATTTAGCACTGAACTGCAGTGTGAAAGAGCTCTGTTTCATGCAGTGTAACCTCTGACAAGGCCGACAGCTCCAGGCAGTAGAACAGAGGAAGCTGACAAAATCAGCAGTTTGCATGGTAATTATGTACCTACAATGGTTTTGTTTTGGATGATAAAACCAATATAACTTAGAGCACAAACATAATAGAGCAAGTTGGTAAATGTAGTAGCTTTCAAATAAACAGGTACCTAGCAGTTTGCCCAGCAACTGTGGAAATCTATTGAAAAGGGATATATTGACGTCCATGTCTCTTCCTAATGGTGCGTATTAGATAATTTGTTGATCACTGCCTCCTCTATCATTTTGATGAGAAACATTATTTCTTGAGTCTGCAGCTGCAACATTTTCATACTTTTATAATGCATTTCATTTATTCCAAGCCACATGCGTTATATTTCTAACAGTTCTGCAGTTGAGATGGATGTTTCCACTGCTAGTGACTTACACAGGAGGAAAGCACTATTAGATATCAGTAATATTTTATAGATTTATTTCTCTTAGAGATGTTTACATGAAGACATGATTTAAATGTTTACAATTGTATTTCTTCTATAGCATTCCATTATGCTGTCAAATTATGTTTAATTTTTAAATTCCTAATATATTTGTGGATCTTTTTTTTTTTTTTTTTTTTTTTGGTGGGTACCGGGGGGACGACCTCAGGACCTCGCGCGCCAGGAGGTGCCCGTGCCACTGAGCGATATCACCGGCCCCTTTTTCGTATGTGGGATCCGGGAGTCGAACTCGGGCCCTCGCGCTTGCAACGCAGGCGCTTACGCCGCTGAGCCATCTCACCGGCCCTATTTGTGGATCTTTTCAAAGAGGTTTAATCATCATTTCTAATCAGAGTTTGAAATATTTGCATAGTTTTCTAAAAATCTTTAATGGATTTGCATAAGTTGCATGGTAATCAAATATTTTATTTTCTTGACATATATTTAAATTTGTGTGTGTGTATGTTTATGGCCCCTAATGATGTGCTTTATGGTGTTAGATTCACATTAGTCATAGTGAAAGTGGAGTAGTGTGATTTAATCAGCGTCCCCTTTGGCTCTTGGAAATAGCTATTGGAGAGTGCAGGATTAATATAGTGTTGTATGAATTTACTGTCTAATAACATATATGTCTGCTTTACATAATAGCAAAATGTGGTGTTTACCATTAGCAGAAAGTGCAAGGTATATATAAAAGTGTGGTGGGCCACAAGCAAAACTAGTACTTCTTGAAAACTGTGCAAATGACAATGTTCAAACTCTAGTGGATACAGCACCTAATGCACATGCAACTGATATGAAACTCATTAATGTGAAAATTCCACTCTTAAGAATAGCACAGAAGTCAAACTGTAATCAGATATTTGAAAATTACAGGCACAGTAATGTTCCTCATGCAGTTCAGCAGGATTTAAAAACCCATAACAGGGATAGGAGTTAAAACTGTATCATTGGTACCATTGTACCCTGAAATGCCCTTATTTCTTTCCAGAGGCAAGTTAGCCCTGAATCTTCAGGTAAGAAATCCATTAATTTTTGTCTAGTCATTGTACCATTAAAATCTTTCCTAATCAGAAAAGATGATTTATTTAAGACTACTATGTTCATGAATGTTTTTCTCATAATAGAATACACTTTTATAAGTGTGTGAATCTTCAACCAATAGAGCATTGGCTACATAAAGTATAGAACAACACTTGTGGCACCATTATGTGTATTAAAACAGGAAAAATACTTGAAAGCGCTAGTAATTTAGTGTAATAGGTCATGAACTGTATATTGACAATTTTTTTCTTGTTTTGTTGCTCTGGGGATCAAACCCAGACCTTTGTGCTTGCTTAGGATGTTCTTTAAAACTAAGCTATAATCCTGAGCCCTAGAGCTATTTTTAAATTATGCATAATTGAAGCAACTAAAATGAATAGTGGTGGGTATGTTGATAATGTTTCTTTTTAAATTTCTTTTCATTTAAACAGAAGTGAAATAAAAATAAAACAGAGTTTTAACACAGGCTGTGTAGGAGAGTAACAATAATTAATACATTGCATGTTGTTCAGCACAGTTTGAATTTGGAATTTGCAAATTTCTGTTCATGACATTTGATAAATGAGCCAGGGACTTTTGCACATCCCCACCTTGAGTGTGATCATCAGTAGTGCTGATTAGCCAGGAGTCTTAACAATTACAATTACAGAAAAGCTATCTCCAGTTAGACTTGTATAACCAGGGAGTTCATTCAGGTTCATCAGGTACAACTACATGCAGGAATTAAATCTTCTCAAAATCCATTTCAGTTCTTTTCCCCTCTGTTCATCTCTCCTGCAAAGGCTTTTGCATCATGATGGCAGAGGTCACCACCACCAGCTGCTGACGAGCCAGCTAATGGTCCTAAGTGTCTTTCTCCTCTGGTTATTGGGAGGTCTCAAGAGAATCCTTGGTCATGTGCCCATTCTATAGCCCTGGAAAGGGTGCCAGCATGTGTCCCTTCATCTGGTTTCTTTTATTTTCTGCATGTTGTCTTATTTTTAAAATCCCAGCCTCCTTGAGTTTTGTCTTCAGATACATACTTTGTAAGAGTGAGTGTGTGTGTGTGTTTGTGTGTATTTTAAGCTGGTTCTTCTTACTTTAATACTTAGTTTTCCTGGACTTCATTCAAAATTTGTCATTACACAGGTGCCAATACCTAATATGGCTCTTTTATTTTTAATAGTGTAATAATTCATTATTACACTATTTATTTTTAATTTATTTTTAGTAGTGTAATAATTCTGCAAATTATACTTAGAAGTGGTCCTATATTGGTGTTTTAGTGGGAAGTGGTCCTCCATCCCTTCATAAGTTTTAGGTTAGAGATGGCCATGAAAGCCCTACCTGTCACTTTGTGCACAATGTGATTTTGTTTCTCTGCATAACTAAGATCTTCTCATTTTCTCAAAGATATGCCAAAAAAACATGAAGTTTTAGAGGTTCCTTTATATAAGAACAGTATAAATGAACTTGATAGAAGGAATTGCCATGAAAAACAAAGAATGTGTTTTAGTAAATTTCTCGGGATCTGATTGTAGAATTAAAATAGATGATTCAAGTTCATGTTAAATCTGGAAGTCCCATATTATGTGTATCCAAAATTCTAACCATGGTACTAGGAGGGGCTACAAGAAGGATTCTAAGTAGATAGATTTGTGAAATGATGTGTTAGACAGTAGTCACAAGTAAAGTGATTATTTTTTAATATATCAGTACCCATTTTGATTGTGTGAGGGCCAGGAATATATACACAATTGTGATTTGATGACTGAACACCCTAAAGAAGAGTAATTAATATCATGTGGTTAAGGAAATATTACTTAACAACTATTCTATCTGAATCTTGGTACACTTTCTTGCAAGACTGATTAAGTATCTTGAGATTCTTGAGGAAGGTCATAGCCACTCCATGATGAAATTTTTTTATCCCTTATAACCCCAAAGTAGGTATTACAAAAGTTTAAGAATCTGTTTTATAACATTTACTAAATAGAAGACTGTCCCAATTTGGTTCCGAGTTGGAATCTGGGCAGAAGGAAGAATCAAAAATGTATGTAGCCTTGGAAATGAACAAGCTTTTTCAATCCAGTTTCTCCCTGGGAAATGTTCATATATTAGGACATTGGATTTTTAAGCAGTCTTAGATCTTCCATCATGAATAGCCTCCAAATAGCACAGCTAACAAAATGAGTTAACTTACTGAATGCAGCTATAGTTAGCTACATGATTGTCTAAAGAATATTTGCTGTTTTAAAGTATTTGTAACACTGAATGTGTGTCTTACAGTGTATCAGTGATGCCAGGGTAGTGCTTCCTACTTGAAACAGTTCATGGAATGTGCTAGTAGTATCAGCACAAAGTGTTGTGCTTATAGTTCTATTGGATAAGTAAGATGGGAGAGGGCATATGTTCATCTAAAAGTGTATTCAATTCATCAGAAAGCTACAATAGGTGGTTTCGGTACACTTTTTGAATAATAAATCTAAGACATAGCCTATTTTATTCCATATTTGTGAAAGGATTCTACAATTTTAGAGTTCCTCAGTAGAATTCTTATTGTTGCCTTTACAGTATTTCATTCATACTCAAAACTAATAACATTTCCCAAAACTGTTAAACATAATTAAAGGTTTTGTATAGCTGCTTTGAAAACCATCTATTTTTCTACTGAACTAAATCATCACATCTTTTTCTTTTCCTTTTCCTTTGTAGATGTAGCTTTGGAATCAAACCCTTCTGACCATCCAATGGCACGCATGATTTTCCTGAGCAAATCTCAAACATATGATAAGACTACTTTCTCCAGTGAAAAGGCTAGAAACTTGTTTTTTTATGTGATATATTCTAGAAATATTTACAAGAATTTATACATTGGTTTCAATTTTTCAACTTTTCATATATTCATTTTACTTTTCATATCTGTTTATACAATGTCTTTTAAATGTCACTGTATAATTGAGAGCTTGTGCACTCTCTTTAGTACATTTTGCTACCTCTTTATCATTGCAACAGACCACATGATTAAAGAAGGGGTCCTGGATTTAAACTTATTTTTCTGTATTATTTTGTTCCTTTCCTCTTGTTCCCCAGGGCATGTTTTAAAGAGAAATGATAGAACTTAGGTTACCTTTAGATTATCACATCAACATATTTTAAAAGTCATATACATATATATGTACATAGATATATTTAGATACAAATATAGACATAGATAGCTAAAGAGGTAGACAACCAGTGAGAGACATAATGAATCATCACTTTGACTACATGGCTAAAGTGCTATAATCAAGTGAGCCTGCCTCCCAAGAGATTTATGAATTATTGTGTGCTCAGAAATTTTAAGCTAGTCAAAAGTTTTTGATGCTAATATGAAAATCTGGGTAAACATAGTCCTCTGACATTTCCTAGAAGGTTAGCCAATGTGTGTAACTATGGAAATTAGAGTCCTGCTTACTTTAGGGTGAGTATCAGATTTCTAGGAATATTTCTGCAACCTTCATTCTTTTTCTTCATGTTTGGTTAAATTATTTTTTTTGTTTGTTTGTTTTCATTTTGTTTTGTTAAACCAATATATGACCAAATTTTCTAGTTTATTATGAAAGTAAGAATTTAAGGAATGAAGGCTCTATAATACTTGGAGAAATGTAGCACACTTTTGTGTACAATTTTGCTTTCTTGAGCTGGTCATTTCAGTTAGCATGGCTGTGTTTCTCCATTTCTTTAAGAGCTCTCACATGTAGAGCATAGGATGCAATACAAGCTGTCCCGTGCTCCTCTCTTCAGGGGAAAGAATATGCAGGGAGCCGTGTCTAGTGTTAGAGGAGAAGGCAGAATGGAAAT
>CM051833.1:45575615-45870833 GCA_028451465.1 Erethizon dorsatum | reverse complement strand
AGTGTTAGGTTGGAGAATAGGGTTTAGGATTCTTGGTAAGGCTTAAGATTTTGGGCTTTGGGTTTAGGTGAAAGGTCTAGGGTAGGCCTAGGTATAAGGTAAGAAATATGAGTGATAGTGGGAGTAAAGTTAGGGATTTGAGATGCGTTTTGGAGTTGGGGATTAGGATTAGCAGGCTGTGGTGAGGATCAAAATTTTAGGGTTAGTGTTGAGAGTGTTGGGGTTAGATGGTTAAGGATTGTAGGGCTGAGCATTGTTGTTAGGGGTTGGGGTTTTAGGGTTAGGGTATGGTAATTTTATTTTCATGTCAGGAATGTAATTGTTAATATTGGGGTTTATGTTATTGCTTGGCATATGGTTACAACTGAGATTCAGTGTCTTGTTAACTTTGTCACTTGCATTTAAGTTATGGGTAATATTTTGTCAGGAAACCAATGGGATTTCCAAAAGATAATACACTCATTAGATCTATTTCACTTTCACCGCTTGCCCTGCCTGGGAGAAATATTGTCTTTCTATTTAGATACAGTTTTCTGTGTCTTCAGCTCATTCTGGGACTGTCCCTCATTGGCATAACCTTGGCAGATTTTAAAGGACATGTATTTATGCTTGAACACCTATTTTCAGTTCTTTAGCATATCTACCTAGGAATGATTGTTAAGTTAAATGTCTACTTATATTTTTCAGAAAATGCCAAACTGTTTCCTAAACAGGCCGCAATAGGTGTAAGGGCTCCTGTTTCTACCCATTCTTACCATCACTCTTTACCTTGCGTTTCTTTGATGATGGGTATTCTAGTAGGAGTGAATAGGAACCTCACTGTGCTTACAGTTTGTATTTCCTTAATGCCTGAGTATTAAGCATCTCTTCCTGTGTTCACGTGGGAAGGGTGAGGGAATCATGTCACATTCTGGAGGCATCTGATTATTTTCTCAGATATCTGATCTCATTGTCCACATTCAGTGAGATTATGGTCTGTGGAACCTCTGTCACTTAGATGAGAGGACACATGACATCCAGTCACTGGGGTCTCTCCTTCCTTAAGTGTGTAGCAGTGATACGATCCCAGCCTGCTCACAGCTCTCATTGCCCTTTTCTGTGCTGCCTTGAGTCACTTGTCATTATCAGGTGTTGCATGTTGACAAATCCTACATTTTTTTCCAGCTGTTCAGAGCTCTGCCTCCACAAGTGAAGCTACAGTGTTCTGTGTGGAGGAAGGAAGAGCAGCGGGGGGAGGAACGCTTGTTGGGAAAGCGTTGAGTGGTGCTTGGCACCACTTTGACCTCACCTTCACCTGCTGCATATTCCCAGAGATCTCACCACGTATTCTCTGAGCCAGGTCACCCAGGTGAGTGTCTGCTTCTCTCTATGAACAGGCACTGCCTACACTCCCACCCTCATGTCTGTGGGATCTCTGTCCCCTGTAGGACTCTTGCTTTATTCCTGGATTTGCTGATTCCAGTTACGCTTGCCTCAGGCCTCCGCAGCTGTGTCTCACCAGCTCAATACTCAGTTTCCACTGGTCATGTGCATTCACGCCTTTCCTTACGTGCCCCCTTCAACATGCACGGCAGCCAGGCATTTTGCAGATCCCAGTTCTACTTGTCCCTGTTTCAGGGTTAGCAGGCCCCTGGGAAACGGCCTTGTACACCGTGTGTGTATATTTTCCAAATCCCACCCATCAGTTACATCTGCAAGCATGTTCATTCCCTGATTTTGCACTGAGAAGTCAGCTCCTCTGTGCAGGGCAAACTTTATTCAGCTCCTGTGTATGGTGAGGTGGGGAAGGGGGAAGCAATGTGGATGAAAGAAGAGAGAAAGCAAGGATTCAATGTAGTGGATAATAGAAGATATGTTCCAGGTTGAGTGTTCCAGACTGAGTGTTTCAGAGACGTACACAGGGAAGCAAAACTCTAATTGGGGCTTCAACTGCACTGAGCCAGCATTGACCATGAAAAGGGGGAACAGACTGCTCACAGGACTAGGAGAGTAGTAAGTTTTTATGGATTTTCTGGAATGGAGAAAAGTCCAGCAATTTCCAGTGCCAGTGTATGGTTCTAGACAACATTTCCTGTTGTAATACATGGAGCATGGGGTGGTTGTAGGCTACTCATCCATGAGGTTATTAAAGTTTTGTGTTACTGTGCAACACTTCCTAGCCTTGTATACCCGGGCCCTGTGTAGAGCCCAAAGCCTTTAGTTGTTTGTGCTGCTGTGGTGTTTGAGACAGCACAAGTGTCGGGGCAGAAGAGAAAAAAGAGAAATAAAATGCATGACAGCTTCAATGTGCCACAGCCCAAGTTAACCCTGCATTATAGTCTTGGACTTATTACCGTTTATAAATGATCAATATTTTGATATGCAGAGCTCAGTAGAATTGGACTCAAGGTTTGAGAAAGCAAAGGGGACAGAAGCAACAGGAAGACAGAGGTTAAACTCTTATTTAGACACCCATCAGATCTCTGTAGCTCAAGCATAGGGTCAGTGTTCTCACAAAAGTGACCTTCAGGAAGCAGAAATAACCAAGGCAAATGTTTTCTTAATCTTTCTGTCAGAGGTGTTCTGTGCTGCAAAGCTGTATGACATGCAAAAGTGGTGATTTTTCATTGTACTAGGAGCAACTGAACCTAGAGGGTTTATATAGGTTTTTCATCGATAACAGTTTTTCGTATTTTGTGGTAATTCTGTGTCTGTGGTTTTTACCAGGATTTCATGGGAGGCCTGTCAAAACATGCCATGCTACCAGGGGTAAGAGTGTACTGTACCCAGGGGCTTATTTGGTCACCACAGCCATCTGTACCACCCCTGTCTCATCCTGGTGCTCTCTGTTTCAATATCTTTTCCTCTCAACTTTTCCTATTCTCTGTGTTATCCTCTGGAACTCTGAAGAGACCTTTAAAATGCTGTGTCTCTTAATATTTCTTATGTTATTCATTCTTTGTCTCTCTGGCTTTCATTTACATATTTGTTTGCATCTTCTAGTTTAATAATAATTTCTAAACTATGAATATTCTCCTTTGTAACCTATGCTATGCATTTGATTAGATTTTACTGCCCCTGCATTACTGACATTTATATCCCCTTCCTCAGGTCTAAAAATCTCCTTTCTACCTCTTCTCATCTTTTTTTAATTTTCAAATGTTAGGAAGAACATGTGACTTTTGTTTTTCCGAATCTGGTTTATTTTGCCCAACGTGCTCTGATATCCGTTCATTTTCACAGTCATGAGGAAATTTTTTTCTTTTTGGCTGAGTAATACTCCACTGTACAGAATTTTCGGGTTTTGAGGAATGTCCATAGGGGCCATACTTACTAATTTACTTTCCTACCAGCAGTGTCGAAATATTCCTTTACCCCTATTTTAACAAGTGTTTGTTATTTTTCTTTTAATATTATTGATGATATCCATTCCCAAGTGAAAGAGAATTTCATTATAGTTTTGATTTGCATTACCCTAATGACCAGAGATGTTGAACATTTCTTCATATCCTTATTATTGGCCATTTGTACTAGTTTTGAGAAGTGTCTGCTTGATTCATTTGCCCATGTATTGAGCAATTTGATTTTTCCATATTGCTTGTATATCCTAGATATATATCTTCTGTGGAAACAGTAGCTTGCAAAGATTTTCTCCCACTCTGTAGCCTGTGTCTCTATTGTGTTGCTATCTTTGCTGTATAGAGTCTTTTGAATTTGATGCCAAACCATTTGACAGTTCTTTCTAGTGGTATTTTCTTATTTCCATTTATCCATCCAAATTTAACATTTAGAATTCTTCTCTAAGAAAGATTTATCTCATTCCCTCTATCTATCTGTAACTTCTTTCCTCATTTGTTTTATTGTTTAATATCACTTTGGTCTCATGTACATTTATTTTATTCTCTCATGTTATCTGGTTTTATTAATCTTTATTCTCTTGCTCTGAGTTTTCCACTTTGGACTGTGAGAGGTCTTTCAGCTTGACTCCTTTGACATGTCTTATTTATTTTTAAATACTTCTTAATTCCTGGCTTTATATACTTCCAGGCTCATTTTCAAAATTCTTTCCCAAGCACTAGAATTAGCCATTTTTTAAGAAGCCGTGTTTTCTTTTATTGAAATTCAGTCTATCTATGCAGATGTATAGTAAAATAGACAGAGATTCATACGCACTGCTCTCTCAACTGTAATCCAGCACAGAAGGGTTCATTCCAGAATTGTGTCCTTGTTTATTCTTAACTTCTTTAAGTTACAATTGGAGACTGGACTCTTTTTATCTACAGTGGCATTATTACCATGTAGAGCAGTTTCTGAGTTGCTAAGACATACCCTGGTGAGAAACACGTTTGCCAAGGAATGCATGGTGTTTGTGCACAGCTCTTCCATCTCACAGTACCCAGGTTAAACACTATTTTCAGAATATACTTAGGTCAGGATCTTTCATCATCGTCACTCTGCTCAGTCTGGTCATGTAACTTATTTCACATAATTAGGTTCATTTGTCATTGTCTGCAATCCATTCTATTCCCCTATCTTCCTGGCTGATACATTTTTCTTCTCTGGGACAGGTTCTCACCATATTCCCCAGGCTGGTGTTGGAGTTCCTAGACTCAAGAGAAACTTCTGCTGCAGCTTCCCAATTAGCAGAGACTACAGCAGTGCCCCACGTTGCCTGGCTATCCTGATTGATTTTCACCAACTTTCATTGAGTAAGTAGCACATTTGGGTGTACAGTTTAGTGTGTTTTGGCAAGTGTACAGTCACACCTCCACCTCCGCATTCCCATAAAGGACTGTCTCATCTCCTAAACATTCCCTCATGCTCTGGCTTTGTAGTTAGTTCTTCCCTGTCCCATCCTGAGACAACCAGTGATCACTGTAAATGCCTAAACTTCACTTAAACAATTTTCCTAAACCGCATACTCAGCCAGAATTAATACATGGATTTAGTACCTCAAATATCATTAAAATTTGACAGGATATTTTTAATAACTTTTAATCAGTAAAATTCATTTTAAATTTTAGAAATTTTAAATACATGATATTATCCTGTTTCAAAAATGTTCAGGTTGTTAAGCTTTAAAATGTTTACTTCCTTGTAGGACCAAGAAATATACTACCAGGAAGGGATCTTAGTGTCCATGTCATATAATTTTTCCATTTGCACATGAAGAAAATAAAGCTTAAACCATTAGCCTAAACTACACACTGGAGCCAGAATTAGCGCATGAGTTCTGGTGGATCCCAGCACCCCCAAGTCAGTGCACTTTCCTCTGTCTGAGGCTGAACTTTTTCTTCATGGAACAGGAAAAAGTTGTCATTGGATCAGTACTTGTCTAATAATGATGAATTCTGTATTCATGTAAGTATAATAATGAAATTTATTATTCTCTTCTCAATCCAAGCTGTTTCATTCATTCAGAAACTGTTGGCCAATAATTATCAGTGAGGCAGTTTGCTTGGACAGCAAAGAGGAAAATGACCTGGATCCTGCCTTCAAGAAACATATTGTTGTTTTACATAGCAAATTACTCCCTCTCACCAGAATAGGTCGTGGGGGTTATTTAGCTGCTATTATTTATGCATTTATCTATACTTCCTATGATGACTTTGGCTAGCTTTCTTCCTGGTTAGCTCTTGTTTCTCAGATAAAAATAACAGAACTTTGGGCTGGTGAGATGGCTCAGTGGCGTAAGCGCCTGCCTGGCAAGCACGAGGGCCCGAGTTCAACTCCCGGAACCCACATATGAGAAAAGGGCCGGTGATATCGCTCAGTGGCACGGGCGCCTGCTGGCATGCGAGATCCTGAGGTCGACCCCCGGTACCCACAAAAAAAAAAAACAAAAACAGAACTTTGCAGTGTAGAAAATGGCAATCTTGGGCCCAGGGATCAGTAGAAACACATATTAAAACTTAATATTATAGAAACAAACAAAATATAGAACTAAATGAAAGGAAAACATAATGGACATAGCTAATTCTAGGTTTAATAGTTTCATCATTAATCTCATTAATTTTCTAATTTTGATTCTTGCATTAGAATGTAGAAGTTGATAAATATGTATTTTGCTAATGACAAAGACATTTTACCTTTAAGAGATGTCATTGTGACACTCAATTTGACATAGATTTTTACTAAGTAAATGTAAAATTCAGTAACTATTTTGATAAATATCCTATATTTCAGACTTTATTTCAGGTACATAAGGATGTTATTGCTTTTAGTTGTTATGATAATTACTTATTTTTATTTTTACTTTTGTTATTTCATTTACAGTATATGATTACAGTACATTCACTGTAGGAAATTGATACATGTACATAACTTTTCAGTTTATTTTTCTACCTTCCCTCTGTCCCCTCCTTAATTTTTCCACCATCAGATTCATTTATCTTATAAAACCTTATAGATTTACTTTTCATAGATACAGATTGAAAACCAGACTAACAAGCCAAAGAACATATAAAATATGTAACATGATTATACTAAGTTAAGGAACACTTTTAGATACATTGTCCATGCTGGATTACAACTTTTCTTTTCTTTCTTTCTGTTTTTCTATTATCTGTCTTTTATTTTGATATATATATATATTTTCATACAAGAGAAACTATATGGTATTTAAGCTTGTGTTTCTGAGTTACTTCACTTTAAATTATGGTCTCAAGGTGCATACATTTTCCTACAAATGATTCAAGTTTTTCCTTCTTTATAGCAGGGTACTACTACATTGTGTATAAATACCACATATTTTTATCCATTCATCTGTTGATGGACATGTAGGCTGTTTCCAAGATTTAGTTAACATGAATTGTGCTGCTATAAACATAGGTATACATACATCACTGTCGTGTGATGTCTTTTACTCTTTGGGAAGATACCTAGAATGGGCATAGGTGGGTCACACAGAATGTCTACTTCTGTTTTTTGAGGAATCTCCATACTGATTTCCACAGTGGAAAAAATCAGTAAGAGCTTACAGTCCCTGCCAACATAATTATTTTGGATTTCTTCCCTCCAGAATAAATACATGTTGCTTTAACTTATAAATTTTGTGGTGATTTTTCACAGCAGCAATATGAAACTAATACAAGTCAAAATGTCACAATAAAAATCAGGAACTGGAAGATTCCAAAGTGAGACATTGTACTATGTATTGGCTTCAAGAAATTTGTTTAAATATAAAGAAATGTATAGTTTAAAAGTTATCAGAGAGAAGAGGATCATCATTCACTACTGCTACTCAGAAGAAACCTGGATAGCTGTAGTGAAATAATGCCTCAGTTCATGAACGCTTCCATTCACAAACAATTCAGTTCTCAAACAAAAGTGTTCAACAAAATTTTCCTTCCATACACAAATTCCAAAGTGGTTGACCAACACAACTGCGGCTGTCTTTCCCACACAAACACAAATTAAGTTCATGGAATGAGGCACCACTGTACTACAAGACAAAGTAAACTTGAATGCAAAGAATATAATCCAGGTTAAGCACATTTTAAAATGAAAGTTCTGTGTTTGAGGATGATGTTGCAACCCAAACATTGATGCATCAGATAACAGAGTTTTTAAATGCATCAAGCAAAAGCTGATAGAACTGAAAAGAAAAACTAGGCAAACCAATGATATAGTCAGAAATTTTACCAGCCTTCTCCATGATATGAAGAATAAGTAGAATTTAACAAATCTTTGCAAGACTCAAATGTTGCTATCAACAAATATTAGTTATTTGACATTTATAGAACACAACACCCAAGAACATACAGTATGCATTATTTTCAAGTGTAAACAGACTACAGTATTTACAATGAAAGACCATAATCTAGACATAAAATAAGTCTTGATACATTTTAAATGATTCACATATAAACTATGTTCTATGATTATCATAAAATTGAGGTAGAATAAAATAATGAAAATATATGTGAAAATCCCCCAAATGTTTAGAAACTAAAAATAGAATATAACTTGCTAAGTCTGGTAGAATCATTTATGAATAAACTACAACTTGCATCATAATCAGTGGTGAACGGCCATTCTCCTAAGTCAGGAACAAGAAGAGGCATTCCATTCTTACTACCATCAAAAGCTGTATTGATTAATGTAGCCACCGGAGTAAAGCAAGCAAGAAAGAAAGGTATTCCACTTGGGAATGCTTGCTGATAATTTTATTTGGCCCAGTATCTTATTACTTATATCTTCTGTGTCCTTGCCAAAAGCCATATTAATCTATTTTTGTTATCTCCCATACAATTTCAAATAATTTTGGTCTGTGGCTTTGGTTTCCTCACCTTTGATGTCCCATGGATCAGCTTTTGGGGAATTGGGAGTTTTTGGAGGCATTTTGTTGGCTTGTCCTCTCATGTTTCTATTTGTTTGCTTGTTTTATGTGTTGAGGCTTGTGTATTGATTTTAGTGTAAAGCTTTCTTTCTAGTATGCAGACCTCTTTAGTTCATGTCTGCTCCTCATTGGTGTCCTCTGGGTGTGGCTAACTACTGACCTTTTTCTCTATCACTGGTTCCAACCACCTCCGTGTACTTGAGATAGAAGGTTGCAGCATATTTGGCCCAATACACTATTTGCAGAAATGGACCACAATATTGTTAATGACCTCAAGGTAATCCAGTTATTGGCATCTCAAGAAAACAAATTAATAGTATCAGCTATATCACCTTGTCTAGAGCAATAAAGTCAGCATGGGTTTTACAATCCAACAGAATGCTGAATACTGACAAACCTTAAGGGCCAGTAAAGCACCACACTTGTTCATAGTAAAGAGATCTATAGTTATAGTATGAACACTAGGACAAACCAAATATTGGCCTTCAATTTATATCTACACAATGGAACAACTTAACTCTACTAAAAATAGCACAGTATTCAATAATAGCATAAAATGAGATATCTAGAGTTTCATAAAGCTGAATAGCGATACTAATAAAATTGGAGGGAGTGGGGAAGCAAAGAATGAAAAAAAGCAAGTTTTGAAAAGTTAATTCTTGAGATAGTAGAAAGAGGAGAGAAAAGTAAGATTGGGGTCCAGTGGAGGAGTAGAATGAAACTAATAGTGATACAAAATGATTGCTAAAAAGAATGAACAAAGAAAAGTATAGAAAAGATAAACAGCCCAAGCAGGAGATGCACGATAAGGAAGAGAAAGAGAAGTTGAAGAGAAAAAGATAAAAGGAGAGAAAAAAGAAGAGGAAAAAATGGGAGAAAAATTCCAAATGCTCAAGACACCTCAGGAGGCAAAAATAAAAATAATACAAAATAGATTTAAAAACATATTGAGTTAAAGAAAATCTTCCTATGTTACTGATGAGTGGTTTCTTTCCAAGACCTACAGTCTTGGGATTCAGCCAATCATGATTTTCTATGCTTAGCGTTAGGGCCTATGAGCTTTTGAGGTGCCCTCCCTGCAGCAATAGAAGTGAATGGCGTAATGGTGTCTAAAGCGTAGTTCCTGACTTCGAGGTATCAGAGCTAGGGATGTTGGTATGTAGACTAGATCCAATGAGCTGGGTGTGCCCCTGGTCCCTGGAAGCTTGCTTCACTCTGATACTGATTTTGATATCCAGATGTATACATTTTGAGTTTGTTGAATATGTGTGTTTCTTTGAAAATGTTATTCAGTTTTGTTATAATCATGCTATTATTAAGTGTCTAATAAGTTTCAGTTCTGCTTTTAAAGTTTAACAGATAACAAATATTGCTCCTCCTTTGTCTTCAGGTTGGCTGCCTGGATGGGTAATGGGAGTTTATTTCCCATAGGAGTGAATGTTGTTATAGTTCTTAAAGTGCAACTGATGATTGCAAAGCATAGAAGGTAGGGTGACTGTTTATACACTAGGCCCACTGAGGGAAACATGCATCTGGACACTGGAATGTCTACTTCAATCCAATAGTGATTGTTAAACATCCAGATATATAAGGGCCCATTTGGAGAATGAGTATTTCTGTGAAATTGTATTCAGCACTTTTGGCAAGCAGGATATCACAGTGATTTCAATGTCTAAGAAGCCTGAATTTAAGTTTCAAAGTTTAACTGGTATCAAACTTTCTTCTGCTTTGTTTTAAGATTGGCTCTCTGAATATGTAATGGGAGTTTACTTCCATAGAAATGAATTGCATAGTAGTTCTTATAGTGCAGATCCTAATTCCAAATTTCTAGAGCTAGGAATATTTGTATACAGACTAGATTCAATAAGATGAGTGTACCCCTGGTCACTGGAATCCACACTTCACTCCAATAGTGTTGCTCAGATACCGCCTGTTAAATATCCAGATATATAAGGACCCATTTTCTGAATATAAATGTTCTTTGAAATTGCTATTGAATTCTTGTGAAAAGTATGCTATTAAAGCATTCTGAATGGCACACAACTCTCAATTAAATTTTTGAAGTGTAAGTTATATCAAACATCTCCCCTCTGTTTTTCTATACCTCCAAGTATCTTTTTCTTTTTCTTTTTTTTTTGTACTGGGAATTGAACTCATGACTTCAAGCTTGCCAGGCAGGCACTGTGCCACTGAGCTATATCTCCAGCCCCTCTCCTCTTTTTTTAATTTCAGATTAGCTGCCTGCATATTTCAGGAGTTTAGTTTCCATTAGAAGTTAATGGCATAAAAGTGCCTAAAGTTCAGTTTGCAATTGCAAAGTTCTACTGTTAGGTGTGTTTGTCTATAGACCAGCTGCAGTGAAATGTATTTGCTCCTTGTCACATGATGGTCTGCTTCACTCTTATACTTCTTTTTAGATATCCCAATACATAATGGCCCCTTTCAAATATGAATATTTCCTTGAAATTCCTATTCAGCTCCTATGAAAATGAGACATATATAAGGTCTATGTGTAAGATATCGTCTCTGATGCAGGATAAGGACTGAAATTCAATCAAAGGCCTTGTGACATTTTTACTTTTCTATGGCTTCTCTGCAGTGTGAATTCTCTAATGATGATTAAGATGTGAATGAAGTTTACAGGCTCTGCACAAGATTAACACGGGTAGAAATTTTACCTTATATAAATTCTATGATGTTGTCTTATATTTGAATCCCAGGGAAATCTTGGCTACATTATTTATATTGGTGGAGCTTTGTCTGGTAGAAATTATATTGTGTTTGGTAAGGGTAGATCAATTATTGCAGGCTTTTTTCTCACGGTTATTCTTGTCATGTTTCTCTCTGGTATGAGTTCTGTGGTGGTGAGTAAGAGGTGAGCAATTATTAAAGGCTTTCCCACATTCTTTACTTTTGCAGGATATCTCTGCAGGAAGAATTCTCCTATAATAAGTTTTTAAGCTTTAGTTAAAGGCTTTGCCACCCTCTTTGGTATTGAAGGGTTTCTCTCTACTATGAATTCTATGGAATCAAGCAAGGGTTTGAGCATTCTCTGTGGGCTTATCACAGTCTGTTCAATTGTAGAATTTTGTACAGTACGAATTCTCTGGTGTTGAGTAAGAGATGGTGAATCATCAAAGGAATGAAGGAAAAGAGAAAAATATATAGTTAATAAAATTGGAGCTAGAGAAAGAAAAGAAAATCTGTGAATATGCGAGATGGATGGATTCTAATTTTGCAAGCAGGGTCCTAGTGGTGCCTTCTTTGGGTGTGAGAAATGCAGTACAAAAAGAAGAACATATCTGTTGAGGTAGAGGGAGATATGGAGCTCTCTAGAACATGCTGAGCTGAAGTGGCCTGTCTTAGTTACTTTTCTCATTCATGAAACAAAATACCTGACACCTAAATTTAAAGGGGGAAAGGTTTATTTGGCTCACATTTTGTGGAGGTTTCAGTCCATAGTCAGCTGGCTCCAAGTCAGATTGGCACATGGTAAAGGGTAGCAGTTCCTGGGAGGATGGGACAGCACAACCAAGCAGGGGAAGTGCTAGACAAGCCTCTTCCTGTCCCTTATATTGTATCATGTCTGCCCAGATTAGGTGCCAATCCAGTCAGTGGACTGACCCAGCAATCACCCACCCTTAATCTCAGCACTCTTAGTCCTAGCCTTGCACTACAAATCAGTCACACAAACTAGATTCTGCCACCTCTGAAAAAAGACTGTCCTCCATGAGTGCATGAGGCTTTGGGGTGACATCCAGACACAAACCATTACATTCTGCTCCTGGCCCCCACAAAGTCTCACGTACTTTTCTTTATGCAAAATATGTTTAGTCCATCTCTAAGATATGCCAAAGTCCTAACAGTTTCAGCATTGCTGAAAATGCTAGGTCCCATGTCTCCACTGAGATTGAAGGCTGGCTCTTATCTGTGAGCCCCTGCACAAAGGAAAAAAAGCTGTACACTTCCCACATCCAATGGAATGAGATAGACATTTCTATTCCAAAAGTTACAAATGGGGCTACAAAGGAATGGGACCAAAGAAAGGTCCAAATCCAGCAGAGCAAGCATTACATCCCATAGTTCCATGAGCAGCATCCAAGGCAATCTGTGGCAAGATGTGAACTCCAAATGGTTTGGGTTGCTCTACCCCTAAGGCAATTCCAGTGGTTCTGGATCCTATGGCTCCTCTCTTGGACACACTCTGCTCCCTCCTTGCCATTTTCCTCAGATGATCCATATTCCTGACTTCTCTGAATCTCTGTAGTCTCTACTGCACCTTCAGCTTCATACTCAGAGCTCCACACACTGCCCTTTCAGGGACATATTGCCTGGCCTTCCAGGCCTTCTTCTGAAATCTGGGTGGAAGCCTTCCTGACCCCACTACTCTTCCATTCACATGCACCTAAATCCAGAGCCAGGTGGACAATGCCAAGGTCTGCTGCCATCTGGAGCAGTAGCTAGGTAGAGTTCTGATGCTTCTTATGATGCTTCAGGACATATTTCCTATTCTCCTTTTCCTTCTCACAATCAAGATCTCCTCTGCTCTATCTTTGCAGTCCACAGCTTTACTAGATCTTCCTTTGTGGCCAAACTCAAAAGGTCTTAAATCATTCTGCTTGGCTCTTTGCTCTTGAGGGGCTAGGATATAGGACAGATGTGTCTTCCCCTTTGGACCCACTTAAGCCCCTCTTTGCTCTTGAACCTGGGACTTGTTCCTCTCTTCTGCCTCCTGCACATCATTCAAAATGATCCCCCGTTACTGAATGTGTTGACACTAAGCATACCAGTTAGCGCTGACTTCACCATCATTTCTACTTTCCTTGTCCTGCATCTGCTGACTCTGCATGCTCACCTGCATCTCTCCAAGCTCCTACCACTCAGGGCAGGCAACATGGGAGCCAAGGCAGAGTCTGCAGTGCAGATTACTCTAGGGCTGCCCAGTTTGTGCATATAAAGGAGAGAACATTATTATTTTTACGTGGCTACTGGGAGTCGAACGCAGGACCTCACACTTGTCAGGCAGGTATTTATGCCGCTGAGCTATCTCACTGGCCCAAGAGAACATTCTTGAATGAACCCAAGACGTTGACAGGGAGCGCAAGGCTCACAGGATCTCACACATGTGCCCTGGTTCCAGCTAAGCCAGCTATCAGGTTATGGGTGCAGCTCCACTGCAGACCAGCAGGTGGTTCTGGGGTGGGAGTTTAACCAACTGTGGAGGGGGTGGGGTGTGTTGGTCTCTACCAGGTGAATCTCACTTCTCATTCCCAGGTGACTCCTCTGCTCCACCCTCTAGTCTCCTCCAGAGCCCATCTCTGAAATCCAGACAATGTGGAACCTCCCCTGAAATGCAGGTTTACTCAGCTCCTCCTGCAGCCTCTTGAAGAACTCAGTTTTTTCCATATGGGACAGTTGGTCTTGTGTTCCAGTTCCAGATGGGACAGGATGGTGTCATTTACAGCCTTTGGGGCTGTGAGTGGGGAATCAAGAGAAGAGAAGATCTGTGCAGCAGAAGGAAAGCCTGAAGCTTCACTATCTGCCTCAGAAGGCACCTGGTTTTCTTCTCATTCCCACTGATGCCACTGCATATGCAGGCCAGGGGTAGGTTTAGGAAGCAGTACTCTATCTGGGACCCAATTTCCCATCCAGAGCAGGAGGTTGTGCTCTGTATCCTTCCACTTGCATGTTTCCTACCTGAAGAACAAAAGAAGCAGAGAATGAGCTGTGGGGTCATGGACTGGTCTGCGCCCAGACTGTGCCCTCAGGATCTGCTATTGCTGCTCAGAATTCTAAAGGGAAGCCTTCAGGTTGCCTGGTTGAATTGTCCTGACTTTCTAATGACCTGAAACCTGAGAAGCAGTCCTTTTCATACCCAGAGCAGGCAAGAGATACACCTCCCATGTCTCCTCAGATATTCAGAGCAGAGTGCTGATATTTTAGGATTCAGAAACCTAGTGCTTATTAATATAATTCTATGAACAGCATTATTTTCCATTAATTACAAAAGAGGAAATGAATAAAAAGTGACTCATGGGATTCTTGTCTCCAAATTATTGAAATTCTAATGAGCCTGGGGAAAAATTACTAGAAATGTCATTGTACTGTTTACCCAATACTGTATTACTTTCTGTTATCTGAAAACTTGAGTGAGATGGATGAAGTTAATGTCTGTAGTAGAAGGACATCATTCAATACTCAATACTTTTTTTTATGTGGGTACCAGGAGTCGAACACAGGACCTCATGCCTGCCAGCAGGTGCTTGTGCCGCTGAGCGATATCACCAGCCCTTTTTTTTTCCTTTATGTGGGTACTGGGAGTTGAACTCAGGACCTCATGCTTGCCAGGCAGGTGCTTATGCTGCTGAGCTATCTCACCAGCCCTCAATACTTTTATTACATTCAGATCTACTTTTTTTTTTTACTAAAAATTTAATGTTTACACTTAATATCAAGAAAACAATCAAAATTCATCTTAAGTTCTCTGGAAAAAGAGTTTAAGATAACAGAAGCCTTCTTATTCTTCTAATACAGTTACTAATTTGAGAAATGTTCTTTATACAGTTTTAAAAAATGAGGCTGTGTAGTAAAGATGGGTTTTTACTAGACTTATATCCTTTTACAAATGATTCATCTGAAGTGTTCTCTGATTATTTTTATGAATTTAGTTTTCTTCCACATCAACTGATAACCAATAAATTTTAAGTACTTTGCACATTTTCCATAATTATTTGATTTCTGTCCAGTAATAATTTTCTTCCATACATTAAGGTCAAAGTTGTGGATCAAGGCTTTCCTACACCTTTATATTTGGAAAGGATTTTTTGAATAAAAATACTTGATTTTCTGAGGTGTATCTTAGGAGAAAGTCTTTAGTCAGTACATATGTAAGGTTCATGTGTAATATTTCTTCTCTGATGCAGGAAAACGACTGAAATTCCATTAAAGGCCTTGTGACATTTTTAGTTTTGTATGGATCTCTCCATTTTGAATCCTCTAATGATTAAGATAAGAATAAATGTTACAGGCTCTGCACAGGAGTAATAAGCATAGGAATTTTGCCTAGTATAAATTTTATGATGTATCTTCTATCTGAATTCTGGGGAAAGCTTTGCTACATTATTTTTATTGGTGGCACTTTTTTCCAGTAGGAATTCTCTGGTGGTTGGTTAGGGAACCAAATTTGAAGGATTTGCAGCTATCTTTATACTTCTAGTGTTTCTCTCTACTATGAATTCTGTGGTGATTTAATTATTAAAGCCTTTCCCACATTCTTTACTTTTCTTTGATATCTCTCCAGGAAGAATTCTCCTATAGTATGTTTTGAGTTTTGGCTAAAGGCTCTGCCACTGTCTTTGCTATTGAAGGGTTTCTTTCCAGTATGAATTCCATGGAATCAAGTAAGGGTTTGAGTAATCTCTATGACTTTGCCAAAGTCTGTTCAATTGTAAGGTTTTGTCCAATGTGATTTCTTTGATTTTGAGTAAAGACTGATGAATCATTAAAGGGTTTGTCATGTTTTTTACATTTGTAAGGTTTTTTCAGTATGAATTCTCCTGTGTTGAATAGGTTTTGAGCTTTGATTAAAAAAAATTACTTCATAATTTGCAGTTGAAGAACTTCTCTCCAGTATGAATTCTTTGTTGTTGAGTAAATGATGTGAAATCATTAAGGGCTTGTGCACTCTTTACATTACAGGGTGTTTTTTTCCCTCCAGTATGAGTTTTCTGAAGTTGACTGGGATTTGAGGCTTGATTAAGGCTTTGCCCCATTTTTCACATTTGTAGGGTTTTCTCCAGTATGAATGCTCCAATCTTGAGAAAGATTTGAGCCTCCATTCAAAGCTTTGGCATGTTTATTATGTTTATATGATTTCTTTGTTATATGGATTCCCTTGTACCAAGTAAGACTGAGAATGTGAAAGGCTTTGCCACATTATTTTAAATATTTGTGTGATTTCTGTCAAGTAGGAGCTCTCTGCTGTTGATTAAAGGTAGAGGTATGAACAAAAACTTTGCCACATTATTTTCATATATAAAGCTTATAGGGAATACAGACACTTAGATGGACACTAACTTCTGATCTTTGATCCTTATACTTACAGCTGTTCTTTGGAACAAAACATGTACACTGTTGTTTACTAGAATTTAAGCCTTGGTTACTGTTTTTATGAATTTTACTATATTAATAATTTTCACTGCAGTATAAATATACTGATAATTATGTATACAAGAGCCCTCACTACAGGCCTTCCCATTTTTATTATTTATGTCATGGGTTTTCCAAATATGTGTGCATTTTGATTAATCAGTAATGGATGGTAACATCCAACATTTATTGTATATTTTGGCACAGGGAAGACCTTTTTGTTTGCAGAATAGTAATGAACTTTTCATAAAAGAACACTAAAATAAGTTTTTTTTTCTTTTCACATCTTATATACATAAAAGGTTAAATGAAAAAATTTAATTCAATAATTGAAACTGTCCAAGTAATTAATTGAATCATGGACTAGACCCATTTTTAGATTTCCTAAATTAGCTTTGAGAGAAAAGGTATATTTCAACATGGAATATGAATGTTTACTTATAAAACACTTGGCTCTTTAAAAGTAAGTGGCATCAATTCGGATTTTTTATGACATGTTACATGTGCATGAGGAGACGGGACTTGAGCTCTCTTTTGGCTGGTTTGCTGCATGCAGTCAGATTGCCAGCATCGCTCACCACACTTCATCATCACACAGGGTATGTGTCCATTGTGACATGCTTCTTCACCTTCACACCTACAAGTTCTCATTCATCCCTTAAATGCAAAGATACCATTTCCATATCTTCATGTATTACTATTTGAAATAAATGTTTTATGCCTTCTGATGAAAACTCTAGAGTATAATGAAAAGATATAGTGGAAAGAAATAAATATAAAATATATAATAAATATATAAAAATATATAAAATATATATAAAAATATATAAAATAAATAAATATATATAAAATAAACTCAGGTGAAGTGTTTACAAATTTAATATTTAAACTTACACCAAGCATAAGACTTCAGTAGGACAACAGAACAGTAAACCCAAAGTCCTCACTTCCCTAGAGATACATGAATTTAAAAACAAAATACTGACAAGATTACCTTTGTGAGAACACCCACAACCAGTTAGAGAGTTCACAGTATCCCAAGAGAGCAAAAGACTAAGGAGAGTCTCATAACAGAATGAAAGAAGTATGTTAGTAGAGGGTAATTTTGTGAGTCACAGTTTTTCATCCTCTGTCATTGAGTAATTATGAAAAAAACTCCCAATCACTTTCTTTTCCCCTAGGATTGGAAGAAAAGAACAAAACACAGGGACATATTTCTTCCTTTCGTGGGGCTTATCTGAAAGCTCTTTTCTTTCCATCCTTTCCATCCAGTATGGGAGAAAATAGGAATATTTGGTATCAAATTTCAGGCCATCTGAGACAAAATTGAAATTAATTTACAGTACTGAGAAGATGACAGTACCACAATCAACAATAGTAGGAGAAATAAAACATGAACAAAGCTTTTTAACACAAAGCAACTATGTGTACAGGGAAGACACAAACCATAACAGGTTTGAAAGGCTCTAATTCTGAGCCTTCTTTTTCATGTGGGTGTGGTTGTAGCTGAGACGACTTTCCAAAAGAGTGGATATTGTTAAACATCCAGCAAGATATTTGGAATGTGCCCAAGTGAACTGTGAACAACAACAAAAAAAATCTATCCATGTATTCGTTTTATTCTTTAAAAAACTTTTTCTTTTTTTTTTTTTTTTGTGGGTACCGGGGGTTAACCTCAGGACCTTGCGCACCAGCAGGCGCCCGTGCCGCTGAGGGATATCACTGGCCATTTTTTGTATGTGGGTTCCGGGAGTCGAACTCAGGACCTCGTGCTTGCCAGGTAGGCACTTATGCTGCTGAGCCATCTCACCAGCCCCTATTCTTTAAAACATTTTTAAAATAAAAAAACTTAAAATAGATTTTGGGGGATTTGTTTTAGTAAATTTGATGATTTAAAACCATTAAGCATTTCTGAAATCTGGGTAAGTGTTTCAAGAAAGTCTTCTGTGAAAATCGAAGACTTTGTAGCACATGGCAAGAAACTACATGGCAGAGGTGAGAGAATGGGGTGAATGGAAGGGAGTTTTGAGAGTGCCAGCCCTGTTACAGATAATGCTGAAATTTGTTACTAAACTGCATAGGAAAAAACATCAAAACTTTGGGGATTTGCCTTGGGAAGGCATCTTCTTAAGGCCTGAAGTTGTGTGTCAAAAGCTACCTAGAAGATGGGGCCGGTGAGATGGCTCAGCGGTGTAAGTGCCTGCCTGGCAAGTGTGAGGGCCCGAGTTCGACTCCTGGAACCCACATACGAGAAAAGGGCTGGTGATATCACTCAGCGGCATGGGTGCCTGCTGGCACATGAGGTCCTGAGGTCAACCCCCAGTACCACAAAAAACAAAAACAAAAACAAAAGCTACCTAGAAGAAAGGTTATATTGAGGAGAAAGGCAGGAAAGGAGAAATTGATGAAAGATGGATAAATAGCCACAGAGGCAGGAGGAGAACCAGGAGGGTGCAGGCAGAGGCAGAAGATGCTTGAAGAGGACAAAGACCTGCAGGACAGACACTGCAGAGGACACCAAGGAAGGGACTTTCTTGTCACCTCCTTGGACAACAAGGGACAAGGAGCAGTGGTTCCCCTTCCTCATCCCTGCTGCACATTGCAAGTGAGATTGAATGGATCACAGTTAGATTTGGTAGAACCCCATTTGGCAGGAACCCAAAACTAACATTGCTATAGGGAGTTTGTAAATTTAGTGCAAAACACAAATTTTTCAAATTTTGATTTTAAAAGATCTTAGCAAAAGTGAGTACATAAATACTGCCTGATATTTTAAAGGTAAATAAAACTAATTTCATATATAGGAGTCATATACTTGTTCCAAACACTGTAGTTAAATGCAAAATGGACTAGGCCACACAGAGGCATTTTTTAAATTAGGAATAAAAGTAATATAAAAGTGTCTGAACTAATATAAAAACTTACTGTTAGAATCTTTCAAATTTGCTCTTTTGAATCATTAATGGTGCTTTTAAATATTAGCATCGAGTTTAGTATTTTAAATCTAAGTCTTCTGGTGAAATGCTTTCCTTTTTTCATGAAGATTTTCAGGCCCATTTTGTCAGGGAAGGACAGCTGAGGATGGCATTTTGTGTCTGGAGTTAGGGGTTCAAGTTTCCCCAGGCTCCCTGGCAGCTGTGCATCCCCGAGAGGCTCTTGCTGTCTCTGAGCCTCACTGTGAGTCCTGGGTGGGTCACTGTGGTGTGGACCCTTCCGCAGCCCCAGGTGCTGGGTGTCACAGGAACTGAGGGGAGGCTCAGGGGTTAGATGTGCTGTTTGCCAAAGCCATTTGGGAGCAGCATCCGAGGAATCACTGTGAAGGGCGAGAAGTTGCACAGAAGAAGGTGAAGCACATTTGTGCGGACCCATGGGGCTCCACACCAAAGACCTCTGTGCTCAAGTCCTTCATGTGAAGTGGCACCATGTCTGTGAATAACCTCTGCGGCCCTCCCATACAGACCAACGCTAGATGCCTTGTGGTACTTAACGCAGTGCAAATGCTGTGTGCTGGTTGTTAGTGTTGTTTAGGGAATAATAACAAGAAAAAAATGTCTGCACGTGTTTAGTACAGGTGCAACTTTCCCCCTAAGATTTTCAATCCATGGTTGGTTAAATCCTTGGATGAAGGAGCTGTGGGTATGGAGGGCTGACTGTAGATGCCACAGACCACTTTACAGTGCCTGATGGATAGGAAACCTTCTTTAGGAATAGTAGCATAATTCTCGCCTCTCCCCCTGGATGGCTGTCTGGCTTTGGGTGAGTTGCTGAATATTCCTGCATCTCACCGTCTCTGTCAGGGCAGAACTGTGAGTTATAACAGTAAGAATCCCAAACAGGAAACAAAGGAAGCTCTTCAGAACTGACAGCTGCTGCTTCTGTGTAAATGCCATGGAATTACTGCCCAAGAATCCCCGTACAAAATGATTACAGGGATTGTTCTTAGTCCAATTTCTTGTCCTCATCTGGAAGATTGGTTCACTCGGAATATCCCTCAGGAGGCAGTGGAACCCGACAGAGGTCTTTCTGTCCTCCTTTGTAGAGGTGGAAACCTTGTTGTAGCTGGGGCTCAGCAAAGTGGTGTGCTCATTTAGTTTCCACCTTCTGGGGTTCACTTGCTTGGTCTGCATCAATCCACAGACCACTAACAACTGTCGCTTGTTCAGGGAGGCCCAGTTGCCCTTGTGTGGCCTTTGTCATCAGAGCAGGAAATGGTGATTAGGAGCAAAAATGGAAAGCTCATCCTTGAGCCCGACACTTCTGAGTCTCTGTTTTAAAGAGCAGGACATGGTCCAGTGTCTGCCTCTGGACAAGTCTGGGCAGTTGGCTATACTATTAGTGTCTCTTAGTTTATTGAAAAGGAAGGTTTGTGCTAATAACAATTGCAAAAATTTTTATGCCCATATCTTGTACTCTGAGTAACTACCTTGAAGCTGACAATATGCAATGTGCTATCGTTTTTCTCCCAATGTTTTGCTATGAAATTCTGTTTTACCTTTTTTCCATTAAAAATAAAGAGCAGGACATCTTCCAGCATCTGTCTCCTGACCAGCCAAGGCAGGTGGACTCAGGCCTGGTCATACACAGGTTGGGCCCAGAGGACCCACTGGCTGGGTTTGGGCGCAGGGGCCTGCGGACTAACTCGGCTTTGTCTGCTTGGGAGCCGCCTCCTGCTTCTCCTCAGCAGGGTGTCCTGCCTTGTAGGCTGAGTACTCGGGTTCACTCATGTCTCATCAGATGAGATCCTCAAACATCAGAAACTTGTCATGGTCATTTCTGTGTGTCCCATAGCTTCATTGAGAGGTTGACAGCCTTGAGACTTTAGTGGGTGGAGGGCTAGTTTTCTGTTCATAGTTGGGGTTAGCACTTGGGACAGCTCCCCCTAAGAATGGAACACCACATTCCAGGACCTGACTTCCAGGGAGCCTGTCTCAGAAAATGCCCTCCTCTAGAACAGAATCCTAGACAGTCATTACAAAACACGTGTATCATTACAAAACACATGTATATATTTGTTGTTGTTGTCATCGTTGTTGTTTTGACACGAGGACTTGCTATGTAGCTCTGGCTGGCCTGGAACTCACTATGTAGCCCAGGCTGGCCTTGAACTCCTGGCGATCCTCCTATCTCAGACTCCCGAGTCCTGGGCTTACAGGCATGTGCCACCATACCTGCCTTAAAGACCTGTTTCTATCTGTGATGCAGGGAACACTCTCTCTGATGTCACAAGCTACCTGGCTGTCATAAGCTGAGGTATCAAGGAGGATGTACTAGGACTCTCTCTTCTCTCACTTGTGCTTCCCAAAGTGACCATGAAAATGTCTCCTGGTCCCTGTAGCTGGTGTTCCCCTCTTCATTTCAGGGAGGCTGATTTTGAAATCTTGACACAGGCTTTGCTGTTTATATTAGATTTTGGGTGTTAGCTCCTTTGGCTTCTGGGAGCTGATGGTTGAAGATTATGTTTTTCTTTGAAGGTCAAAGGCCTTATTGTATGTACATGTGCTGTAGTGTAATGAACTTCTCCCCTTCTCTTGAGTGTTAGGTAATGGGTGGTATCCACCCAGATCTGCCAAGCCAAAAGAGATGTTCACAGTTCTGTAAATGCACTGGCAATTTTAGGATTTCACTCAGGTAAATCCACAGGAGAGAACCAGAGGGTGGAGTGAGTGGCAACTTTCCTGACCACTGCATGTCCCCCAAGCCCCCCACTTTAAAGGACTCCCCATGGCAGGGGACCTACACTGAGGCAGAAGATGCTTTCCCAGAAATACTTCAAATAGAGTGACAGTGACAGCAAAAACCAAAAAGATAAGTATCATCACATTTTAAGTGATAGAAACACACATTTCCAAAATAACTTGTATTCTTGAGCAAATATGTACATTTTAGCCAGGTGCTTTTTGTGTGGCTGCTAGCACTGTGGGCATTGGGCGAGCACCTTATTTTTAGGCCTGGTGTGGCCTCTCAGGCTCTTGGTGATGCTGCTGGCCTTGTGGGCATAGGTGACTTCAGGCAGGCCATTTATTTCCAGGAGAGACCCGCCTGGTCCACAGAAAGGAGGCCTGAGAACCAGAGGTGGAAGCTGCTTTTCAATTTCCTCGGGTCCCAGTAAGAGGCATTTTTAGCATTTTATTGTACTTTTTCCCTTTTTCCTTAAACTATATTTTTTAAGCCTTTTCTCCTGAGGTCACCTCAGAGATAAATCTGTGACTGCAACAGGGATATTAAGTTGCCTTTAACCCTTCCCTTCTTTCCTAATGAACAAAGTAATGACACTTTCTTCTCCATGGTTATTTGTAGAGCATCTTTGTCAAGAACACAGGGCTCATCTTCCATTTTTTTTTCTAACCTGCATAGGCTGTTTGTGCCTGGCTCTGTACTGGGCTGCATCGAGTCTATGGCTCCTGCTTCTGCCTCTGCTGACATCTTTCAGGCTGCATGTTTACCTCATTCCACTCCTGTATTGCCCAGAAATCCTCGAGTTCCTGAGGCTGCTGGGCTTCCCCTGCTTTGTGATTCATGGCATAAGAGTAGTGACACAAAGACCTTCACATGGCATCATGCTTTGGTCTCAGGGGATTCTGCTTTCCTGAATGGGAGGACAAGAACGGTGACTCAGGCATTCTCCCCCTTGTCCCTGCTGTCCCAGAGCAGTTGGGATCCCACCATGAGCCCACATTTATGTCCCTTGTGGGGAAGGAGGCCCATTAGACTTGAGCTGTGGCAATTGCCTGTTTTCACACACCTGCCAAACAGTGGTTGTGGTGCCCAGCAGGGCCACCAGAGGCAGCTGGAGCCCATTGGCCCCTGGTGAGCACCAGTGTGGAAGCCCTTGGCCTGGAGAGGTGGCTCAGCAGAATGTGCTGAAGCTGGTTAGTGGAAGGGCAGGACCTCACCCTGTCTGTGACTCTCAGTTAGGGTGGCTTTTCCTGAGGAACTGGGCCTCCTCTGTCCCTCTCTTCTGGGTGAGCTGAAAATGCAGGCAGCAGGCTGAAGGGGCTTCCTCTTCCTCACTGGTTGCCTGCATGTATAGTGGGGTGGTTAGGATTTCTGAAAAGCAGTGACTTATTTTCTGTTTCGTGTAAGCCATGTATTGGCTGTCTCTTCATAACTTTGCATATGCCTTGGCCATGTTAAAGAAATCTAGAGCTCACAGATTCATTAAGGGAACTGTTTGAGCTCTAAGGTTGGTAGATTATTGCCCTGGAATAGAAAGTGAGAGCCAGTGTGTTTGGCTGCCTCAGCTGAGGTGTTATCTTGTCTTCAGAGTGCTTTGGTCAGCAACTTAACCCTTACATGGCCCGGTCCTCAACAATTGCTCTTTTTCGTTTTTGTCATCACAGCAGTTGAAACACTGTGACTTGTGGTTGGATAGGTCTAGGAATTATCAGGTTTGGTGCCCCCTGTAGCAGACTAGGAACAAAAAAAAGACACAAGCATCAATCCAGTGTAGAATCCCAAATGGGTCTGGTGGCAGCAAACTTCACCATGAGTTTGGAGTTCTCTCTCTATGGCCACACATTCTGGGATGGCACCCACTATGGTGTTTCATGAACTGTTAATACACCAGCATACCTTTGTCCCCATGGTATTAGCTGCACTGGGCCACCCTATTTTCCTGTTTGGATGTCCTTTTACAGGACTGAGCCCTAGACATGCTCACTGATTTGTTCTTTTGCCAATGAAGTTCTGATGGAATGTTTACTTTTTGTAAGCAGATTTAAAAAGTACCAAGGTCTAATTGTGCTTGTGGGGGGGCAACTGTACTGCCCCTTTTTGTTTATTTAATTGACTTTTAATTGATAGATGTGTTCTTTTTCTTGAAGCCTGGCCTTTAGTGAATGTATTTTTGGTGATAATTGTTTTTTGTGTTGAGTGTCCAGCTCTGCCTAACTGCCTATAATATTTATGACTAGCTTAGCTGCCTACAGTATTTCTTCTTCTGAAGAGCTCTCCCTAAACGTGGTTAGGGGAGAATGGTTGTAGTTTCCATCTAACTGGTTTGAGCTGAGAAGGTTTGAAGCAGGGGAGACCACAGTCAGAGGTGTTCTCCAAAGAACTCATCTAACGGGCCTCAGACAGAAGTCTCATTGTAGTTTGGCGGTTATGAACACTTTCTACGAGGTCCGTCTGGTGGATTGAAGAAGAAATCTAGCACATTTATCGTTGGTTTCATCTGTATGATGAATCGCAGTTTGGCAGCCTCTATGGAAGAATAAACAAATTTATTGAAAAATTAAAACATGATTAATCAAAGCATGAACACTAGAATGGAAAAGAAGGTTGGGGAATGAGCCAAGTCTAGGAATAGTCCTCATAACCCATTGGCTCTTAGACCTCTCTACTGTTGGAGTCTCATATTTTGTCATAAGTCTCTCTAGTTTAGCTGATTTTAACTAAAGTGTTTATAATGTCTTTTGTTCAGCTTTTATAGATTCTACTGTAGTTTTGTTCTTAATGACTACTGGTGTAGTGGATGCTGGAAGGGGTTAGCAATTGGAGCTCTTACTTATATCTAGCTTATTATTAAGGCATTGATTTTTATACATCTTTTCATTATACTTTTCTGTGGGATGTTCAGGACTAAGTTAAAGTGAGACTTGTGATAATTAAAACTAACCCCTTGCTGTCTATCAAGGTCAGTTAAGTGTCCTCAAACATTATTTGGGAACCATGTACGGAGCCTCTCAACTCCTCTGTCAGTGTCAGCCATCAGGATGTGTCAGGCCTTGCTTGACCATTTATTTTCTGTGAAATTTTGGGAGACTTTTCCCTCTACATGACCCTCCTTAGGCACACAGCACACTGCTCTTTCCTGTCCTCTGGGACCCAGGAATTTCCTGGGTCAGCAGGTTGGATGACTCATCAAGGTCGTAGGACCTTGCAGAAAATGTTCCCTCATGTCCTGGGTCCTCATTGAACTCAGAGGGCCAGGGCCAAAATATAGGCTGTCCACTTAGCCCAGTTACCTTCTAGTTTTGGCCTCTGAACTATTGTTGTTTAACACCTAGATGAGAAAGTCAGTGACATTAGTATTGCAGTGGGAGCAGTGAGTTTAATTATTATAATTTTACCTGAATATTAAGCACTTTGAAATATAAAGCATAGTCAGGGGTCTCCTATTTTCTACCAACCATGGTTGTTTTAGTAGTTGAATACCTATAGAATGTTAACAAACAACAGTTATATAGTTTTACAAGGAAAACTTGAGATCAAAAGCCACACATATTATTTGAGCATGACAATCAGGATGACATTATTTTATTTTATTTTTTTTGTGGGTACTGGGGGGTCGACCTCAGGACCTCGCGCGCCAGCAGGCGCCTGTGCCGCTGAGCGATATCACCGGCCCCTTTTTCGTATGTGGGTTCCGGGAGTCGAACTGGGGCCCTCGCACTTGCCGAGCAGGCGCTTAAGCTGCTGAGCCATCTCACCGGCCCAGGATGACATTATTTTTGTAACACATTTAAATTTCCATTTTAGTATAGAACACTCTTTTCAGTCAATCATCTCCTTTTTGACCATTATATATTAAATGAGACAGAGAAACTTTCACCTAATTTTTTATGTTTAAATGGGATGTCACTGAAGAAGTTTGTGACATTGCCTGGATTGCTCAGGGCCTAAGCATCCCTACATGTAGTGACACATGTATAACTTGAACATCACAGAAGCCTTTTTAAAAAACTGTTATATAACAGGTGGTCTCATGGTGGTTTAACGTTTACCTCATCACAAGTAGCAGGATCACAAGAGAAAGGCAGATACCTGAGTCTAAAAGAAAAAGTTATCACCATAAACAATATTGGTTTTATATCTTAGAAGACACACCTAGAAGGCATAAATATATTTAATACAGGATGAGATTAGCAATAATGAATGTCAGGCATATGGAAACATTTGTCTCTTTAGTCTTATACCAGGAACATCTTTTAATGAGAAAACTTTATCTTTTATTTATACAAAACTTAACCTTTTGATGATGTACAGTAGAAATGTATGACAATAATATATTTAACAACTTTTATTGAGTTGTGTCTCCCATAAGGCTATGGAAATTATTGGGGTCCCCTGAGTGAACAAGGACAGCTGCTTCCTTATTCATCAAGGGGAGTTCTGTCCAATACGAGACTAAGGAGTTTCTATTTACTCATCTTAGCAAATTTTTGATGACTTATGAGAATCAGATCATAACAATTAACACATTATTTTTGACCATTGAAAGATTCCTGAGTTATTGCACAGAGACAACAATATGCATTACTTTTAAAAAATCAATCTTAACATTATTTTCACCAGAGGCAATCTAGGTAGATGCATGTCTTTAATTTTAACGACAACTATAAATCAGCTTAAATTATAGACAAATGTTGTAAAACTCCAAAAAGCAAAAAGAAGAAAAATTTGTTGAGCTCAAATAAAACAGCTGTTTACAAATTGGACAGTCAAACAATGATACACATAAGACAATTTGTTTATAAAATCAGAGTGCAGGGCTGGTGAGATAGCTCAGCGGTATAAGCGCCTGCCTGGCAAGCGCGAGGTCCTGAGTTCGACTCCCAGTACCCACATACAAAAAAAGGGCCAGTGATATCGCTCAGCGGCACGGGAGCCTGCTGGCAAGCGCGAGGTCCTGAGTTCGACCCCTGGTACCCACATTAAAAAAAAAAAATCAGAGTGCACTCAGATGTTTTTGGCCAAACTAAATTATAACTTGTTTACAATTTTTAAGTTTGTAATTATAAATAGACTAGTCAGAACTTTTTTGTAGGTCAACTGAGATCTCTTACAGTAAGAATTAGAAAGAATAAAAACCTTTTACTCATAATTAATATTTTTTGTATTTTATTTTGTCTTAAATATATTGACAACTTTGTGCCCTTTCTCCCTCCTCTAAGCTCCACTCAGTCCTCTTTACATCATCTTTCCTTACTAAGACCTTCTTTTTCTTTTGACATTTGTGGGGTCACTCTCTAAGATTGAACACAGTTTGGGTTAACATTATGTCTTGACAGGCTTTTAAGTGATTTTTAATATTTTTGTGGTTTGACAGCCTGCTGGTGAATGAGAAATCTGAGGCTGTCTTCTGTGTTGTTATGACTACTGGCACGTGTTATCACACCCGCACAGTTCTGCCACTGGTGTCTGGTGCTCTTGCCATTTGATGACATAAAAGCAGCCATCCTGTGGGTTTGTGAAAAGATGGGCACTGGGGTGCTGCACGTGCAGCTGGGGAGTGCTCCTGTGCATGGTACAGCTTGGTGCCAAGGCCACCGAGGCAGGTGGGTCCATGGCCACACCCTGCTGTGGTGTGGGACAGGGTCCCTGTCACCCCCTACCCAGCAGTGAAGTGGCTCCCCTGTACTGGCCCAGCTTCAGGCTCAGTGGTTCGTGGAACTCCATTTGTCACTCTGCACACCACTGACTGGCACCACTGTCCTGACTCCCTCCCCAGCCTGAGGGTTGTGAGAGGTGATGAGAGGATCAGGACACCGTGGCTTCTCCCTATTCTTATTTTGGCTCACTGCGGTCCCTTTAAGAATCCCTAGGTGTCTAGATAGATTTCTTTGGGTTTGTTTTTCCTGAGCCTTTCAGACCCAATTGGTCCCTCCCCAAACACCTTGATAATGATGATGATTGCTTTGTAAAGACTCTGGGGCCTGGGGATTCAGTTCTTCCCAACAGTGTTCTGCCTTGAGGGCGAAAGCCTCTGTCAGGAGTGTTTTTGTTTTCTCTGTGCCTGGAACAGGAGCTTTTTGCTGTGAGCTCTGGATTTAAAACTGATTGAAGTAAGTTCCAAGTTGAAGAAATTTCAGGGGAACCTATTTTTTCTCTGTCATGTGCCCATTTAGTATTTTCTTCAACTTGTTCCCAGTTGTCTATATGCAATTTGCCTGATGGAATTTTCAGTTGGCCTATGAGCCCCTGAGTTAAGCTTTACTAAGCTTTGGAGTGGCAGCTCCTCAGCTGCCCTATTCTTCCCCATGTTTTATTTCTGGATATCAAATGGCTATTCGTGGAAGTAAACATTCTTACCTTTTCCTTTTTTCTTCCATTCCCTCACAAACATCTCCATGTGCTTCCCATGAAGTTCTTCCATCTCTGTGAATTTGCCACTCAAGGTGGACCTTACTTGTCCTGAATTTTGTAAAAATAGCAGTCCCTGTGTTCCAGCACCAATTATCAGGAGCTGATCAGGATCCAGATTTTAGAGATGAGCTTACAGAGAAGGATTAAATAAAGACAATTGTACATATGGTTTGTGGGGAATACAGGAAGGTCAGAACTCTCTTGGAGCTAAGACAAGGATTTCTCTAGCTTGCCTGTATTTATTGGCTCCTTCACAATTTAGGGGGTGCAGGATGTGGGGAGCACATCTGAGGCAAAAACCCCATGAAAATAAGCAGGGCCTTAAGAAGTTAGAAGAAAGGCAGTAAATCTTGTTCATTAAGGGAACTGTTTGACCTCTAAGGTTGGCAGTTTATTGCTCTGGAGTAGGGAGTGAGAGCCAGTGTCTTTGGCTGCCTCAGCTGTAGTATTATTATCTTGTCTTCAGAGCACTGTGGTTAGCAACTGAACCCTTACACAGCCAGGTCCCTAACGAGAATCCTCATTTTAAATGAGCCTGGCATTTCTCAGTTCCAGGGTTTCACCTTTGTCATCTCCATCTTTATTATTTTTACCATGTTATTTTCTTTCTCTCTTATTAGCCCAGGTTTTCCATGATGTCATCACTCCCCAAGTTTTGTGTCTTGGTTTTTGGTCTTGGTTTTTAATTCTTGGTTTCAGCCCTATGCTGAAGTGCACCAGCAGGCACTTCCAGTTGATGTTTGTTCTTCCTGCACAAACCAACATGGCTGGATCTCGGTATGGGTGTATGGTGCTGCATGGAGTGAACTGACCCTGGGGGAACTGGAAGATCTAGTGGAGACCAGAGCAGAGCCATGTTGGGTAAGATGATGGAGGTGGGAGAAGATTGCTGGTGAAAGCTGAAGGGCTGGCTCTGAACACTGTGGTTCAGTAATTACTTCTTACTAATGATGATGTGCCAATACAATTCAGCCTAGCACAGAGAATGTCCATGAAAATTGTGAACAGCCTTCAGCCATGTGGGAGGAAATGCTATGCTAAGAGGACAGAAGTGAGTTCTATTCCTGAAGTTGCAACATGGCATCAGCTTCAGCTTCTCGTTGAGCCTCTGTATCTCTCACTGACTTCCAGATTGAGTCCCAAGCTGCTTATGGGGTCTTGGTTCCTGGTTGGCCACCGGCATCCTTGGGTTCTACTTTTCCAGGGCAGATGAGTGTCATGGTCCTAGCTTTGAGTCACACTTTTTGAGATTAGAAATTGAAAGCAGGGTCTGTCCATGGTGTCTGTTTATCCCAAGGTTTGGGCTTTAGGACCTTGTATAACTGAGAAGGAAAATCTGCAGGGAGACAATCCTTTCTGCTACTCCTGCATGTCTGATGTTCTCTCACCCCACACCCATCCTAATACTGACTTAGGTCCCTAGGTTCTGGTAGCTGTGAGCCCTCTGGTGGGGGACATTGGTCCTAGACCTATGCCTTGGGAGTATCAGCTCCTCTGGCCCATTGGCACTTTCCTAAACTTAAATCCATTCCTTGAAGAGGTAGGTTGGAAGGCAACCTCTTGGTGGTCATTAGTTCTGGGGAGAAGGTCTGACCACAGTGGTCAAGACAGCCTCTCTTGTGAGTGTCACACCCTGGGTGTCAACCCTGTCCTGAGGGATCTTGTCTCTGCCTGGCTGTGGCAGGTGCTGAGAAAAGGTGATCCATGGTGGTCACTGAATGAACTCATCATCTCAGCCAGTGGCCTTGTATAGTAAGGGACAGGGGTGTTTGTGTGTGTGTCTGCATGTCTGTCTGTGTACATGTCTGTCGGTCTGTCTGTGTGCATGTCTGTATGTGCAAAGACAACATGCATGGACTCCCCTCAGTGTTTGCACAATAGGTTCAGAAGAATTCTATTTATTTTGCATTCTTTTCTTCGAACTTTCTTTTTGGTGGATGTTCTTTATTGTCTCAAACTTCAGATATTGGGTGGCTCCAGGATTCTACCAATATACTTTTTCCACGGCCTCATTCCCTAGGTCTGTGATAGTGAAGTTATGGCACGTTTGCTGCAGCAAGCACACAGAACCCTCTGTTGGCACACAAGCTGAGTCACTATGTTTTTTTTTTTTTTTAAATTAAAGCCTAAGTATTCAGGTTTAATTGCAGTGTTGGCACTTTGGAATAAATAAATAGGTTTTGGATTGGTCCCTGAAAAGTTCACCATCACTGCCCTTGGTGATTTTATACAAATAAATGGCTTAAAAACCATGTAGATGTAGGTCATTCTGTTTACATTCTCCTCACCCCTCAAGTCTAATTACAAATGTGCATTGGCATCTCCTCATGTGTGTCTGACAGCATCTCATACTGAAAATGGCCCAAAAGGGGATCTGATTTTTCACCTTCCCCAATCCACGTTCTCTCTGGACAGTAACACTGGCTTTCTTTGATTTGATTCCTGTTTCTCTTGCATCCTGTGTTTAATCTATTGGTCATCTCAACAGGCCAACCTTGAAGAAATATCTTACCTGATAATTTTAACTACCTCTCTCACCCCTCTTGATATTGGACAATGTGTCATCAACCACTTAAGAGTCTACGGATGTTTTCACTTATTTGAGCAAACACCCCTGGGTACATCATATCTCATCCAGATTTTAGTTTAAAGAACAACCTTGGTCTACAAAGTTTTACTTGCTCTGGCTCCAGATGCCATCTTTGACCTCACTCCCAGAGCACTCACCCTTCTCTCTGCCCTGGCCACACTCCTGGACTCCTGGTCCCTGGTGCATGATACCTGTGATGGTTAAGTTCTGCTGTGTCAAGTTTATTGGCTTTGGGATCTGCCCCAGGGATTGATGGGGCACACTTCTGGGTGCACCTGGGTGGTTCAGGGAGATGTGACCTTGTGTTCTATATCAGGTCCCGTACTCCTCCTCTCTGGCACTGTTCCACACTGCTACCAGTTCCTACAAACTAAGCAGCTTTGCTCAGCCACACTCTTCTGCCATGATGTTCCTACCTTGGAGCCAGATAACCATGGACTGAATCTCCTGGACCCATGAGCCAAATTAAACCTCTCCTCCTTCAAGATGTGGGTGTTGGTATTATGTCCCAACCATGGAAAACTAACTAGTATGATGCCCACTGTCCTTTGGAACAGTGTATTCCTGTGCCTGGAACCTGCTTATCCAAGATACTTGCAGATTCTCATTCCTTCACTTGGGTGTCTGGGTCATTGTTCCTTAGTAGAGGATCTTTTGCTGACCACTCTCCCAGTAGCACCACTGTTTGTTATTCTGTTCCCTTATTCTGCTTCCTTTTCTCTAACTCCTGGCCAGTGCCTGTCATTTCAGGCAGGTCTTTTTTCCCTCAGGTGTTCCTTGCAGAATGCCAACTCTCTGTGGACACAGTCTCTCTCATGTTCACACCACACTCCAGGGCCTGGACAGGGCTGGGCACATTTGGTGTGTACCTGTCTGATAAACAAGTCTGCATTTGTGTTTAATTTTTGATTCAATAATTTGAAGATCTAATTAATCCTCTTCCCTCAGAGTAAATTACTAGCTTTCCTTTCTACTCTAAGCTCTGCTTTTCTAGCATGATGACTTGCCTCTTCATAGATCACACTACTTTGTATATCATGGTTGATCATGAAAAGGTTACACAGATGCACGGGAAGATGAAAACTGCCTCCAATGAACCGTCATGTTATCATAGCCAGCTATGAGATAAGCAGTGTAACTGTAGGATAAAATCATAGATGGCCCCTATCATGCAGTGTACCGTGTTTTGAATTTACAGTGGTGCAGAAGCAATGCATGTCGTGTTGAATCCATACTTCCTATTTGGGACTTGGCTCTTTTCCTGGGCTGGAGACAGCTGTAGATCCTCTCTCAAGGTACTGGATGGCAGCAGTGAGCCACGGCTCCTGGCAGTCACGTGTCATAGGGGGGGATGCTCAGTGTTGTACTGTGTTGCTAGGACATGCCATAGTTTAGGTGTGTAAAAGTATTTTTTACTTATTGTATTTATTGGGACATATTCCCATGGTACATTGGATCTTTATAGAAAATATTTTTTTTTAAAAATAGATTTTACATGTTGGACTGTGTAGCATGACAATGATTGGTTTTGGAATGTTATTTAAAACCCATTGTGTTTGCATTTTCATATTTCACCTACAATATTGTAGTGAGCTGGGCCTATTGGCCCACATCTGTAATGCTAGCACTCACAACTTTAAGCCCAGCCTGGGCAATTTAGAGAGACCCTGCCTCAAAATAAAAAATAACGATAGTACTGGGGGTGCAGCTCAGTGTGAAGGCCCCATGTTCAAACCCCTGTGCCTCAAAATGAAAAAACAAAACAAAACAAAACAAAAAACAGTGAAAGATTGGTAAACTGTGTTAAATATTACTATTTCAAAAACCAAGACAATAATGGCAAAATAAGCAACCTTTATTTTCTCATGATCCATGGAACATACACTTTTCTATGGCTCCCACTCTGTGTGCCCAATGCTGCTGTACCGGAGTAGGTGTGCACTGGATCACGTAAGGAGGGAGGCTCATTTGTGGCCTGTGCCATCCCAAGGGGCTGAGATATGTAGGGCACCTTCTGTCTCAGTGAGATAATTATGTAACAGGGCCTCTTCCAGGCTCCTTGGGTGACCCACACAGTGTCTACGGATCTGGATGCTTTGGGTGACCTCAGGGAGCTTGTGGCAGCGGAATTCGGTTGTGACTATCCATCCTCTTCATGCACAAGTGGGCACACCTCCTGCCATTCCTGTTGCAGCACACGAGGTCCCTGTCTGTGTCTCCCCTCTGAACCTCTACTCCTTGGATTATAACCTCTTCTAGGATAGAAGATGTATCCGATTCATGTTTTTTGTTCCCAGCAAAACCTGGCATAGTGGCTGGCCAGCAGCAGCTCAGAAATATTTGTTAAACAGTGTTGTGGATTTTTAGGTTGAGCAGATCCGACTTCTGTAGTGCAAAGATCTAACCCTCTGAACAATATGTTCAGAGTCAAAACATCCTGTTTCATAAAGGCCATTTGTTTTTCTGGTGACACTTTCATTTTGAGAGATGTCAGTGCTCCTGAGAAGCTGTTTTATGATGCAACTTTGCTAAAACTGAAGACTGAGGGCAATGATCATGGGTTTTTTCATGTGGTTTGGTTTTTATTTTCGATTTTTGTCTTTTAAACCTTAGGTGCATATTACAAATACCCTTGGCAATAAGTTGATGTTAATAATGCTTTATGGCAACCTTCTACTTTCATTTCTTTGTAACACCTTAATCTCAGAAATGAGTTATGTGCAAATTTGGCATGCATTAGTGGGTTAATAAGTTTGAAAATGGAAGATAAGAAATTGAAATTACCTTCTAGGCCTGTGGCATAAATCTGCAGCATCTCTGGCTCTTCCTGACCTCTGCACATGGCCCTTGAGAAAGCTTTGGTGAAGACAGCAGGTGGCTGATGGCCCTGAGGAATGAGTCAGGCCAAGCCAGTGAAGATTGCCCATTGCAGGGCCTGTCAGAGGCTGGGGTTTTCAGTTCTGTGGTCTTCTAAGCAGCTGGAGAGCCCCTGCCCCTGGCTTCCCTGTGTGATGTTTCTCAGGTTATTGGACACCTCTGCAGTTGGTACTAAGCTACAGGTAGCCTGGGAGCAGAGATTGTCCAGCACCTGAGGCTTCCTAGCCCATCCTCCCTATGCAGCCGTAGGACTGCAGCCTCGAGGCACAGCCCACTGGGCCTCTGTCCAGGGCGACCTCTGAAAGGCTTCGTAGTTGCTGGTGATTGGGGTCAGCTGTGCACCTGTATTCAGAAGTCTCTCACTGGTGACCAGAAAGTTACTTTGTCAAATTGATAGATGGGCTGTGAGCAGCTCCTCACCCTGCCCATTCCCTGGGCTGTTAGCTCTGTTTACTTGTCAAGATCAGGTATTTTTGTAACTCCCTGCAGCACATGGGCTTCCTTGGGGCAACCTGTGAAAAATCTTGTATTTCATCTGCTCTGTGGCTTCCTGTTGACCCTGGAAGCAGGGGCACCTGAGGATGCAGGGGGTTTGCAGATGGTGGGTGTGTGATCCTGGACAGATACAGTGCTGATGACAAGGGGTGCAGCCCTCCAGGGCTGGGCCCAGGAAGTGGTTTTGCCACCATCAGTTGCCAGCAAGGTCTAAGTCATTTGGTTTCCATGTTTTGCACACACTTGCTCCTCTTTGGCAAAGAATTGCTCATGTGCAGAATTAAAAGTTCATTGAATTCTCAGCCTTTTAATAACAGAGCATCCACTTCTTAAGTTGTGGTGTCAGGAAGGGGCCCTCAAAATAATCCCTCCAGCGCTCACCTTTTTCGAGGTCACCTTGCCAGTGTTCCTGTGGAGCTGTTCTGATTTTATGATTCTTTTTACCCCCTTAACCCTCACTCCCCTCCTCATCAGGATGCCTGGCCAGCAGACTCTGTGCTGTCCTTAGAGACTGGAAGCCTGGCCAGTGTCCTCTGAGCCATAGAGCCTGCTGGTAGTTGGAGCTGGAACCTCAATATTGATCCATTGTCTTCTCACTGGTTCAAAAAGAACTCACCAGGAAGGCATAAAAATATTCCTAGAATCTCATTGCCCTCTCTTTGTTTTCCTGTGGGCAGGGGAAGGAGCTGATTCCTATCACCCCTGCTGCAGGGCACCCGGGCTATAGAGCAATCAGGTTTTAGAAGGGGCTGTGCAGGGAGCCACATCCCTCTGCAGGCCTCCCCCATCCCAGGTGGCAAATGCAGCCTAAGAGAAGAGTTCTTTGAAAGTTTTCTCCAGCACCAACTCCATCCCACATCCCAGCTGTTGGATTCCCTTTTGGGTGGGGAGACAGGAAGGGGAGACTTCAGCATTTGGGCAAAAAAAATGTGCCAGCATTGATTCCTCCTTGCCACATACCTGTATCCCATCTGTCAGCAGAACAGGACCTCGCACACTTGCTCTCCCGGTGGGCCCTGAGAGCCAAGTGTGTGGCATAGTGGCATCTGTGAGGGCATTGCGGCTGAGTCACTGGCTGCTTCCCACCCCATGCACTGCAGGTCTGTGAAGGTGGTGTCACTGGCAGACCCATTAATTATGCAACATATGGTATAATAAAAAACAGGCCTTGCTAATTTCTTTGGGCAACTATTTTTATTTGGTGGTGATTTCTTTTGTGTTCTGCCATCTCTAATGTTTTGGTTCTATTTCAAACTATGATTAAACAGAATGAGGAGCCGTGTGACACTGCCCTGTTTTACATCAGAGCTGTGCTTGCACTGCCTCTGGGGCATCCTAGTGGCCAGTGTTTCTTTCTTCAAGTTCCCTCAAAAGGCCAAAAGAAGAAAGCCCCACCAGATCTAAACCCTTAAATGGAGTTAGGACCCCAAGCAATCCCTCCAACAAACTGAAGCCTATTTAAATAAAACTGAAATGTTAGTAACTTCCATATAAAAAGTTCCCCCTTATTACCCTGTGTTGTGTCTGCTGGCATGTGTTTTATTTTCAAAGTGCAGTATCAGGAGAACACTGTCACTTGGTGATGAGGGCCATATATCATCAGCACATCATCTTTGTGTAGGACATGGTACCACAAGGCATGATTCTGGCCAGAGAGAGCAGCAGGGGGCCTTACTTCTTTGCCTCCACCCCCTGCCTTTTGCTTTAATCTCCCTCTGTTTTGTGTTGCAGAGAAGTGAATTTCTTCATGGGATATGACTTGTTGCAAAATAATCAGGGGCCCCAGCGGGCTTCATAAAGTCTTTTAAATGGTCGGGCTTCAAGGGCAGCTTTGTTCCCGAGCTTGCACTGTTCACTAGGTGGGAGGAGGCCATGTTTGCCAGGGCCTGGGTCTCTGGGGTAAAGACTCGCTGAGCCAGACAGGAGGGGAAAAGAATAAAAGAATAACACTCCCAGATGTAGTGCGATGAATTGCGTGATGTTCTTACAAGGTATTTTACCAGTGAGTCTTCACAGTGATGGCCCTGGGATGCTGCGAGCCTGCCAGGACTGTGCACCCTGCTGCGCAGACCGAAGAAGTGGGAGGAGTTGGTGGGTCTGAGCTTCTGGTCCATCTTGCAAATGACCTGGTGCTCAGAGACTGGGGCTAAGTTAAGTCAAGGACTTCAGCTGTCTTTCCTAAAGGCACTACTTTCACTTGTGCATTGAGAATGAAACCATAAACCATCCAGGTTTGCAATGGTCTGAAAATAGGGAGTGCTTAACAAAGGTAAATCTTTAAATTCTTAGCTGCAGGGAGAGATGGCTCATCTTAGTCTCTAGGCCATGCTGTGTGTTGTAGCACTTAAGTCACAGACTTGGACACACAGGTTAGTAGGTTTGAATCTCTGTCCTGGGTGGCTGTGTAAACATGTTGGAGAATGGCACCCCCTGGGCTTCAGTTTCCTTACCCGTAAGATGGGAGGGAGGCAAATCAGTGATTTCTGTGGGCTTGTTGCATGGGTTAAAACACACAGGACATACTCAGCGCAGTCTGGCACAGAACAGATTTTTAGAACTGTCAGCCACTACGAAAGAAATAGCATCTTGCTGGGGCAACTGTGTGCTACTCATTGTTAGATGAAAGATGGACCAGCTCTGTTTGGGGCTTTGACCACAAAAGGGATTTACAAAACTGGTGGGGAAAGTTGTGGGTGCAGCAAGATTTGGAGAGGGACTTTAGGGTACAAGCTGGGGCTAGTAGTCAAGGGCCAAGGCTGAGGCTCTCATTCTCCTCTGGAGCCCTCAGGGAAGAGAGAAGTCTGGGAAACACTGGGAAGTCTGGGTTCTTTTCTCTTCCAACTTCACTTTCTGCACCTTAGAAATGGTTTTGTTAGTTTTTTTCCTGCCCATTTTTTTTTCAAGTGCTGTTGATCTCTGAGAGATGCCCCAGAGCCTTACGCTTTACACTTTGACTTTACGGCAGACCTTAATTTTTTCTTCTGATTCTTTCTTTGTAAGAGTTATGGGGAAGTCAATTGTACCTCAGTAATGAAGAACAAGCAAGCAACAGCTTAATTAAAATAATAAATCACCAATCAAATGCAATACTGCCGTTGGCACCCAGAGGGCTATCATGGGTCCCTCCCCACCCCACTTCATTATTATTTCTGGAGACCGAGAGCAGATTTTGCACAAAGGAGACAGGCTGGAGCAGGTACAGGCTTGGACTAGCACCTCCTGAATGTTCACACTCACTGGAGAAGGATCCCCTGACCTGGGGATCCAGGAGGAAAACACTTCATTTCCAGGGATCAGAACCCCTGGTAAACAGCAGAGCCTGCCCCCTTGGGTCTTTGGATGCTGCCCAAACACACTTCTTTCTTCAGCTTTTTCTTTTTTTCTTTTTGTGGTACCAGGGATTGAACCCTGGGATGTCCCCCACTGAGATAGATCCCCAACCCCGTCCCATTTCTCATCTCTATTTTGAAACAGAGTCTCAGTAAGTTGCCATAGCTGGCTTGGAACTTGTGATCCTCCTGCCTCTGCCTCCCAAGTAGCTGGGATTACAGGTGTGCACCACTGTGCTTAGTTCTTTCTTGAGGTTTCGCCTGCATCCCTGCATTCAGGAACCTTCAGGGCTTGAAGCCAGGTCTGCTTGTCCAAGGCCCAGCCCACCCCTCTCTCCAGGGTGTGCAACATGGCTGTGACCTCACCTGTCTGACCAGGTAGCCCATCTTTCCAAAAAGTTTCCAAACCAGCTCAACTACATGCTGATCTTTTCCTAAAATCTCAACAGTCCTGTTGGAGTTCACCTAATTCTAATGTGAGTCACCTACACATTTTAATGCTGGGCCATAGCCACTCACCTTCCTGCCTAGTCCCTTAACCCAGGCCTGGGTACCTGTCCTGTCTGCACTCCACTGCCTGCTGGCTCTTTGAGGGACCTGAGACACTTACATTCACTGTGCACCATTCCTCTGTCTGCAGATCTTAAGAAGCCATAAGGATTGATGGAACAACATCTGCAGAGCTCCTTAGAAGAAAGCTGCTGTGTGAACACCAAGTGTTACACTTCTGTTTGGGGGAGGGGGTATCAGATTGCCTGGGAGAAATGCAGACCCATGTCTTACCATAGCATTGTCCTTGGCTCTTCAGGGCTGGAATGGGGTTACAGTGGGTACTTCAAGGAGAAGTTTGCCCACTTAACTTCGTGCATGGGGAGACTAGAAATTGCAGGGAGGATCCACAGGCTGACATTGGGTCAGGTTCTCTGGGCCTCCCCTCCTTGGGAAGTGACACCGACATCCGAGTTCCTCAAAACAAGCTCCTTTCTGAGGGTCTTGAGGCTTCTTCACATAAAACACTATTGCACGTGTCCATGCTTCAGGGAAGCTCTGTGTTACTGAGAGTGTGACCAAGGGTCGGAGCATCCTTTGTGTGCTCTCCAGCCTTGATGGCATTGGGCTCACCATGACATTCTCCTTCATATTCTCCTTGGCTGGCAGAAGTGACAGCGCTTCTGTGAGCTGCCAGTGTTGATGTCTTGTTTCCCTGAGATCTTGGCGACTCTTGAGCTGGGGCCTCGTGGTCTGCATCTCTCTCCTTCCACAGCGTGAGGGCTAAGTCTTTGGTACTGAATAGAATAACCCTGGGGGTGAATGTGGCCCCCCCATGGATATTTGCATTTGGGTGGGAGTTTCTGAGGACATGAAATTCTATCAACCTCCTCCCCAAATAAGACTACAGCTGCAAAATGACAGAGGGGCATGTGCGCCCTCTGCTGATGCTACTTGGCCCTGGCTTCAGTGACAAATTGAGTGCTTTTTGCCAAATGACAAGTGTTTACCTCTGGGGCAGGGTTTTTAGGGGAGACAGGGATGGAAGGACAGTGATGCCATCCTCCAGTGGCAGGGATGGATGTGACTGGCCTTCTTGCTAGAAGAGCTGACCAGATGGAGGGTCAACAGGTGTGGCACTGGGCCTTCTTACCTTTATTCTTATTTCAAGGGACTCATGACTCCATGTCACCATCTGAGAACACAGCCTCTGTCAGTGACATCTCCCACCCTCTTTCATCAACTGATGTGTTTTTGTCTCTAGATTTTTATTATTATTTACTAGCATGAATGGGCCGTGTCTTTCCATAGTAGACTTTCCATAGTCTACAACAGCATCACTTCTGGAAGAATCTTTGAAACAATTGTTTTAAGACGTTGGCGGAGAATGTTAACAAAAGCCTCTCAAACTTTTTTTAATTTGCCTGGTGGAGGAAGGCACACAGGGACATTGGACAGCAGAGCTTTGCTGCCTTCTGTCCCCTTGTCCTGCCTTTATCGGAGAGCGGTCCTGGCATCCTGGATGGACTGGAAAATGCTCTCAGGCTGTGCCAGGCTCGGTGGCAATTCCTGAGCCCAGTGCGCTGTGTGCTGCCACCTGGTGACGGTCTCGGGCACAGCGCGTGGCAGCGCAGAATCCCGTTTGAACTTGGCCATCTGCGGCTTGGGCTGTGGTTTGGCTCACATCCTGATGGACCTTGTTGCCGGGCGTGTCGATTTCTTCCCTTTTATCCCCATGCCCCTTTCACTCTTCACTGAGGGTGTCCCAAGGCTGCATGTGGTCCTGATGTAAGTGGTCAGCGTCGGAGGGCCCAGGTCCCTCCCTCGGAAGGGAGGCACAGTGCACATGGACACCTTCACAAGCAGGCTGATCCTGCAGGCCGACCCTGGAGAGGCACTGACCTGGCAGAGGTTAGGCTGAGAGGTGCGGGGAGGCGGCTGTCCTGCTGGCTGGCTGGGCTCGATTCTCAGAGTTCTCATCTTTTCCGTGAGTGCGCTTTTGCCACAGCTTCTGTTCGATTAGAACTGGGGAGCTTCCAGCACCAGTGAGAACTGGGGACTGCTGGTAGAGGATGCCGTTCTGGCTTTCAGAGGTGCGATGGGCACCTTGCTGCCATACCCAGGTGAAGCCACTTTTCTGTTGCCAGAACACGGCAGGCATCTGCAGACTGCGGTGGCGGGGATGACATGGTCTGGGTCCTTGTTCTCTGTTAGAGTCTTTTCCCAGAAAGACTCGGTTCCCAGGGTGGGGTGGTGCTCTGTTCTCATCTGTGCCTCAAATAACTGAGGGTACCAGGGTGGGCGAGGAGATGCCTGACCCTGCCATATTCCAGACACCTCTCGTGTGGCCCTGGGCAAGTTTACTAGCCTCACTTTCTTGTCTGCAAACTGGAGCTGGGGCTGGAGGGGTCCTGGAGGTCACGATCACGGCCTGGAATGGCATCAGGGCTCAAGTAGTGTCAGGTGATGGGAAGGTGTTGGAGGGGAACACGGAGGGTGAGGAGTGTTGTCCTACAGCAGCTCGGGGCTGGGCTTTGTATAGGGCTGGGTGTAGGCTCCAGCCTCCAAGACACACACACACGCACACACACACACACACACCCCACTCACATGTGCACACCCTCACTGCACGCACATGCCCACACTGACCCCACTCACATGAACACACACACCTCCCACTCACACGCACACAGTTACCCTGCTCCCATGCACACACACACACATTCACCCCCTCTCACACACACACATCTCCATGGTTCTGGTCCACAGACGGTGAGCTCTTCCTTGCTCACAAGGTTTAGTTGTGCAGAAGACAGGAGAATCTTCCCGGGGTCCCTGTCAGGGCCAAGGTAGGGCCTCCTCCTCAAGGAAGGGGGTCTAGGGCAGTGATGGGGACCTTTTAGAGATGAGTCTCTAAACAACACCCCAAAACCCACTTATTTATCCCAAAGCGCCAGCACTGCAAGTAAACCTGAATACTGAGGTTTTAGTTTAGAAAAAACAGCTCTACATTAACATCTTCTGTCTTAAGAGATAAACAAAACGCGTGCCATAGGTTCACCACCAGTGGACTAGGTCATCCTGAGGTGGCAGAGCTGGCCAGATGCCACCTCCCACTGCCCCCACAACAGCTGAGGATGGCAGCAGCACCGTCCAACCCCGCTGCAGTGTGGCTGTGTGTGCATTCATGATCCCAGTCTGAAATCTGCCTCTGCCACTGTGCAGCTGTGTCACATTGGATGAGTCAGCTGCCCGCTCTGAGCTGTGTTTTTCTTATTTGTGAAGTGGGGATGATGATAGTATTTACCTGCTGGGTATGGTAGGGCACACCTGAAAATCCCAGCACTTTGGAGTCTGAGTCAGGAGGGTTTCTAAAAGTTCGAGGCCAGCCTGAGCTACATAGGGAGACCGTGTCTCAAAAAACAAAAACAAACAAACAAAAAATGATAATATTTACCTCAGGGAATCTAAGAAGAATGGAAGGCACAGGACCTAGCACACAGTAAGCCCTCAGCTAGCACCATTCTTGGTGACAATCTGTGACAGTCTTTGGATCATATGCATCGGCTCTGCATACAAACAGGCGTACACTCCACATTTGCATCTTCTTTCTCTAGGACACTTAACAGCTGACCCTTAGGGACAAAACCAAAGATTCAAATGCTCACTGCACTCTCCTTAGCATGAGTGTTAATGTAGTGCAGCTGCCCCAAGGCTCTGCAATCCTGGTGACTGTGTCTCTGCTTGGCACGTGAATATTATTTTTTCTCTCAAGGAGCCGGTTCAATGTTCAACTTTAAGTTGGAACTTTAGATTGCTGCACTTTAACACACTCACTGTTAGAGATCATTGGCTGGCTGTGAGGAAATATTTTTGTTCTCTTGATGCAGCCCTGGCCAGGTAGCTCAGTGGGCAAAATATGATTTACACAAATGTTGTCCTCTCTGGAGTGCACACTAAAAAGAAACTGTAGGATGGAACGGGAGAAAGCATGTTCCTTGGCACTCAGTTATCTGAGCACAGTTGGCATTTAAAGAAGGGACCTTTTATCTCCTCTTATCTTTAAAGGTCCCCTGCTCTCCCTGAGTCCTCTGTTCCTGGGTGGGTATTTCTGTTCTAGGAAGGGGAGCTTCTAGTTGAAATCACCATGTTTCCCAGCCAAGATGAAGGCAAGATAGGAAGCAGAGGACTGAGTGTGGGGCAGGGTTCTGGAGATTCTGATGCTGATTTGCTATGTCTCCTGTCTTTTTTTGCCTAGAACAAGGAAGTGACGTGCCAGCGGGAGAAGTGCCCGGTGTTGCTGTGGGACTGTGCCCCGGCCATCAAGCAGGGGGCACCTGCTGCGAGCGCTGCAAGGTGGGTCCTGTTCTGCCCATGGCCTTGGCCTTGGCCTCCTGCTGTGCTTACCTTTGTTTTCACTTTGATTCTGGCTGGTGAGTGCATGCATGTGTGTACACGTGTGTGCACATGTGCATGTGCATGTGTTGGGGGACTGATGGGAAGAGAGGAAGGTAGAGTGAGCACCTGTGTATTTATTTTCAGGGGCAAGTTGTTGAAAATGTCCTAGACAAGATGTGCACACGGAGCCCGTGCACAGTTTTACACACAGTCCCCATGCACAGTTGTACACACACATGTGAACATTTTTGTCAACACACTTCAACACTTGGGTTTTCCAGGCTCCACACTCACCCTCCCCTCCTCTGCCAAGGGAATCTTTAAATCCAGATGTCACCTTTTTGGTTTTCTTTAAATATTTCCTTCCTTTCCAAATTAAACTAAGTTCCTCTGCTTGACTTTGGAACAACTCTGAAACCTCCTTACCCGACCCTGGTTGCTTTGACTCTCAGGGTCGTGTCTTGTTGTCTGATTTTCCTTTACCCAAGGGAGTCACCGTGTAAGCAGTGTTTCTCAAAATGGGCCATGGAATCCCCTGTGAAATGCAGGATCCTGGTCATTGCCCATTGATAGCTAGAGTCACCGATGCCATCATCCTTTTAATCAAAATGGTAGCACTGTGGGCAGCCTTACCAAGGGGTGCTTACTGGGATCCAGGCTCTGCATGCTCACACTGTAGAGTGGGAGGAAGTGTTAGAAAGCTATGTTTAATGTCCTGAGAGGCTTAGTGACTGGCCCAGGGTCACAGAGCTTGTAAGTGCTAGAGATGGGGACACACCTAGGTGGCCTGGTTCCCTGACTTCACATTTTCAAGTCTTCTCTGAGTCCCTCATGCAGCCAGAGGCTGGAGGTGCCCTGCTCCAAGATAAGGGAAGGAGAGGAAGAGTGAGGTTGGCTTTCCTGATGAGGGATGAGAATGCCATCCTTGAGAGGCTTGTAGGAGGAATCTGTCCCAGTCAGTGCCCGTTGGGGTGAGGCTGCTCTTGGCTCTTTGTTGCTGGGAGGCTGTGGTTTTCCTCTGACCCTTTGCTCTCTTCCCACTTGAAAGTTTCACATAGTTAGTTAATGATATAGGAAATAAAGCCAAGCAGCCTGTTATGACTAAGAAAACCTATCCCCGATGCTGACCTGCTGCTGGAGGCTTATCAAGTCTTTCTCAATCCTGAAGCGAGGTGGGGCTGGAGGCCTTGATCCCAAGAGCTGGCTGCCCCCTCCCATCATGTGTTGGGTCTTTCTTTGCTTTGTATTTTCTGACCTCTTTCCCTCTTTCCCTTCCTTAATATAATTGTGTTTAATTTTAACTTTATCTAGATAACCACTACATTAATACATTATCATTCTAAATCATTTAAATAGGAAAGAGAAACCTACCCTGCTCAGAAATAACAACTATTTTCAGTTTATTGTACCTTTCCCAGACTTTATGCAGTTTATTACATGTATGTAGTTTTGGTTGTGTGCTTTTTATTTGTACAGAAATGGACTGAAATAGTATTTGCTTTTTTGCAGTATGCTTTTTTAAAACAATTAACAACATGATGTAGGGATTTTCCCCAGGCAAGTTCATGCTTCTCAATCATAGCATGAATCTCGCAGCACCAATGTACAGTGATTCATTCCACAGCTCCCTGCCGGTGGATGTTTGGGTCTTAGTTTTCTGCCATTACCAGGGAGCCAGCCTGCTTTTCCTGCTGTGCCCACGTCTGCATCTCTCGAGGACAGAGGCCTGGGAGTCGCAGTGTGGTGGGAGGGACGTGCACCACTGGTGAAAGCGTGGGAGACATTAGTGAATGGGCTCATGCAAAACAAGGCGACTTCCCTGTCGTCCCTTGAGAGTTTTCAGACTTCCTTCCTGAAGATGAGAGAGCTGCGTAGGGTGGGTGGTGAGACCTGTGGCAAAGCGTACACACAGGGGCTGGGTTAGCCCTAAAATCCCACCACCATGCAGCCCGAGTTCCCCGTCCAGTGAGCAGTGACCTCACTGTAGACTGTGAGTCACACTCAGACCCGTGCTGTCCGCTTCTGTTTCCCCTGTGTTATGCGGATGTTTCCTCCTTTTCCTGGGTGAGAAATGCTATCAGGCTCCCACAAGGGCCCTGACGGGTGCTGTCAGTGCTTTTATGCTTTCTGATGAGTCGTAGAAAGCACTGAAGGCTGTCAGCAAGTTAGGCCTTGATTGATTCTGTCTGCACAAGGCTGGGCCCAGTATGGCAAAGATTCAGTCACAGGCTTAGCTAAACTTAGAATAGAGGTTGGATGAGGAAAGGGGGAATACTTGCTGTTCTTTCTCAGAATGATTTTGCAGGAGAAATACCATTATCATCAGCCTCGTCAGCAGTGCACCCTGTGTCTGACACCCTCAGAGACCTAGAGATGAATCCTCCTTCCTGTTTCCACACCGCCACCCAGGAAAGCACCGAGAGGGAAGGCATGTTGTCACCCCATTCTCTGTAATGGTCTCTTACACTGGGGCCATCTAAAGTTCCCTGTAGGATTCTGTATCCATGTTTCTGTTTTATTCTGTGTGCTGCCTCCATTTAGGCCCCTTCTGTAAGTAAGGCAGGAAGCTAACTTCATTCTTTAGAATAACCACAGAGGTTGCCATGTGCTGTGTGTCAGCCCCTATGACCCCGCCCTTTGGATGGGCCTTTCAGTCCTTCTTCCCCTGAGGCCGGGCTGCTGCTCAGGCGTACAGCTCCTCAGTGATGATGCTGTTCTCACAGGAAACATGAGTTTCCAGATGTTGAGTCACCTGCTTGGATCTCCCAAGGAACTCCTACACCCATGAAGCCCAGGCCCATCTGACTTTCCATGTAGAGTGGTGAAGCCCATGGGCATGAAGGTATGATCCGGGGTATTTTAAAGCTTCTACTCTGTCTGCTAACTGTGTGTGTGTGTGTGTGTGTGTGTGTGTGTGTGTGTGTGTGTTACTGGACATTGAACCCAGGGCTTCACACATGCTAGGCAAGTGCTCTACAGCTGAGCTACTCCCCCAGCCTTGTTTTAAAAAGTACTGGCAGGACAGAACCTCTCAGATACATTTCATGAGCTCACCTGCTACCCACTCATGATGGTCATCTTTTAATACCTGACGGTCACACTGCTGAGGCCTCAGTGGCACCTGCACAGTCTCATTTTTTGTCAGGTAACATACCTGGATCACAGGTACAAACCCGTCACATTCAAAGGTCTCTTGATACTCAGGAGGGAGGTGTCACACAGGGGGATGTACACAGGGCTGGGAATCTTGGGGCTGCCTCAGAATTCTGCCAACCACCTCAGAGCAGCTACAGGCCCTTCACATAGAAGCATCCGCAGACAATGGTGTGCTCAGAGCTGGCAGTGGTTCACGGATCACCTTGAACAATGAGTCCCAGCAGTGCTCACACGAGCCCCGCCCTTCCTCCTCTGCTCTGGTCACCACCAGTCCTGACGGCTGGCCCTGCTCACCTCTTCTTGCCTGGGACCCCTCTGTGAGGAGCCCTTTTTGGATTCCCCTGTTGCTCTATGCTCGGTTCATGCCATGGAGTTTTGCTTGTGCTGCTCTTCTGCCTGGCCTGCTTTTCCACCTGGTGTCCTCTGCCTGACTCCACTCTGTTCATGGATCTCACCTTGGGCATAGCTTCCTGGCATCCGGGCCACCTGCCTTCAAAGCAAGCATCGCTGCTGCTTGTCCCCACACAGGTCTGCTTCAGGGTCCTGATTTTCTGGAGTCAGCACTCTGCCAACAATTCTCGAGGGTGGGAATTTCAGCCCAGGTCACCTGCCTGGCACATGCGTGTGTGCACACTGATGTACTCAGAAAGACAGGACTGAGGGGGTGGGAGGAAGATGGACCACAGTGCTGACTTTGTAGTTCAGCGAGTGTCTCAATCGGTCCTCTCACTCCCGGTGTGTGAGTGTTGATCCCCCTGAAAGTCAGTGGGAATGGTAGGGAGAGGTGAGAGTGGGTCCGTAGGGATGAGACATGACTGAAGGTCTGCCGTTGACCCTGTACTATGTGCTCAGAGTTTCATAAAGGGTAAAAATGATCCTTAAAACCACAGCACTAAGTTTATTTTCATATGGCATTGGACGTGGTGTATTTCCATACTAATTGACTTATTGCTGATTTAAGTATAATTGTCAGTAGAGCCTTCATTTGATTGTGTGAAATTACTAAATGACACTAGGTGATGACTTCGGATTTCCTAGGCACCATAATTTTGACATGATTATCTGCTTTCTTTTTATAACATTGTATAAAATGCGCCTCTCATTTGACTTGGGTTTCCGCAGGTGCTTTTACAATGATTCTGTGACTGCCTACAATGTTCCTGCCCTGAGAGTAAAATGCTCGGTGCTTGACAATGATTTTTCTTTTTTTTTTTTTTTTTTTTTTTTTTTTTTTTTTTTTTTATTTTAAAGAGAAGAAAAAACAAAACAAATCAAAAGAAGAACAAATTTTCAAACAAACATAATAGGAGGGTAACAATGGTTAATACATTACGTATTACTATCTTTAAGTTAGTTATTCAGGACACCAGACATTAGCATTCAATTGTCCAAACATTATTGGCACAAACCTTACTCTTCAATGAACTAAGTAAAAATGGTAGTGTATCTATCTTAACCATCTTATATATATATATATACAATTTTTTTCCCTTTCCCTTCTTTCTTTTCCCTATTCCAGTCTCTCTTTCCTTTTGACCAGTTTCTTTTTGATTCACCATGTCTATTGTACATTTTGGATCTTATTTACTCTTTCAGTTTCTCATACCAGAGAGATAATACGATGCTTACACATGTGCTTCTGGTTTATTTCACTTATGAGTATTTTCTCGAGTTGCATCCATTTACCTATAAAAGTCTCCAGTTTATCCTTCTTTATGGCTGAATAGTACTCCATTGTATAAAAATACCACATCTTTCTTATCCATTCCTCAGTTGATATGCATTTGGGTTGTTTCCAAGATCTGGCTATTACAAATTGTGCTGCTATAAACATGGGTGCACATATATCGCTGTGGTACGATGTTTTTAATTCTTCTGGGAAGATGCCCAGAAGGGGAATAGCTGGGTCAAATGGGACCTCCAACCCTAGTTTTCTGAGGAATCTCCACACTGACTTCCACAGTGGCTGTACCAGTCTACACTCCCACCAACAGTGAAGAAGGGTTCCTTTTTCCCCACAGCCCCTCCAGCATTTGTTATTAGTTGATTTCTTAATAGTAGCCATTCTTTCTGGGGTGAGATGGTATCTCAGTGTTGTTTTAATTTGCATCTCTCGAATGACTAGTGATGTTGCACATTTTTTTGTATATTTATTTGCCATTAGTATTTCTTCATCTGAGAAATGTGTATTCATCTCAGATGCCCATTTTTGGAGTGGGTCTTTAAATTTGGGAGGTCTGATTTTTTTGAGTTCTTTATATGTTCTCGATAGTAATCCTTTGTCTGAGGAACAGCTGGCAAACATTTTTTCCCACATTGTGGGTTTTGACAATGATTTTTCTTCCCCTTCCTGTCTTATATTTCTCTGTGGAACTGATTAACCTCTCAAATTGGAGTCAAAACATTTTTATTTCCTCTGAGGCTTCTCATAGCACTGCTTTAAAGAGGCCATCAAACTGAGAAAAGCAGACCAGGGTATTCTGCATGGGAAGTTGGGGTGCACCATGAGAGACCATGGGAATGAAGAATTCATATGGAAGCCCCCCAAATATCACTGGGTTCTGTTCTATTTGCTGCTTAAAGTTGGCAGCTGTGACACTGAAAGTCTCTCTGTTATGTGAGGTGCAGCTCTTTATGAAGGTGCGTGAGCCTGCAGGCATCTGTGTTATTCTACAATGATCACCTGCTATAACGGTAAGCACTCTTTCTGGGCTTTAATCACAGACTATGCTCTTGCAGTTGCTCAAGAAGTTGGCAAAAATGTGTATTTTATTTAACATCGCCAGTTCTAGATTCCCTGCTGGAGAGGAGCCTCATCTTCACTAATGTGCTCTTCCTTAGGAATCTGTCTGCTACAGAGCCTGACAAGTCAGCAGGCCCCATGTGATAATGAGGGAGCAAAGGGCCAGGGGTGTTCATGACCTGAGTGCCTCTGCCCTTGGTTGCAAGCTCTTTCCCACCACAGCTGATGGTGCATTGTGTGTCCAGGGGCCAATATGTGGATGGAGGGCTGCAGCTGTTTATCTTCAGGGGTGCCTGGGCATTGATGGCCTGAGTTCTAGCAGTGAGTTTGCCCTCTACTGTCTAGGCAGCTCAGGATGGCTTTTGTTACACTGGGCTCTAAGTTCTGGGGCATGGCCTGCCTGCTGGGGCTGTGAGTGCAGATGCCACTCCAAGCCTTTAGAGGAAAGAACACCCTGCAGGGTAAATGCAGAAGCCAGGGGAATATTTTCATATTTGTAGGCATTAAAGAAGGCCTTGCAGTGCCTTGTGGCCTGGGGATTGTAGAGTAGTTATAAAGATTTTCATTTACTTAGCCGGGTATAGTGGCACATGCCTGTAATCCCAGCACTCTGGGAGGCTGAGGCAGGATGATCCCAAGTAATAGCCTGGCCTGGGCAACATAGAAATTTAGTGGAGATATAGCTCAGTGCAGAGGTCCTGGGTTCAGTCTCCAGTATTGCCAAACAAACAAAAAAGACTCTCAGTTGTTTGAAGAATGAAACAAAAAAGCCACAGGTCTTGAAATGAGATGTGGAATCGATTCCTGACTCTGCCACTTGTGGTTACTTGATCTTAGACAAGCTGCTACTTTCTAACCATGTTTTCCTCTTCTGTGAACTACAGGGGCTGAACTAAATCAATGGGTCTCAAACCTGCCCATATCCCAGAATTGCCAGGTCTGCTCGTGCAATATCTGGATGCCTGATCCTTGCTTCCAACCATGGAAACTAAAATCTCCCCATGGGTCCAGGCATCTGTGTTCTTTTTCTATCCTAGCAAACTACATGTAACAAAAAACTGACCATTTTTGCCATTTTTAGGTGTACAGTTTGGGGGCATTAAATGCATTCATGATATCATATGATTATTAATACTACTATTGATTTTGAGAACTTGTTCGCTACCCAAGCTGAAATTCTGGACCCATTACACAACAGCTCCTCACTCCTCCCTCCCTCAAACCTGGGTCACCTCAATTCTACTCAGTTTCTGTGAGTTTGTCTATGCTAGGAACTCATGTAAGTGGATTCGTATTATTTTTCCTTTTGTGTCTGGCTTATGTTACTTAGCACAATGTTTGCAAGGTTTTCTCGTGTTGTTGTGTGTGTAACAGTTTCGTTTCCTAAAGGCTGAATAACAGGCCACTGCAGGCATCGATGCCTTTCATTTCTCCATTCCTGCACCGATGGGCATTTGGGTCATCCCCACTGGGCATCTGTATCAGTGGGTCCTCTATGTGGCTCTGACAGTCAGCAACTTGAGGACCACCAGAATATGTGCTATCCTTATTGAGTTATGTTTTCGTGGACCAGGTTTAGAGGATGATCAGATATGTCATCATCTGAAAAGATGCAACTGTTATTATTCTCATGTATCTTCATGTAAGTATATGGAACAGCTGGACTCCGGTGCCAATGAAATATCTTCTATTTTAGCTAAATATTTGTGGTCTTCTGTTAGGATAAAAGGTTTCATGGCTCTGATAGCAGCTAATGTTGAAAAAAATACAGGAGTGTACATATTCAAAATGTTTGGGGCCAGAAAAGTTACAGAGTTCAGATTTTTTCATATCTTGGAATATTTGTGTATGTATGAGGCATCTTGAGGATAGGATCCAATTTAAACCAAAAAATCATTTATATTTCATATGTAACTTACAGACAAAGGTATAAGGCATTTTGTACAGTATTCCAGTTGATTTTGTGCATGAAACAAAGCTTCATGGCATGGAAATTTCCACTTGTGGTGCCATGTCAGTGCTCACAGTGTGAGGTTCTGAGGCTTTTTGGAGTTTGTATTTAACAAATGGCCATGCTCTGTCTGTAGTTCTGTGAACAGAGAAAGGCAGGGTGCTCACCTTTCCCGCTCTGTGTTCAGGGACAGCACAGGGGGAGCTCGAAACCCACAGTGTGGGAGTAACTGCACCTCCAAAGTCAGAACGTGTACCAGCAGGGCTTCACCTTAGAGAGTCCATTAAGCAGGAGCAGCACAATGCTGACAATATGCCAGGTGTTCAGGATTTTTCTTCCAATGTCACTGATGAAAGAAATACAGTTTAAAAAGAGAAGCCTTTGTTCACAAGTGAAAATCCAGAAGCCAGCAGTTCCATGAGACTCGGGGAGCTCTGGTGATCCTTGCCCACTCCAGTTAGGTGCCTCCTCCACTCCGTGCAGATGTGGTCTCCATGCTGCTTGTGGTCCTTTCTCCTCATCCCTCACCCACTGTAGTCACATGGTTCAAAAGCTGCTTTTCTTGCCACGTAGTCAGGAGTGTTTTCTGTGTTCCTGCCCACAGGTGAAGGTTTTTATCATTTTGTTCACTTTCTAGAGTGGGTGGCTTTTCCTTTTTTCCCTGTGTTTTATGTGTAACAGAGGCCTCTGCAGTTTCCCAACATGAGGTCAGAGGTGTCTACACAGAGCTTCCTGGAGGACAGTGCAGAGATGCCCAGCCATTTCATTGGATGCCTAGTCAGCTGGCCGCATGGTCCTGAAGCCATTGGGATTAAATGAGGCTCAGCTCAAACTTTCTCAAAAAGAGCCCAGGGGAAAGAGAGGGGAGATAAGAAAGAAAAGATGGGCTACAAGAATCTGCATGTTTACAGTTGCCAGGGAGGCCCTTAGACCTTGGACCCCAGGTGTTTTCCCATGTTGGGTCACACTTGGCAGATGCAGGCAGACAAACTCAGTTTCCCCATATAGACAACTTTTTTTCTTTAAAGAGAAAAAAATAATAAAAACAATGATACATATACATATATATTTTTTTTTCTTTTTCCTTCCTTCTTTTCTCCTTTCCCCCATCCCAGTCTGTCTTTCCTTTTGAGCAGTTTCTTTCCCTTTCACAGTATCTCTTGTAGATTTTGGATCTTATTTACTTTTTCAGTTTCTTACACTAGGGAGACAATACGATGTTTACACATGCGACTCTGATTTATTTCACTTATGAGTGTGCTCTCTAGTTACATTCATTTACCTATAAAAGCCTCAAGTTTACCCTTCCTTATAGCTGAGTAGTACTCCATTGTATAAAAATACCACATCTTTTTTATCCATTCTTCCGTTGGTGGGCATTTCAGTTGTTTCCAAGATTTAGCTATTACATATTGTGCTGCTATAAACATGGGTGCACATATATTGCTGTGGTATCATGTTTTTCATTCTTCTGAGAAAATACCCAAAAGGGGAATAGCTGGGTTGAATGGGACCTCTAATTCTAGTTTTTTGAGGAATCTCCATATTGATTTCCACAGTGGTTGTACCAGTCTACACCCCCACCAACAGTGGAGAAGGGTTCCTTTTTCCCCACAGCCCCTCCAACATTTGTTATTGGTTGATTTCTTGATGATTGCTATTCTTTCTGGGAAATGAGATGGAGTCTCACTGTTGTTTTAATTTGCATTTCTTTTTTTTTTTTTTTTTTTTAATTTTATTTTAAAGAGAAGAAAAAACAAAACAAATCAAAAGAAGAACAAATTTTCAAAACAACATAATAGGAGGGTAAGAATGGTTAATACATTGCGTATTACTATCTTTAAGTTAGTTATTCAGGACACCAGACATTAGCATTTAATTATCCAAACATTATTGGCACAAACCTTACTCTTCAATGAACTAAGTAAAAATCGTAGTGTATCTATCTTAACCATCTTATATATATATATATACAATTTTTTTCCCTTTCCCTTCTTTCTTTTCCTTATTCCAGTCTCTCTTTCCTTTTGACCAGTTTCTTTTTGATTCACCATGTCTATTGTACATTTTGGATCTTATATACTCTTTCAGTTTCTCATACTAGAGAGACAATACGATGCTTACACATGTGCTTCTGGTTTATTTCACTTATGAGTATTTTCTCGAGTTGCATCCATTTACCTATAAAAGTCTCCAGTTTATCCTTCTTAATGGCTGAATAGTACTCCATTGTATAAAAATACCACATCTTTCTTATCCATTCCTCAGTTGATGGGCATTTGGGTTGTTTCCAAGATCTGGCTATTACAAATTGTGCTGCTATAAACATGGGTGCACATATATCGCTGTGGTATGATGTTTTTAATTCTTCTGGGAAGATGCCCAGAAGGGGAATAGCTGGGTCAAATGGGACCTCCAACCCTAGCTTTTTGAGGAATCTCCACACTGACTTCCACAGTGGCTGTACCAGTCGACACTCCCACCAACAGTGGAGAAGGGTTCCTTTTTCCCCACAGCCCCTCCAGCATTTGTTATTAGTTGATTTCTTTATAGTAGCCATTCTTTCTGGGGTGAGATGGTATCTCAGTGTTGTTTTAATTTGCATCTCTCGAATGACTAGTGATGTTGCACATTTTTTTGTATATTTATTTGCCATTAGTATTTCTTCATCTGAGAAATGTGTATTCATCTCAGATGCCCATGTTTGGAGTGGGTCTTTAAATTTGGGAGGTCTGATTTTTTTGAGTTCTTTATATGTTCTCGATAGTAATCCTTTGTCTGAGGAACAGCTGGCAAACATTTTTTCCCACAATGTGGGTTGTCTCTTCACTCTGTTGGTGGTTTCTCTTGCTGTGCAAAAGCTTTTTAATAAGATGAGATCCCAGTTATTGATTCTTTGGGATAGTTCCCGTGCGGTTGAGTTTTTATTCATAAAGTCTTTGCCTACACCAATGTCTCCAAGGGTTTTACCTATCCTACCTTCCAGCAGATTTAATGTTTCTGTTTTAATATTTAGATCTCTGATCCATTTTGAATTTAGTTTAGTGCATGGTGAAAGATATGGGTCTAGTTTTAATCTTCGGCATGTGTAGAGCCAGTTTTTCCAGCACCATTTATTAAAGAGGCTATCTTTCTTCCAGCGAATGTGTTTGGCACCTTTGTCAAAGATAAGGTGGCTTAGTATGTCTGGGGTTGTTTCAGCATCTTCTAATCTGTTCCATTGATCTTCAGGTCTGTTTTTTTGCCAATACCACACTGTTTTTATCACAGTAGCTTTATAGTATAATTTCAAGTCGGGGATTGTGATGCCCCCTGCCTTGCCTTTGTTGCCCAGAATTGCCTTTGCTATTCTAGGTCTCTTCTGATTCCAAATGAATTTTAGGATTGTTTTCTCTAATTCTGTGAGATATACTGTTGGAATTTTGATTGGAATTGCATTAAATCTGTATAACAATTTTGGAAGTATGGCCATTTTCACTATATTGGTTCTTCCTATCCAGGAGCAAGGGATATCTTTCCATTTTCTGATATCCTCTTCAATCTCCTTTTTCAGAGTACTGTAGTTTTCAGTATAGAGGTCTTTTACATCCTTCGTGAGGTTGATTCCTAGGTATTTCATTTTTTTGGATGTTATTGTGAAAGGTATTGTTTCCCTAATTTCTCTTTCAGTAAGTTTGTTATTTGTGTACAGGAAGGCTATTGACTTTTGAGTATTGACTTTGTATCCAGCTACACTACTGAATTTGCTTATCAAATCTAGCAGTTTTTTAGTGGAGTTTTTGGGGTCTTCTGTGTAGAGTATCATGTCATCTGCAAATAATGATAATTTAACTTCTTCCTTTCCGATCATTATTCCTTTTATTTCTTTCTCTTGTCTAATCGCTCTGGCTAAAGTTTCCAGAACTATGTTGAATAAGAGTGGGGACAGTGGACATCCTTGTCTTGTTCCTGATTTTAGAGGGAAGGCTTTCAGTTTTTGGCCATTTAGTATGATATTGGCTGTTGGTTTGTCATAGATAGCTTTTACCAGATTGAGATAAAGACCCTCTATTCCAATTTTCTGTAGGGTTTTTATCATGAAAAGGTGCTGGACTTTGTCAAAAGCTTTTTCTGCATCTATTGAGATGATCATGTGATTTTTGTCTTTGGTTCTGTTAATATGCTGTATTACATTTATTGATTTACGTATGTTGAACCATCCCTGCATCCCTGGGATGAATCCAACTTGGTCATGGTGTATAATCTTCTTGATGATTTGTTGGATTCTGTTTGCCAGTATCTTATTAAGGATTTTTGCATCTATGTTCATTAGGGAGATTGGCCTGTAGTTCTCTTTCTTAGTTGGGTCCTTCTCTGGTTTTGGTATCAGGGTAATGCTTGCTTCCAGGAATGAATTTGGGAGTATTGCTTCCCTTTCAATTTCATTGAAAAGTTTGAGAAGTAGGGGCGTTAGCTCTTCTCTAAATTTCTTGTAGAATTCGGCAGTGAATCCATCAGGGCCTGGGCTTTTCTTTGTTGGGAGGTTTTTAATTACATCTTCAATTTCACTGGCTGATATTGGTTTATTTAGGATTTTTAAATCTTCTTGATTCAGCTTTGGTAATTCATACGAATCTAGGAATCTGTCCATTTCTTCTGCATTTTCCATCTTAGTAGAATATAAATTTTCAAAATAGGTATAGATGATCTTCTGGATTTCTGCAGGGTCCGTCGTGATATCACCCTTTTCATTTTCAATTGCATGGATTTGAGTCTTTTCTTTTCTTTTTTTAATAAGGTTGGATAAGGGTTTGTCAATCTTATTTATTCTTTCAAAGAACCAACTTTTTGCTTCATTGATTCTTTGTATTGTTTTTTTATTCTCCAATACGTTAATTTCTGCTCTGATCTTTATAATTTCCTCCCTTGTATGGGCTTTTGGCTTAACCTGCTCTTCTTTTTCTAGAAGCTCGAGGTTCACCCTTAAGTTGTTTATTTGCGCTTGCTCTATTTTCCTGATATAAGTGTTTAATGCTATAAATTTCCCTCTTAGGACTGCTTTCATTGTATCCCATAAGTTCCGGTATGTTGTACTGTCATTATCATTCAGTTGTAGAAAGTGACTAATTTCTTCTTTAATTTCATCTGTGACCCATTGGTTGTTCAGGAGGATGCTGTTTAATTTCCATGTGTTTAGGGAGTTTTTGTGGGATCTTTTGCCATTGATTTCCAATTTCATTGCACTATGGTCTGATAATATGCATGGGATAATTTCAATTCCTTTGCATTTACTTAAGCAGGTTTTATGAGCTAGTATGTGGTCTATTTTGGAGAACGTCCCATGTGCAGCTGAGAAAAATGTGTATTCTGATGTTGTGGGATGGAACACTCTGTAGACATCTACTAAGTCCATTTGTTCAAAAGTTTGGTTCAGTTCTACTATTTCATTATTGATTTTCTGTCCAGTTGATCTATCTTTTTGTGACAGTGGAGTATTGAGATCTCCCAATATAATTGTATTAGTGCTTATTTGATTTTTCATGTCCTTTAGTACTTGTTTTATATAGCTGGGTGCATTGGTATTTGACGCATATATATTTATGATCGTTATCTCTTCCTCTTGGATTGTTCCCTTTACAAGGATGTAATGACCGTCTTTATCTCTCTGAATCCTTCTTGGCTTGAAGTTCACTTTGTCTGCAAAAAGAATAGCTACCCCTGCTTTTTTCTGGGTTCCTGTGGCATGGAGTATTGTTTTCCATCCTTTGACTTTCAGTCTATGAATTTCTTTCTGAATTAAATGTGTTTCTTGTATACAGCATATTGTTGGATCTTGCTTCTTGATCCATTTCGCCAGTCTGTGCCTTTTGATTGGTGAATTGAGACCGTTAACATTGATGGTTAAAACTGATATGTATTGACTTGTCATGATATTTTCCTGTTGTTGGTTCCCACTCTTTTTTTTTCTGCTTTCCGGCTATTTAATTATTTGCCCTGCCTGGTGGATTCCTTCTGTTGGGGTTCCTATCTCTTTCTAGAATGTCCTTCAGAACGTTTTGGAGTGCTGGTTTGGTGGTCATAAATTTTCTCAGATGTTCTTTGTCATGAAAGTATTTTATTTCTCCATCAATTTTGAAAGATAGTTTTGCAGGGTACATCAATCTGGGCTGAAAATTATTTTCCTTTAGAGCTTGCAATACATCATTCCAAGCTCTTCTTGAATTGAGGGTTTGTGCTGAAAAGTCAGCTGTGATTCTGATGGGTTTTCCTTCATAGGTGATTTGTCTCTTCTCCCTAACAGCTTTTAAGATTCTGCCCTTCTGTTGAATTTCTGGGATCTTGACTATAATATGTCTGGCTGAAGTTTTTTTTTTGATCATGTCTAGTTGGTGTTCTGAAAACTTCACTTATAGAGGTGTCAAATTCCTTTTCTCTTCCAGGAAAGTTCTCCCTGATTATGTCTTTGAACAAGGTTTTAATGTCGTTGATGTTATCTCCTGCTTTTTCATTTATTCCAATTATTCTTAAGTTGTTTATCTTTGAGTCATCCAGCAGCTGCTGAATTGATTTTTCATGGTCCCTTGCTATTTTTAAGAATTTTTCCATTTCATGATCACTAATTGCAAGCCTATCTTCTATATCTGAGATCCTGTCCTCGCATTGGCTTATTCTGCTACAAATACTTTCAATGGAATTTTTTATCTCTTGGATATCTGTTTGAATCTGCCTTATGGATTCCATTTCTTTCCTATGCTGAGCATTCATGGTTTCTATAGTTTTCTTAAGTTCATCTATTTTTTTGTCTGTATCAGCTATAGTGTCCTTAAGCATGGTCTTTGTTGTAGACATTATCTCTGCAGTTATCTGTGAGATTATTTCTGTTTTAATTTTTTCCAGAACCTCATTCAGTTGCTTTGTTGTTACCACTTCAGATAGGCCAGGTGGGTGGCTTTCGGATTGTCCCACCTCGTTGCTCCCTAGGTTTGCCTTTGGTGAATTGGATGTGTGGGGTTGCATCTTGTTTAAGTGACGTCTCATGTTTTCTTTCTTTAATTCCTGGGGTGATGTTTGCAAATTACCTATAGTAGGTTACTTTATTGCTAGTGTTTAAGATCTTTAGAAGATGACTACTTCTCTGCAGTATCTTCCAAGTGGAGCTTGCTTTTGTGTTTTGAGCTTTCTGCCAGATCCTACCTCTTCAATTCGTTGGGTATGCGAAGTTGCTACCTGTTTGGCCCAGTCCTTGATTCTTTGGTACTGTGCCACTGTATTTTCTGTGTCCCTTAGTCAATCGCCGGTCAGCGCCGTTCTCCGCCGCTCCCCTGCCCCGCCGCTGTCTCAGGATCCTCCGTGGGGGCTCCCTGGGCGCCAGCTGCCACCGTGTGTCCGTAGAATTGAGCCTCCTCTATCAAATAAGGGAGCTAACTAAGCTCCCCGAGCTCACCACCGCTCAGATGCTAGCTAATTTGCATTTCTTGAATGACCAATGATGTTGAACATTTTTTCATATATTTATTTGCCATTTGTATTTCTTCCACTGAGAAGTGTGTATTCATCTCAGATGCCCATTTTTAGATTGGGTCTCTGAATTTGGGAGGTCTGATTTTTTTCAGTTCTTTATATGTTCTAGATAAAAGTCTTTTGCTGAGGGACAATTGGCTAAAATTTTTTCCCAATCTGTGTGTTTTCTTTTCACTCTTTTGGTGATTTCTTTTGATGTACAAAAACATTTTAATAAGATGAGATCCCAATTGTTGATTCTTTGAAGTACTTCCCTTGCAGTTTGGTTTTTGTTCATGAACTCTCTGCCTACCCCTGTGTCTTCAAGATCCCTACCTACTTTCTCTTCTAGTAGATTTAGTGTTTCTGTTTTAATATTTAGACCTTTGATCCATTTTGACTTTAGTTTAGTGCATGGTGATAGACATGGATCTAGTTTTAGTCTTCAGCATGTGGAAAGCCAGTTTTTCCAGCACCATTTATTAAAGAGGCTATCTTTCTTCCAGTGAACATGTTTGGCCCCTTTGTCAAAGATAAGGTGGCTGAGTGGGTTTGTAGTTATGTCTGCATCTTCTAGTCTGTGCCACTGATCCTCGGGTGTGCTTTTTTGCCAGTATCATGCTGATTTTATCACAGTAGCTTTGTAGTATAATTTCAAGTCAGGGATTGTGATGCCTCCTGCCTTGCCTTTGTTGCCCAGGATTGCCTTTGCTATTCTAGCTCTCTTCTGTTTCCAAATGAATTTTAGGAATGTTTTCTCTAGATCTGTGAGGTATGCTAATGGTATTTTGATTGAGAATGCATTAAATCTATGTAACAGTTTTGGGAGTAAGGCCATTTTCACAATAGTGTTTCTCCCTATCCATGAACAAGGGCTATCTTTCTATTTTCTGATATCCTCTTCGATCTCTTTTCAGAGGACTGTAATTTTCAATGTATAGATCTTTTACTTCCTTTGTTAGATTGATTCCTATTGATTTTTTTGGGTGCTATTCTGAAGGGTGTGGTTTCCTTAATTTCTCTCTCTGTGAGTTTGTTTTGTACAGGAATGCTATTGATTTTTGAATGTTGACTTTGTATCCAGCTATGCTACTGAATTTGATTATTAATTCTAGAAGTCTTTTGATTGAGTTTTTGGGGTCTTCTATTGGGATCATGTCATCTGCAAATAATGATAATTTAACTTTTTCCTTTCCTATCCTTATTCTTTTTATTTCTCTCTCTGTTCTAATTGCTTTGGCTAATGTTTCCAGAACTATATTGAATAGGAGTGGTGATAGTAGACATCCTTGTATTGTTCCTTAATTTAGATTGAAAGCTTTCAGTTTTTGACCATTTAGTATGATGTTTGCTGTTGGTTTGTCATAGATGGCTTTTATCAGATTGAGGTAAAGACCATCTATTCTGATTTTCTGTAGGGTTTTTATCCTGAGTGAGTATTGGACTTTGTCAAAAGATTTTTCTGCATCTATTGAGATGATCATGTGAATTTTGTCTTTGGATCTGTTGACATGGTGTAGTATATTTATTGATTTGCATATGTTGAACCATCTCTGCATTCATGGGATGAATACCGCTTGGTCATGGTGTATAATTTTCTTAATGATTTGCTGCATTCTGTTTGCTAGTATTTTATTGAGAATTTTTGCATCTATTCATTAGGGAGAATCTAAGGTTGCATGTATTCATTATTCATTAGGGAGATTGGCCTGTAGTTCTCCTTTTTGGTTGGGTCTTTCTCTGGTTTTGGTATCAGGATAATCCTTTCCTCCAGGAATGAGTTAGGGAGAATTGTTTCACTTTCAGTTTCATGAAAGAGTTTGAGGAATATTTGCATTAAATCTTCTCTAAATTTCTTGTAGAATTCAGCCAAGAATCCATTAGGACCTGGGCTTTTATTTTTTGTTAAGTTTTTAATTAAGTTTTCAATTTCATTAACTGATATTGAGATATTCAGATTTTTTATAACTTCTTAATTCAGGTTTGGTAATTCATACGTTTCTAGGAACCTGTCCATTTCTTTTGGGTTTTCCGTCCTATGCAAGCAAAGATTTTTTGAAGCAGGTGTTGATGATCTTCTGAATTTCCACAGGATCTGTAGTGATTTCACCCTTTTCATTCCTTATTGCATGAATTTGAGTTTTTCCTTTGCTTTTTTTGATAGGGTTGGCTAGGGGTTTATCAATTTTAATTATTCTTTCAAAAAACCAAACTTCAATTCATTAGTTCTTTCTATGTTTTCTTAGTGTCAATTGCATTAATTTCTGCTCTGATCTTTATAATTTCCTCCCTTGTATGGGCTTTGGGTTTGACTTGTTCTTCTCTTTCTAGAAGCTTGAGGTGCAGCATTAGGTTGTTTATTTGTGCTCATTTGATTTTCCTAATGTGAGAATTCACCACTATAAATTTCTCTCTTAGGACTACGTTCATTGTGTCCCTTAGGTTCCAGTAAGTTGTATTTGCATTTTTGTTTGATTGTAGATAGTATTTAATTTCTTCTTTAATTTCACCTGTGACCCTTTGGTTGTTCAGAAAGGTGTTAATTAATTTCCATGTGTTTATGAGTTTTTGTGGTTTCTTTTGCCATTAGTTTCCAATTTTATTGCTCTATGCTCAGATAATATGCATGGGATGATTTCAATTCCTTTGCATTTACTTAAGCATGTTCTTTGGGCTAGTATATGGTATATTTTATTTTATTTTATTTATTTATTTTATTTATGTGGGTACCAGGAACTGAACTCAGGACCTTGCACTTGCCAGGCAGGCGCTCATGCTGCTGAGCTATGTCACTGGCCCTTTGGTCTATTTTAGAGAATGTCCCATGTGCAGCTGAGGAAAATATGTATTATGGTGTTGTTAGGTGCAACACTCTGTAAAAGTCTACTAAGTCCATTTGTTCACAGTTTTGGTTCAGTTCCATTATTTCTTTGCTGATTATTTGTCTAGTTGATCTATTTTTTGTGACAATGGGGTATTAAGTTCCTCCATTATAACTGTGTTATTGCTTATTTGATTTTTCATGTCTGTTAATATCTGACCTATATAGTTGGGTACTCCTATATTTGGTGCATATATATTTATGATTGTTATCTCTCCCTCTTGAATTTTTCCCCTAACAAGTATGTAGTGGCCTTCTTTACCTGTTTTGATCATTCTTGGTTTGAAGTTCACATTGTCTGCAAACAGAATAGCTACCCCTGCTTTTCTCTGGCTTCCCATTGTATGGAGTACTGTTTTCCATCCTTTGACTTTTAGTCTATTAATTTCTTTTTGAGTTATATGTGTTTCTTGTGTATGGCATATTGTTGGATCTTGTTTCTTGATCCATTCTGTCAGTCTGTTTTCTTTATTGGTGATTTGAGGCCATTTACATTGATGGTTATAACTGATATGAACTGGCTTTTCTTCATCATATTATTTTCCTGCTTTTGGTTTCCTACTTTTCCCCTCTGTTTAATTACTCACCCTGCTTGGTGGTTTCTTTCTGTTGTTGTTCTTAGAATTGTGGTCATTTTTATCTCTGTCTAGAATATGTTTCAGTACCCTTTATAGCGTTGGTTTGGTGGTCACGAATTTCTTCAGTTGTTGCTTGTTATGGAAGTATCTTATTTCTCCATTAATTTTGAAAGATAATTTTGCAGGGTGCATCGATCTGGGTTGGAAGTTTTCTTCTTTCAGGACTTGAAATACTTCACTGAAAGCTCTTCTTGACTTGAGGGTTTGTGTTGAGAAGTCTGCCATGATTCTGATGGGCTTTCCTTTATAGGTGATCTGTTTATTTTCTCTAACAGCTTTTAATATTCTGTTCTTGTGCTGAATTTCTGGGATCTTTATTATTATATGTCTGGGTGTAGATTTATTTTGGTTATGGCTAATTGGAGTTCTATATGCCTCACTTATGTGTATGTCAGATTCTTTTCCTGTGCTTGGTAAATTCTCTGCTATTACTTCTGCAAATGGTATTTTATGTCATTTGTGTTGAGTCCTGCTTTTTCATTTACACCAATTATCCTTATACTATTTCTCTTTGCATCATCTTGCAGCTATTGATTGTTATTTCCTGCTCTTTTGTTATTTTCAAGAGCTCTTTCCTTTCATAATCACTAGCCACGATCCTGTCTTCAAGGTCTGAAACTCTAACTTCAGTTTCATTCAAGCAGTTTTGCCAGCTTTCAGTGGAATTTTTAATTTCCTGGACATCTGTTTGAAGCCTGTTTCAAACTTTTTCTTGCATTTTATTTCTTCCTATATTGGTCATTCATGGTTTCCATCCTCTTCCTATCACCATCTATTTTTTTATCTATCTATACTCTGTATTTGCTAAGCAATTCCTTCACAAATTTTGACATTTCTTTTTATACCTGAGAGATTATTTCTGATCTGATTTCCTCTATAATATCATGGATTTGTTTCCTTACTTTGGTTGCTATCATTTTAGAAATATAAAGTTTGTGTCTTCCAATTTCTTCTGTGTTAGTGTCTCCTGGACTTGTTCTGGGTGGGCTGGAGTTTTGAGATTGCATTTTGCTTCCTCATCTTGTCATTTCCTATTTCAAAAAAATTTGTATGTTGTTTTCTATGATGATCCTTGTGAATTTTTGTAGTAGGTAGCTAGATCACTAGTATCAAGGCCAGTCTAGGAAAAGTGTGTTCTTCAGGGATGTCTTCTGTGTGTAGGAGATTCTTGGTTTGTCTCTTTCACAAGATCCTACCTTCCCAATTAATTAAGAATAGGCTGTTGGTATCTTTTTGGCTCAGTTCCCCATCCTTTGGTGTAGGGCTGTGGTGAGGTTATTACTCCAGAGCTTCCCAGTTACAGAAGGGAGAACAACTGATTACAACAGATATGCCATCCTATCTAAAGTAGTAAAACTAGCAATAACAATAGCATGAAGCACTATTTAGAAAGTAACAAACTATGGTAAGTATTGGTTTTGTACTTTAGACCATAGGAGCAAATTCTATAGTTATATATCAGAACTGATCATAAATTAGGAGTTTGTATGCAAAATGTTTCTCCTTGGTAGAGTGGTTTTACTCTTTCATGGGGAAATTTAGGGAGGATAGTGTAGAAAACAAAGATAACTGGAAAGGAGGTAGAAGCAAGGCTGGAGGACAAAGGTTGGTCACACAAGGTTTGGGAAATTAGAGAAGGGGGTAGAAAAGAAAGAATGAAGGAGTATTCAAGGGGTTATCTGAACTTGGTCTCTGGATTTGGGGGATGGGATTAGTTTTCTGTGGCTGGAGTTCCCCCCAGCCATTTAGAAAAGAAAGAAAAAAAAAAGGAAGAAGTACAAAAAATGATAAAGAAGAAGAAGACAAGGAAAAGAGAAAAAAAGGTTGAGAGAAAAGGGCCAGAACTGAGTGCAGGATTTTTACTGCACTGGTTGCTGGTCCCTTGGTGTAGTAGGACAAGCCAGATACCGGGATTCCTCCGGTGGAGCAGATTACGGAGTCCCAGATTCTTCCTGCACTGTTTGTCGGTCCTGTGGTGTAGTGTGGACAACTTTTAAATGGCATATGTTTCTGGCAAGCATGAGATCCTGAGATTGATTACTGGTACAAAAAAAAAAGAAAGAAAGTAAAGAAAGAAAGAAAAATAAATGGCATATGTCTTAGTTATTTTCTTATCACTTGGAGACCATACCCAACTACCACAACTTAAAGGAGGAGAGGTTTATTTTGGTTCACAGTGTGTAGAGGTTTCAGTCCATAGTCGGTTGGCTCCAGGGCAGAGCAGCACATGGGGAAGAAGAATCGCCCATGGCATGGCGGTAGGAAGCAGAGAGAGAGATCAAGGGAGGCAGGAGGGGGAGAGACCCTTCCAGGCTACTCACACAGTGACCCACTTCCTCCAACCAAGCTTAACCTCCCAAATTACATTTAGCTATAAACTCATCTGTGGACTGATCCACTGCTGAGTATCACATCTCATGGTCCAGTCACCTCTCAAAGCCCCAGCTGTGAGCACATGAGAATTTGGGGAGACATCCAGATATAAACCATACAACATAAAATAGGGGTACTCTGCAGACATAGACAAGATAATTCCAAAATTTACATAAAAAGATGAAAGACCTAGAATGTCTGGGGCAGTGCTGAAAAATAAGAATAAAGCAGAAGGAATCAAGTCTAATTATAGCTGTGATAGTAAAGACAGTGTGATCCATGCAGAGGGGTGCACACACAGATGATTGGAGCAGAAGAGGACCCAGAAGAGGACCCACACAACTGACTTTTAACAAAGGTGCAAAGGCAAATCAATGGAAGAAGGGTAGGCTGTTCAGCACACAGTGCTGGAGGATTAGATCACCCTACACACAAAAAAAAGCCTGACAGAACCTTATGTATCATAGAAAAATTGAGTCAAAATTGACCACAATCTTAAATGTGAAGTGCAAAACTATAAAAAGCACAGAAAAAGCATGTAGGAGAAAATATCTGGGAATGAGATTTGTGCAAAACAGTTTTCAGGTTGATGCCAAAAGTGCTATCCATAGAAAAGGAAAGTTGATAACTTGAACCTCATGTGTATAATACACACTTGCTCTGGGGAAGAATTTGTGAACAGAACAAAAAATCTAATTAGAAAATGGGCATATAGGCTACTTCCAAGATTTAGCTATTACGAATTGTCCTGGTATAAACACGAGTGTGCAAGGATCACTGTAATATGATGACTTGAACTCTTTCAAGATGATACCTTGGTGGGGAATAGCTAAGTCAATGAAACTTCTAGTTTTAGTTTTTTTGAGGAATCTCCATACTCTATTCCATAATGCTTAAACTAGTTTACATTCCCACAATGTAGAAGTTTCCTTTTTTTCCTGAAGCCTTGCCAGCATTTTTTGTTATCTAATTTTGTGATGATGGCTATTCTTTCTGAATTCAGATGAAATCTTAGTGTTGTTTTGATTTGCATTTTTCTAATGGGGAGAGATGTTGAACAATTTTTCATATATTTGTTGGCCATTTATATTTTTTCTCCTGAGAAGTGTCTGTTCATTTGAGTTGCCAAGTTTTTGATTGGAAATTTTACTCTTTATATATTCTAGATATTAGCCCTTTGAGGAATAGCTGGCAAAGTATTTTTCCTATTCTGTAGTTATCACTTTACTCTGTTGGTTGTTTCTTTTGCTGGGCAGAGGCTTTTTGATTTGATATGACCCCACTTACTGATTGTTGGCATTATTTCTTTTGAAATTAGGGTTCTGTTCAGAAAGTTCTTGCCTATACCTATGTCTTCAAGAGGTTTACCAATTTTATCTTCTAACAGATTATTTCTTTTTCAATATTTAGATCTTTGTTCCATTTTGATTTTAATTTAGTGCATGGTGAGAGATATGGGTCTCAATTCAATCTTCATGTGTATAGCTAGTTTTCCATTCACCATTTGTTAAAGAAGCTATCTTTCCTGCAGTGTAAGTTTTTGGTCTCTTCGTCAAAGATCAGGTAGCTGAACGTGTGTGGAGTTGCTTCTGTATTCTCTTTTCTGTTCTGCTGATCCACATGCTTGTTTTCTTTTCTAGCACCATGCTGTTTTTATCAAGGTAGCTTTGTAATATAACTTGAAGTCCAGGATTGTGATCCCTCCTACTTTGCTTTTGTTGCCCAGGATTACTTTTTCTCTTCTAGGTCTCTTCTTGTTGCATATGAATTTTTGGATTGTTTTCTCTAGTTGTGTGAGGAATGCTATTGGTAGTTTGACTGGGATTGTGTTAAACCTATATATCAGTTTTGGAAGCGTGGTTATTTAGACTATATTGGTTCCACCTGTCCCTGTCCTGGAACAGGAGATATCTTTCCATTTTCTGTAGTCCTTTTTGATCTCCTTTTTCAGAATACTGTAGTTTTCATTGTAGAGGTCTTCCACTTCCTTGGTTAGATTAATTCCTAATTGTTTAATTTATCTTGATGTTATTGTGAAAGACATTATTTCTATAATTTCTTTTTCACTGAGTTTTTCAGTGTACAAGATTTCTATTGATTTTTGTGTGTTGATTTTGTATTTTGCTATGCTACTGAATTTGATTAATTCTAGAAGTCTTTTGGTGGAATATGTTGGCTCTTCTGTGTAGAGGATTATATTACCTGCAAATAATGATAATTTGATGACTTCTTTTCCTATACATATCCCTTTTATTTCTTTCTTTTCCCTGGTTGCTCTAACAAATGTTTTGAGAACTCCATTGAAGAGTATTGGTAATAGTGGACATCATTGTCTTGTTCTAAATTTTAGAGGGAAAACTTTTGGCTTCTCATTTAATATGATGTTGGCCATCAGTTTGTCATAAATCATTTTTATGAGATTGAAATAAGGTCCTTGTATATCTATTTTCTTCAGGATTTTTATCATGAATGGATGTTTGATTTTGTCAAAGGCTATTTCTGCCTCTACTGAGATGATCATGTAATTTTTGTCCTAACTTCTGTAATTGATTTGTATAAGTTGAAACATCCCTGCATTCATGGGATGAATCCTACTTGGTCATACTATATTGTCTTTTGATGATTTGTTGCATTCTGTTTGCCTGGATCTTGTTGAGGATTTTAGCTTGTCTGTTCATTATGCATTAGTCTGTAGTTATCTTTTATGTGGGGAGCTTTTCTGGTTTTGGAATCAGGGTAATGCAAGCTTAAAGAAATGCCTTCAGGAGTACTACTTCAGTTTCATTAAAGACTCTGAGAAGTGTTGGTGTTAGGTATTCTCCAAAGTTCTTGGAGAATTTGGCAATGAATCCATCATAACCTAGGCTTTTCTTATGTTTTTTAAAATTATGTTTTCAATTTCATTGCCTTATATTGGATTATTCAGTGTTTTTATATCTTCTTGGTTCTGCTTTGATAGTTCATATGTATCTTATGTATCTAGGAATATATACATTTCTTCTGAATTCTCCAATTTATTAGAGTACAGGTTCTCAAAGTAGTTCCTAATAATATTCTGAATTTCAGCAGAGTCTGATGTGATTTTGCCTTTTCTTTTAATAATTGGATTGACTTGGGTCTTTCCTTTTTTGGTAAGATAGGTGATGGCTTTGTCTATTTCATTTGTTTTTTCAAACCAGCTCTTTTATTGATTCATTGTATTACTTTTTTAGTGTCAATTAATTTCTGCTCTGATTTTTATAATTTCCTTCCTCCTGCTAGCTTTGGATTTGGATTCTTTTTGTTTTTCTAGGACTTTGAAGTGCATGATTAGATTATTTATTGGGACTGACTGTTTTTCTAATGTGGGCATTTACAGCTATACACTTCCCTCTTAGAACTACTTTCATGTGTTCCCTCAGTTCTGGTATGTTGTACTGGCATTGGCATTTGATTCTAGGAACTATTTTCTTCTGTGACCCATTGATTATTCCATAGGATTTTGCTTAATTTCCATGCTTGAATAATTTCTGTGGTTTCTTTTGCCTTTGATTTCTAGTTTTGTTGCACTTTGATCTGATATTGAATCAGATTACATGGAATAATGTGGAATTAATTTGGAATAAATTTTCAATTCTTTTTCATTTACTTAAGCATGCTTTATGGGCTAGCTTGTAGTCTGTTTTAGATAAAGCCCCATGTGCTGCTGAGAAGAATGTGTGTTCTGTTGTTGTTGGGTGGAATACTCTGTAGATATCTGTTAAGTCCACTTGTTTGATGGTTCAGTTAAACTCTGATATTTCTTTGTTAATTTTTTTGTCTATTTGATTTATTTCTTTGTAACAATGGGGTATTGAAGTCCCCCATTATAATTGTGTGGGTGTTTATCTGATGTTTTAATGTGCAGTAGTGTTTGTTTTATGAAGTGGGGCATGCTGGTGTTTGGTGCATATATGTTTATAGTTGTTATCTCTTCTTATTGAATTGTTCCCTTAGTCGACATGTAGTGATCTTCTTTGCCTCTTCTGTTCAGTTTTGGGTGTAATCTACTTTGTTTGAAATTAGGATGGCTACTCCGGTTTTTTCTGGATTCCCATTTCATGGAATATTGTTTTCCATCCTTTGATTTTTACTCTGTGAATATTTTTGAATTTAAATTTCTTATATATTGCATGTCATTGAGTTTTCTTTGTTGATCCATTCTGCCAATCTGTGCATTTCGATTGGGGAATGGAGACCATTCACATTGAGAGTTACTACTGAAAGTTATGGCTTTATTCCTGTCATTGCATTATTTTCCTGTTGTTGATTTCCTTTTTATTTTTTTCTCCTTTCTGCTTAACTGCTCACCTTGCCTGGTGTATTTATTCTATTAGAATTTTTGGCATTTTTGGCTTTATTTTCTTGTTAGGATGTCCTTGAGAATTTTTTATAGTGATAGTTTGTTGGTCATGAAATTCTTGAGGTGTTTTTGTTATGGAAAGACCTTATTTCTCCATCAATTTTAAAAGAAGTTTTACAGGATATATAAATCTGGGCTGGAAATTATGTTTTAGGGCTCAAAACATTTCACTCTATGCACTTTTGGCCTTTCAGGTTTGTGTTGAGAAGCCTGCTGTGATTCTAATGGGTTTACATTTATAAGCGATTTGTTGCTTTTCTCTAATAGCTTTTAAGATTCTATCCCTGTGTTGGACTTCTAGGATTTTGACCATTATGTGAGTGGAGAGGTTCTTTTTTTATCATGGTTATTTGGGGTTCTATACGCCTCACTTTTCTGTACATATATTTCTTTCCCTATATTTGGAGAGCTTTCTGGTATTATTTCTATGAAGAGGTTTTATATGCCATTTGTGCTGTCTTCTGGTTTTTGACTTATTCCAATTAATCTTAGATTAGACTTCTTTGTGTCATGTAGCAGTTGTTGGATCCATTATTCATGTTGTCTTGTTTTTAAGGTATCGCTGAGTAACTGGCCTTTGAAAACATCCCTGTCTTCTAATTCTGATATTCTGCCTTTACATTGGTCACTTCTGCTTCTATATTTTCAATATAATTTTTAATCTCCTGGATTTCTGTGTGGAACTTTTTCATTGTCATTCATGTTATTTTATCATTTTGTTTAGTTCAGCTCTCTTTTTATTAGTATCTTTTCTAAACTCTTTGTTTTATTACATTCAGTATGTACAATGATTCCTCAGTTGTTGAATAGCTCTAAGCTCAAGCTCTCCATGACTCGAAACAACAAAGTTTAAAAAAATCTGCTTTGCTTTCTAGTTGAACTGAAAATCTGATTTGAAAAAGACTGCACTGGCTGAGAATGAGTCACGTCCTGTGTCTCCCAGTGGACACGAACCAGTGATGCTTTAGTCTAAGTGGCACTCTCACCTAGACAACACATAGTGCTTGTGTTAGGATCATGCTGGGTGCTGAAGAATCTGTGCCAAAAGCCAGGACAACACCCAAGATGAAGTCAAAGACCACAGCTCTTCCAAAGAGAACAGTTGAAGCTTCTCAGAAAATCAGTTGCAACAAAGCTCTTCCAGGAAAAAACAGCTGAAATCCTTTCCTCCCATTCTCCTTTTACACTGTTCTGATAACAACATCCTTAAAGTGGGTCTTCTATGCCCAGAACAATGCTGGCGCCATTCAGCTGGGATTCACCATTCAAGTTGACAATCAGTTAACCACAACCACTAGTGTTCCTTAAAATCTCAGATTGTGCATTCAGATTCTGATACTGTGGTTACCGAAAGAGCTCATTTTAATGCAGTGAGCATCTTTAGGAAATAAGTAATTATGATACAGGTGCCCACAGGAAGGAAATTTCTACCAATTGGAGAATCGACAAATTGGCCTTGTATTTGGCTCTTTATCTTTTCTAGGTGTCAGATAATACCCAGTTTCCAGAATTGTGGAGGATACAAAGGTCTAGTAATTGGTAAAAAATGCTTCAAAGGTTCTGTCTTAATGAATAGATAAAATGAATTGATAGACTTTATGAAAATTGTTGGTATATAGTTATGTAATTGCTGTTTATAAATAAGCTTGAAAATGTTTTTCTCCTTCCTAAATATAAAGAAACATGCCCTCCCAAGACAGGTTGCCAGGGAAAGCATAAATTTAACTTGACCTTTTAATCAAGTGATTTATAATTTTTAAAATCGTGTTCTGATTTGCTGCCTGAGATTTCTAAATGTGGTTTATGTTTGTTTGGGAGTCAAAGCTGTAGGGGAGGAAGCAGTTGGCAGGTTAAGAGAATTGAGCTTCACAGGAACAGGAGTGAGACCTCTGCAGCCCAGCTGTGGCACATGGTCAGAGCTCAGAGCCTGAGATGAAACAGAGGATCCTGGGAGAACAGGACCTTACCCCAGGCATTGGGAGTGCATAGTGGAAGGAGGAGGTGTCCTTTGGCCTGCAGTTCAATGACTGAGAAAGAAATGGCTCCAAGTTCTGGATGCCAGGCCAAATGGATGTTCAGTAATTAAGGGAGGGACTGAGGCAGTGACCAGCCTGAAAGTATAGGGTGAGCACAGATGTGGAAACTCTGCTGGGCATGCACCAGATTTGGGGATGACAGGGAGCCTGGATGTGTTCCTGTGCTGCCAGTGCTTTAGGGAGCAGCCCTGGATGTGGAGCCACCATGATGTTTGTAAACCACTTCTTAGTTTTTTGCTTTGTTTGGAAGCTGAAACAGGGTTTATCCATTAGCTGGTCCTGCTCAGAGGAAGTTGGGATGGCAAAGTTGGGGCAACAGTGGTTGTGAAAGCCAATGATCCTCATCATGTGGCATGAGTTTAAAAGCTAATGAGCTCTTTCAATGTTTCAGAAACAACTCTGGAACCATAACTTGGGTTCAGCACTAGAATCTCAGCTCATGGCCCAGCATTCTCAGAAGGGTGACTCAGTATCAAGCCCTCCAGGGCGTTGGCAGGAGAGTAGAGGACAGAGACTGAGTGACCCCTACTTTGTTCTGTCCCAGTCAGCCTGGGAATTGGGCTGGGGCTCCAGCTTGGGGTAGAGAGATGTGGACCTGTGGTGGGGAAACAGGACAGAGTCAGGCTGATGAGGTGAAAGGGTGATTTTATTGGACAACGTAGCCATTCACCTGTCTTCATCATCATGAGCCCTAGGTTCTCCATTGAGTGATTTCTTCTTTGGGGATCAACTTAGTGTAAGGATTTTGAGTTTTAGCATGGGGGAATATGGAAACTTCCCACCTACTTTTTCTGGATTTGCTTCTTCTGAGCAAGTATCTGCAAAGGCCCTGTTGTGGACTTCAGCATGTCAGGCCTGGTTCTTTTAGGTCCCTGTAACCATCTTCTGAGAACACCCTTCCTGGAACCTCTTGGAGAATGGACAGCTGGCTTTCCAGGCCATCAGACTGATCATAAAAATCCAGTTGCTCAATGGCCATTGTGTATTTATAAAAGTGCTTGGCTGGTCCTCTGAGTTGCAGTTGATGACAGATGAGTTTTGAGAGGAAAAGTACAAGCTCTAGGAGATGTAAGCATCTGTTATTTCTCAGTCTTGCCTTTTAGGCTTATATTTCATGCTTTATCCACACAATGAGCTTTCTTTTTTCTACTGAATACGTGAAAATAGAAGTATAAATGACTAATGTGGGTTCTTGACAATTTTATTGGAACAAAACTGGTGTTTTCTGGCTTTCATTGCCTACATCTGCTGTAGGTGCCTGTTGACTCCCTTTTCTGCCTCGTACCCCAGATGGCATAGCTGTCTGTGGAGTGAACTTGCTGCATGAAGTGATGACGAACTATGTTTCCCTGGGACCATGGAGTTCATTTCCGTGACCCAAATGTGCTGCTTCACTTCTGCTTCTTTATCATGTTTATGAGAATTACTTCAAGGAGGTGGACCTCATGGATGTAAAAGTCAAACCATTTAAGTCAGTGGTTCTCATCAAACTGTGGTCCACGGGCCCTGGGAGTTCCCAGAACTGTTTCAGGAGGTTCATGAGGTTAAAACCCACTTTATCAGAATGCTAAGACCTTTTCTAACTTTTTGCCACACTGGTGTCTGCCCTAATGGGGAGTAAAAGCGTAGACCTTATCACAGGTCAGGACAGGGGCATCAAAGTGGATGAGTAGACATTGTATTACTCTCCACCGTGCGTTCTTGGTAACACAAGAGAAAGAAAATGTCATTTTCACTTAAGAAATGTCCTGAATGAAACTAAAAATTAGAGCTTTTATTAAGTATTACTCCTGGCTATCCATCATTCTTACAGAGGACATGTACTAAGTACATAAATAAATAGAAATAAAATCTGCTACATATTGAAACATAGTGATGTCTGAAGGGAAAAATGCCTATGTTTGTATTTGAATTGTGAACTGACCCTATCACTGTTTTCATGGAATTCCATTTTGACTTGAAAAATGTCTTGACAAATTATGGTTATGCAGACTTTGGCATTTGGCACAAACTTTCTCAAAAATTAAAAGAACGTGTCACTTCAAGGAAAACAAGTGACAGCATTTGTTGCCAGTGATAAAACTTAAGGTTTCAAGTGAAAATTAGAATTTTGGAAAATTTTTATCTGCCACTGTGAGCAGGACAGCTTTCTAATACTTTTCTGAAAAGATAGTATTAATAAGTGTAATTTATTTTTGACATTTAACAATGAAATATACTAGCATTTGAAAGATCTACTTAAATCAATACTTTCCAAATGACTAATGCATGGTATTAATAAAAAAAAATCACACAAGAGGAGAATATTAACTGAAAGTACAAGACAGGAATTCATTTAATGTAACAGCATGGTTCATTGATGCAGTTTTGTATTCCAGACCTCAACCATTAAGTGTTGAATATTGTTGTAGTATCAAAGAAGAGCACCTGCAATTATATAAAATGCCCGTTAACATCTTCTTCTATCTTCCAACTACAAATACATGTGGTTGGATTTTCTTTATATACCACACCCAAAAGAACACAGTGCAAGAAGTTGAAAGAAGCAGAAGTCAAAGTCTGTTAAGACTAAAAACATTTGCAAAATTGTAAAATAATACCACTCTTCTCACTAATTTTTTTGTTTTTGAAAATATAACTGTCATAAAAAGGTATTTATATCAGTGGTCCTCAACCTTTTGGGCACTAGGGACCAGTTCATGGAAGACAGTTTTTCCACAGAGCAGGGAATGTTTTGGGATGATTCAAGGTTATTATATTTGCTCTGCACTTTATTTCTATCGTTATTACATTGTGCTAATACACTGTTACTATTACTCTTTAGAAAATTCCTCAGATTTAGTTTCTAATACAGTTGTACCAATAGGCACGTGTAACCCACATCACCACCTTTAGTAGGCTCAGAATTGTGAAGTGTGGAAAGGGTGGAAAGGGGTGCTCACGAGAGCAAAGCACTTGAAAGCCCCTGGTTCCAGCTGTGTTTTTCACATGTGTTGATACAGACGTGGGATCCATCTCTAGCTTACATATAAAGCAACTCACTTTTCTCCTTTTTCTGGTTTTCTTAGCATTGCTGTTGTCCCTTGGTTCCTGGTCTCTGTCCCATGAGACACCTTAGCTGGCACTCAGCATTGGTGCTCCCATCTGGCAGGAGGCACCTGCCTCAGGCTGCACCCCTGCAGGGGAAGAACTGTCCTGGGTGCAGTCGAGACACCTTATCATTGACTCCTCACCTGGCTGGCTTCATGTGGGAGATGGATGGCTGACTGGGGAGCTGGCCATTCACCCCAGTGATTAGGCTGATTCATATCCAAGTTAATACTGAGTCCACAGTTATCCAAAAAAATTAGAATTTGGAAAAATGAGTATGAGTTCATCATGTAGAATTCCATCATCTTAAATGGGAAACAAAATGTTTATTATGGAAACCATGAAAAATTCTTGCCATAGGAGGCTGAAGTAGGAGGATCCAAGTTCAAGCCCAGCCTAGGCAATTTAGCAAGACTCTGCCTCAAAAGGAAAAATAAAAGGGAGCTGGGGATGCAGCTCAGTGCAAAGCCCTGGGTTCAATCCCCAGAACTGCTCCCCACAAAAAAGTATAAGAAAAACATTTCTTGCTAGGATTTTAACTACAGAATGTAGTTAAAAATTGCATTCTGACAACAGAAATTTGTGAATATTCACTAGCAAAAGACAGTGTGTGAGACAATGTATGTACTAGTACAGTCCTTGACTCTAAATATAAAATTATTTGTGCATATTAAGCCCAAATTTGAGGGTCATAGTTAAAAATGACAAGAGATGAATAGGGAAGGTTCCTCAAACCTCTCGATTTCAAAAAAATAATTTAAATTTCAGTATCTGGGGATAAGGGCCTGGAGATGAGTCTGAAAGTCATGGTGTTTTCACCCCTGCCTCTTCCAAACACCAGAGTAAGCATTGAGCAGAGGCCCAGGAAAGAGCTGTCCTGGCTGCTGGGCCCGTGGTGTCCTTGCCTGGTCCCCAAAGCTCCTGCCTGGGTTTGCTCTTTACTCAGCCCCTACAGGAGCTTGGTTGGTCTCAGCCTCACTTGTGACCTTGTGAGGCACCAGCCCAGGGAGCCACACTGGGTACACAGGCCTTCTCCATGGATTTTTGTTTCTGCCATTGCCACCTGCTCAGATTCCCTAAGGGATCTACCTGTCCACCACTTGTGACTTTTCTAAGACCTCCCAGAGTTAGGGATTGAGGCACAGGCTAAAAAAGACAGGAGAGAGACGAAGCTGAGATATTCCTCATCATCTCCTGTAAAGGTGTGGAAACCACATATCCCACATAATCTGTCAGGGGAATTTGTAGCCAGCTATGTTTCCAGAGGATGCAGTGGGGAGAGCTTTCATGCTATGGTATTTATAAATGTTCCAGAAATGTCAGTCACTGGGAGGGTGACCTGGTTTATAGATTGCAAAAGGGCTGTGTTGAAGCCTAGAATTCTTTTTGTCTTATAGTAAAATGTATAAAAATTCTGAAAAAATCAAGATTATCCAGAAAACAAAAACAAAAACAGAATGAAAATCCTGAGTCATTTGTGCTGACAATATCCTTTAAGAAAAACAAAGAAAAAACAAAATAATATAAACAAACAACAAATTAGAATGGTTTTTGAATTCTAGAATGAATGTTCTGAAATAAGGTACTAATTGTGTGGTTCAGGTAGAACTTTTTATTATGATTTTTAATAAAGTTAGGAATTTAACCCACCCAGCTCTGTGGCTCTATATCCTTCTTAAAAAGCACCTCTGGGATCTTCAAACATGTTGTTACTGGTGGGGAGCTGTTGTCCACTCCAACCTCAAGCCAGACTGGGTCAGCTTTTTACCTGGCTGCATCCTCACTGCAGTGTCTGCTCCCTTCTGGGGTCTCAGTATTGTATGGAGCTCAGTTCCATATAATTCTTTGTTACTGAAAGAGGCCAATATATGAGTCCATGTGTCAGAGGAAATCCTTCCCCTCATGGCTTTGTGCTCTCTGTCATGCCACATACTGAGCATTACTGATGCTGATCATCCTCCTACAGAAAGACGGCCAGTCCTCCTAATGGTCAGAGTCCATGATAGAGGATCTGTCAGCTCCTGGGTGGGAAGGAGTCCTTCGTCTGCTGTCTCTCTTTGCCACTGCCTCCCTGTTGAGCACTTCCCCAGGCCCTTTAGTTGTCATCCCGCATGACTACAGGGTCCACTGTCTTCGATGGCACACTGTGTGACTAATATCCTGGAGGCCTCAGGTGACAAGGTGATATGAGGTTTCTGGTGGAGTGGCATGGATTGGCATCACTTTCCTTTTGGTTTGTTTTATCACAGTACAAGAATTTCAAATCTGCTGGGCCAGTGTGTTCCACAAATGTCTTGTGACATGTTCTTTTGCATGTCACTCTGGGCATTATTTCTCTTCTAGGACCCACAGGGGCATCCTTGAGTGGCCATCATTCTATACTGGTGATGACATATTTCTTCTGAGTCTAGCCTCAGGTGGTTCTTCCTTTCTTGGGTGGATTTCATCTCAGGAAGAGCCGACAGTTGACTGTCCCCTCACAGGATTTGCCCAGACATGTCAAAACACTAACTGCGGCTCAAGCTGGGACCACCCCCTCCCCCACTACAGCTGATTCCCACAGAACTTGCACTTCTTTTCCTTTGCTCATATTTGGCCTCAAATAGGATCATCCTGTGACCTTGCCCAGACTAGGGTGCAGCCTGATTGTCTCAAAACACAGACTTTAGATTGGTGGACAAGACCAATGCCAAGGGTGTCACTAGTTTGAATAGGGCCAGGGACCTCTCCTCTCTCTGAGCTGTGTCCTGTGGTAGAGGCCAGGGTGTTGACTGTAGAGCTCCATGACACTACACTCACATTTTAGATTTTTGATAGAATTTTTGGAAGCTGTTACCTGATACACAGTATAGAATTGTGTGCCATCATGTATATGGCATCTGAGATATACAAACACAAATGTTCGTCAAATGGGTGGGTGAAAACCAAAGTGCTGTGTTTAGTCAGTTGCTCCTCAGAAGTTAAAATGAAGCTTAATCTACTGTTGTTTTCATTAGCATGTTCCTGTTTACTTAGGAAACCCTTGAAGGCCTCTAAGTATAATTTTGTCACAATAGCAGGGGAGAGGGTCCAGATATATCCTGTTTAAGACAGAATTTGTTTCAAGACAACCAATATTTGCAGGGTATGGTGGTGCATGCCTATAATTCCAGCACTCAGGAGGCTGAGGCAGGAGGATCACAAGTTCAAGGCCAGGCTGGATTACACAGTGAGTTCAAGGCCAGCTTCAACTGCATGGTGAGACCCTTCCTGCGAAAAAAAAAAAAAAAAAACCCAGTATTTTTGTACTTTAAGAAAACTCACTGGAGCAGACATTTTCAGGGTTTTTTTAGCTTTCACTGGCCACCCAGTGAGTAGGTGTTGATGGAAACCCAAATAATTCTGATGTGACTGTGGCCTCACATCAGGCAGTGCTATGAAAGACAGAAAGAACATTTATCTGGTTCCTGCCCTCGGGGACTCTCAGCCTTGTTTGGGGCAAGTGCTGCACCCCCGTGAACATGGTGGCATGTAATATATATAGTAGGCAGAGCGCAGCATCTGTTTTAGGAAATCGAACTGAAAGGTGGGGGCTTCAGAGAAGCGGCTTGCCGGTGATGCTTGGGTTTGAGTCTGTGCTGTCCAATGCTGCTGGACACTTCTGCCTGTGAGGGGCTTCATGTGGCTTCCCCTAGGTCCACAGCAGCATTGCGGTGGGGCTCACAACCTGGGAGCATGAAAAACGGCCCTCTCCATACCATGGTGTGAGTTCCTTCCTCCCAGGGCTGGCTGGTGACTCACAGGTGTGAGCCTGAGTGATCGTCCCTTTCATCTCCCTGGAAATGGGCCAGGCTGTGCATAGAGCATTTGCTGTGTCCCCAGACAGCTTGTAACAGCTTTGACTACTTACATGGTGATGAAAGGTTGAACTTTGATAAAAATGGCCAGAGAAAGAAAAGGTTCCCTCCTCTTCTTTTTGTTCATTTTTCTGGGTGGCAGCTGAGAAATCTACCAGCATGGTCTTCCAGGTCTCAGGATCTGAAATATCAGGCAGGTGCTCCCTTGTGGATTTGCTTGTTTGTTTGTTGACCATTTGGGAAAGGGACTCCCCAGACTCTCAGGCCTTGTCAGCATGGCTCCACCTCTCTACTGCCTGGGCCAGGAAGGTGTCACCTTCCTCCAGACAGATCCCTTATATCCGACTGTCCCCAGCACCTGCTCCTGCATGCCACACACACCAGGTCTGACAAATCTATTCTGATTCCAGCTCCTCCTCACCCTCAGCTCCCAGGGGATATGTCAGAGAAGTCATGGAGCTCGGTCCATGGGGTGGCCTTATCTTCCTGCTTCAAAAACAGACACAGAGAAGTGTGAAATATTAGTAGAAACCCACAGCCACTAGGAACGCACCTTAAATGGCATTCCCTTTGTGTCTGTGTATCTGCTAGTGTTGAAAGCCTGGGTTTGGGGAAGGGAAGAATTGTTCTGTTTTCCTTTTCAAAGCGAAAACATAAAACCATAAAAAAAAGCAAAAACAAAACAAAAAAACTACCATTCAGGTAAATGACAGGCAAGAGCTAAGATCAGGAGTTCTGAGAGGAAGATCAGACAGATTTTACCTTTAGATACAAGACTTAAGCAAACACAATAATGAAATGGTATTAGTAGAAAATAAGGCCAGCAGAGCCATGGTACAGACATTCCCTCATCCCCTTATTTACTGACTTAACATGAGCCCCATGACATTATGATCTTTGGCTCTGCCTCATCTGCACATTGGCATCTGACTTTGTCCCCAGGTGGCTGGGCCTGCCCACTACTGCCCATGCAGAAGGACAGCACCTTGCCAGGCTGTCTGCAATACAGGCCGTGCAGAATGGGCCATGCAGTCAGCTGAGACCAAGACAGGTATTTGCTACAAGTTTAGCAGGAAATGTGGACTATGGTGACACTGTCAAACTCTTGGGAGTCATCTGACCTCGTGAGGACACTGGCATCCTTGCAGGGAGTGCTGGAATGAGCCAGAGGGTGACTGGCCATGTCCCACAGCATAGTGGGACCTGCAGCACTGGGGGTCAGTGCAGCCATCAGGGCTGGCCCAGTGGCCTCAAGAGGGCCTGGGAACAGAAGGAGAGGTTTCCAACTTCATTAACGGTGGAAAGTTCCTCTGATGCTGCCTGTCAGTGCTGAGGTTTTCTGATGACAATAATGGAAGAGAGAAGAAGTGGAGAAGGTCAGATGTCTGCTTTCAGCTTCTCCTTCTCAAAGGGAGAATGAATAAGAAGGGGCTTGCATTTGTTAGGTCGCATGCTGCACTGTAGGACTCACACTGAGATCCTGGCTTTCTGTATCTGCTGGAAACTGTAGATTCTCCAGTGATGAGGAGGCTCATGGAGTGCATTATTTTAGTGTGCTGTATGACATCAGGCCTGAAACATCATGTCTGAGACCACACAGAGGAATCAACATCATTTCTCTACTACTGATGGTGGTGGGTGGAATAATGCCTTCTGACCCAAGCTGTCCCTGTCTTGTCCCTTAGAACTGTGAATGTGACCACACATGGCAGGAGATTGTGCTGATGGGGTCTCACTAAGGGTTTGGCTGTGGGGTGAGCATCCTGGTTGTCTGTGTGGGCCTCTTACAATGTCCCCACCAAAGGGAGGCAGGAGGAGGCCAGGGTCAGGGAGTGAGATGGAGGAGACAGGAAGATCCCACACTGATGGCTTTGATGGGGGAGAGGGGCCCCGGGCCAAGGAGGGGAGGCCACATCGAGGTTGGAAAAGGTAGAGAAACCAGTTCTATTTGTTTTGCAGAACTGGTTATTAAATGCAGGGCCTTCACACTGAGTTACATCCCCAGCCCCCTTTTACTTTTTATTTTGAGGCAGGGCCTTGCTGGGTTGCTAAATTCCTCAGGCTGGACATGTGGTCCTCCTACTTTAGTTTCCCAGAGGGCTGGGGTTACAGGTGTGCACCACGAGGCCAGGCTGAGGCTGGTTTGACTTGTGCGAAGTGTTGGTGGAACCACAAATGTAACTTGGGGTGCTGCTGTGGGAGGAGCTGCAGCTTCAGAAGTTCGTAGAAGACAGCAGAAAGCAACGGCCCCTCCCTCTGGTGCTCTTGCCATGGAGACCTGGCCACAGACTTCCATCCTCAGCCCAGGCAGACAGGAAGGTTTGTAATTCAGAGACAGCAGTGAGGCCTGGAACAGAGTTGCAGCTTGAATAAAATCCACATGCTGGATACTGCACCAGCATCTTCAAGACATGAAGGCCACATTGTCCTTTACTCAAGAGTGTGAGTGATTCTGACTCACAGCCTTTGTTGGGGACCCAGCAGAAATAAGAGTCATTGCAGTTTGCTAAGCACAAATGTGGTGCATCAGGATTTACAGATTCAAGAGCAGATTCCCCCAGATGGATGGAAGAGGCAGATCAAGGGCCTCATTGGTGGGTTCTAAGTTAGGCGTGAGAATGATGGCGAGGGCTTTGTCCTCTTTCTGGAGGATGAGAAGGGAGAAGCCCTAAGCTTTGAGACTTCCCCATTAGGCGTGTGTGGTTTTGGAAGTAAAACTGATAAGAGGAAAGAAGGGGAGGAGAGGAGAACCTGACTGGAAGAAGCCCTAGAGCTAAACAAGATGGGCATGTGATTTGGGTTTTAATCTAAGTAAAACAGAGATAATCCATTTTATCTAAGCCATTTAAGACTAAGAAGCAGACATAAAGATGCATCCAGAATCTACCACGACAGACACAGAAAGGGCTCAAGGGGGAGGGAATTCTGACCATCGGGTGGCTATGCTCTGTGTGCCCGCTGAGAAGTTGTGCCTTTGGGGGAGCACAACAGAGGGAAGGAAGCGACTTGGCTTGGATGTTGGAACTGAATTACACTTCAAGCCTGCCACTTGTTTGCTGGGTGACCCATTTTTGAGCAAGTACAGTAAGGTTAGTGCCTCAGTCTTCACCATAGGCATGAGGACAGCATGCCCAAAGAATTAAATGATGAAAGTACCCAGGCACAAGGCCTGACATAACCTGGGCTTGTTGCCCACTTCCTGTTGGGGAAGACTCCTCTCTCTCCTATCTAATTCTGCCCCCTTGGCCCATCAGCCTTTGTGCTTAGATTTCTATCCTGCACTGACCAAGAACAGGGAAAGTAAGTGCCATGCTCTGAAACTTTAGCAAAATAAAATTCCAGGCCCAAAAGAGGCATGGCTAAGGTCATCCATTTCCTTTTGTGAAGTTTTTGATCCAATTCCTGATTAAGAGGGGCTGCTGGCTCACAAGTCAGCTTTGCACCATGGCTGTGGTGAGGGATTAGGGTCCATGCAGAACCCTTCCTACTCAAGATGCATCTCCTTCCTACGCTACCCACGCCCGAGCTCTCCTTTCTTCCCACTGCCACCTCAGAATCAACAGTGAATTCCAGTCTTTCCAAAACAGCCCAGGAAAAAAAAAATCTCTAAAATGTGGTAGAATTTAGCTGACTGAGTTACAGTGAATTCTACCACATTTGGAGAGAATTTTTGGTAACTGTTAAACAACTCTGCTCCCGGCCTCCAGTTAGGGAGCCAGGCTCTGCATCCTGATCAGGGATGAGTGCCTCGTCATATGCTGCAGGACCATTTCCAGCCCTCATTCCCAATGGGTCCACAGGGGCTGGAAAAGCATCCCGCACACACGTGGCTGTGGTTTTATTCCCTCGCACTCATTACCACATTCAGGAAGACAGATTTTTATTATGCAGCACAAGTGCTGCTGTAGGGTGAACATTGACACAAAGCAATTGGGTTCTTGACTGAATCAGCTAAAATAAAATTGAAGGAACAGAAAATAGACCTGTGACCAGATTCAGGTCTTTGTTTTAAAAACAGCTACCATCCAGAAAAGCACTTGGATGTGTAATTACAATAAATGACCATCTCTAAAGAGCAAGCTTGCTTTTCTAAGGAAAAACAAATGGTAAAAGCCAGACCACACAAGTCCTGTGGAAAATTCTACCATTCTCTTCCCTATTGACTAGGTATGAACATAGTCATTTGTCCCTCTGTATTTCAACCATTTAGGAATTTTCAAACATTTAAACAGAATACCGCAGATTTTCCATTATGCTGGTAGCAGTTGTTTTACATGTTGAGGTTAAATGTTGCATTTGGACACATGAGCATCCACATTTAGTTAATGCCCAAAATGGGCCAAACGTAAGGTTAGAGTGTGCAAAACCCAGAGAGATGACAAGGGTGTGTGCACACAGGCCACCCAGATCCGTGCCATCTCCTCAGCCTCCTGTATTAAAGAGGTCTTACAGCTCACCCGCACTCTGGAGCTCATTGTGGTGAGGGCCCCTTATTTCACTCACTAATGGCTCTCGCTCTTCTGAAGGACATCCGGCACACAGGGCTTTCCCTTGCCCCAGAGACAGTGTGGCTTGGGAGCAGAACAAATACCATCTTGCGGTATTAAGCATTTATGCTTGTACCAAAAATTGCCTACATGCCCAACATACAAGGGCATAGAGGAGAGAGGAGGAGCTATGAGAAGGGGAGGAGATTCCTGGGAAGTGCAGGCTTTGGAAGGTTTTGCAGGGCAGAAGAACTGGAGGCTGACCTTGAATGAGGCAGGGTCTTAATAGGGGTCAGTGATGGGAGACAGAAGGAAAGAGGTGCGTGGAAGAGGATGGAAGGCATGAGATGTGTTTGGGAACAATAAAGAAATAAGATGCAGTGCAGTCCTCTGTTATACTGGAGTGGGGAGGACTCTGAAGAGAAGGGTGCAGGGTGTCTTGAAAAAGTGGGCTTATGCTGTAACAAAGAACCGATGCACCCCAATAATGTAATACAATTTATTTCTTGCTCATCTGAGTGTTCATAGCATGGACCTGAGAGCTACAATTCCAGAGGGAACCAGGCTCTGTGTCCACTCCGTTCAGCCATCTCTCCATCCAGTACAGAGAAAGAGTGGAGCATGTGGGTTGTGTGTGAAGAATTTCACAGATCATCCTGTGAGCATATTATACTATTCCCATCTTCTCCGTATTGGTCAGAACTCAGTCGCATAGCCATGCCCACCTGCGAAGCATTCTGGAAATGTAGCATAGCTCTATTGAGGGAAAACAGTAAGCACTGTGGCCAGGACTGACTTTTGCACTGATTTTTAGCCCAACTGGGTTGAACTGTATCCTGAAGGCAGTGTGAGTCACCCTGAAGCTCAGCAGGGTAGGGACAAGCTGACTGGTGGTGAAGGTGCCTTAGAGGGAGTGGTCTTTGTGTTTGTATTCAAGATCACATCCACATCACATTTGTGATAGATCTTCAGCCATATTTAACAGAATAATGGGATGGGGGATGGGTACCAGAAAGGAGTCCCGGACACATGAAACCTTCTAGGAGCTGAGGCTGGGAAGCCAATCAATGCTATTGTGATGATCTAATAGTGCAGTTGCAGTAGGAATTTCTTTCAAATGAAAACCCAAGGCCAGCATTACTCTGTCATTCCTCTGATATGACTTTTGTGTTTTGTGTGTAAGCTGGGGCTGACCTCAGGGATCGGCATGGACTCAGTTACCCACCTCTGAAGTATCGGATGGACTCCTAACTTTAAGATCATACAGAGCTGAGTGAGAAATCTCAGGACAGCCTGGGATTTGGTGGAAGATTTTTAAATGATTCATGCTGAACTGGAAATTACCTAAAAACAACAGAAGAGCTGTTGGTGGTATTTTCAGGTGTTCTCTATTGATTTGGGGAAGAATCCAACATTAAAGAGGTTTAAAATTAAAATATTTAAAAAGACATATAACCTGCTCTTTTTCATTCTTCCCCACCAGAAGTAATCTGTAATAATAAAAATGGTGAGAACAGGAAGGGAAAGCAGAAGCCAGACAGCAAAGGGAGCAGAAGGGAAACTGCAGAGGCCAGCGTGGGTGGGAACCCACACATCCCGAAGGCTGAGGCTGAGGTCCGCTGTTCCTGCAGAAAATGCAGGTGAAGGGGTGAGGAAAGGCCTGGTTTTGCAAATGCCTCAATGTGCATCTGCTCTCTTTTGGCCAAGGGTCTTACAAGCCTTGAGTTCTTCATTTTCCATGTCCTCTTGAGATATATATTATCCACTCCAGACAAAAGGGGCCTGAAAGCCCACATTTTGGGTTCTAGCTCTAAGCCCAGAGAGGCCAATCCACTGAAATTCCAATTGCCTAGTGATCTATTTACCAATTTACTGATTTTCTAAAACTAAAAATAAAACCTTTATAAAGTTCACAGCAATTCACACTGCAAGAAATAGTTTTCACAATTCATGTTGCAAGGGCAAATTGGTTACATGTGAATGGACTGGAAAATACTTTTCTTTTTCCTTTTTCATCTGCCTGGCTTTCTGAGTGGGCATTTCCACCTCACCGAGGCTGAAGAGCAGGTGCCCCTGGTGAGGAGGAAGAGGGGCATCTGCATCCATGCATTCCAGAGAGGAGAGGTGGCGATGGACAGAAGAAGAGAGGTGCGAGGTTAAAGAAAGGGAGGGAGGGCCAGAGGCTGTGGGGACAGAAAGGGTGAAGAGTGAGGGTGAGAAAGTAGGGAAGATATTTGAAGGCTCCAAAACTTCTCCCATAGGCCTCCAAGGCTCTGCCAGTTCTTCCAAATCAATCAGCAGGGCCTATGCTTAACTGATGGAAACAGATGTGGTCAGCTTGCTGAAGCCAGGGGAAGGGTTCTCATGAACACGGCTTTCAGAGCTTCCACTCTCAGCAGATTGGCCACTTCCGCTGGCTGGGGCACTGTTAGGCCATCCCAGGGACACTCGCCAGCTGTGCAGAGTGGAGCCTTCCTGGAGGAGGCTGTCGGCAGGAGCTACATGGAGATGTGGGTGGAAAGAGGAGGAAAAGTCTCCTGAAACACAGAGGGGTCCTTTGTGTGTGTGAGGTTGGGGTGGAGATAGAGGCAGACCCTGTGGGGATGGCCCACTCATCCTGGTTTGCATGAAACTTCCCTAGTGTTAGGACTGGAAGTCTCAGATCCTAGGCAGAGGGAGAAGCTGGTTGCCCTAGACCTACTCCAAAGCGAGTCTTAAAAGGGACAAGATAAAGGCAGGTGGTGGCAGTGGAGTGGAGGTGACCCTGTCTGTGATCACTCTTGATGACTGCTTGCAGCTGCAGTTTGCAGGGTCCACAGGGAAGGTCAGCAGCTGCTTGAGGGAATCACAGGGACCTGGGCAGTCACTCCAGCACCCAAGGATATGGAGATTCCCAGGATCCTACAGAAGGGCCCTAGGTCTGTTCCGGATGTCTCGGTTGTGCAATCTGTACGCACTGACTTTTCTAAATGTGCCTTTCTCTCTCTCTCTTTTCTTAGGGAGGCAGGACACAGTGTGTGAGAGAAGTCTGACCCATTCTCTCTTGTCCCCAGCACCTTAGTCACACCCCCCCCAGGACAGTGCTGCCCCAAAAGTTTGGGTTAGTGACTATTTTCAGGTCAAAGAATAATGACTTTCTTCTAGGAGTTTCTGCAGAGAGTGTGTATGCACACTGCTCCCTGGGGTTCCGAGGTGGCCCTGATTCCTGGCTTGCTAGAGACACCTGCTCCTCAAATCGGGAGTGGAAGGTGTGAACAGGGTGTGGCTTCTTCTCTTGTCTTCCCTTGATCTGGAATCTGAGACACCAGACTACACAAGACACTGCCCTGCAAGGGAAGCAGGACTGAAGATGCAGTCTGTAGTGGGCTTTCTGGTTGTCAGTCCCATTCTCATAACAGGGGAACCTGAGATAATTCTACAGGGACATCGTTGTAGTCAGGGATTGCAAGGAATAGATTTAATCGAGGACACATAGGATTATGTATAATATAGGATTATTTTATAATATTCACCCAAAAAGTCAAATGCAGAATAGTGCAAGCGATCTTTCCATGCACTAGACACCCAAAGAATCTAGCTGTGGGCCTGGATCCCATGGCAATGTCCTGCACAAGCCCAACTGAAGATCTAGAGCCCATGCAATGTCCTCCATGAGTCCAGCTGGAGGCCTAGAGCCCATGACAATGTATCATGTGAGTCTATATGAAGGATCTACACTGGGAGGGCCCAAAGGTCAGTGGTGGAAGCTAGAAAGTCTGCGCCAGTGGAATGAAGGATCTGTGCCAGCAGGCTGAGGGATCTGCACTGGAGCCAGGAAGCAACACTCAACATAAAGACCAGCGCTCCCCTGAAGAGAAGAGCAGCCATCCTCAGTGACAGCGAGGACCCAGCCGCCTCCAAGGATGAGAACAGCTGAGTTTATATCAGGAATTCCAGCATGACAATCTTCTCCAGGAGAATCAACAGCACACCATCTTCTCTTCTAGTTCTCCTTTTATGCTGTTGGCAACAATCCTAAGGTGGGCCTTCCACATCCATTTCCATGCTGATTCAGTTCAACTGGGTGTTACAAGTTGACCATTAGTTAATTCACCACAGATATGATGCCTGTAAAAGGTTGGACACTTGGCATATGGAGTTGGATTCTGCCTCTCTGCCATTTGAGTTAGCCTCACCTTTTATGCCTTTATGGTGTTCTTTTTTTTTGGGGGGGTGTTGTTTTTTTGTTTTTAGTACTGGGGATTGAACGCAGGGCCTTTGCACTCAGCTACATCCCAGCCCTATTTATTTATTTATTTATTTATTTATTTATTTATTTATTTATTTTTGTGGGTACCAAGGGTCAAACTCAGGACCTCGCACACCAGCAGGTGCCCATGCTGCTGAACGATATCACCGGCCTTTTTTTCATATGTGGGTACCGGGAGTCGAACTCAGGACCTCATGCTTGCCAGACAGGCACTTATGCCGCTGAGCTATCTCATCGGCCTTTATTTATTCATTTTGGGGCAAAGTCTCACTAAGTCATTGTCACTAAATGGGCTGGGCTCAAATGTGCAATCCTCCTCTCAGAGTGTTAGCCTTTATGTAATTTCTGTGTGTCTATTCAGTGTGCTATAATGAAGTAGCATAACTGGGTAGCTTTTAAACAACAGAAATATGTTTCTCACAGTTCTGCAGGTGGGAAGTCCAAGATCAAATTTGTTGCAGATTCTGCGTTTGGTGATGGTCTGCTTTCTAGCTCATAGATGGCACCTTCTTGCTGTGACCTCACAGGATGGAAGGGGCCAGGGCTCTGTCTTGGGCTTCTTTTACAAGAGCACTGTTAGGGTTTGTGTCTAGATGTCTCCTCAAAGCTGGAGCTCAGATGAGGTCTGTCCTAGTGTAAATGGCCAGCATGGTGGTCTACAGATAAGGGAGGGTCCTGCCCCAGCTAAAGTGACAAGCTGTCTGCTGGCATCCAACCATGTAGGTGTGATTCTCAGCATTTCCTGGTGGTCACAGTGGGAAGCTGTGCAGTGGCCATTACACTCCGGATGCAGGTCACAGGCTTTGTTCTAGGATCCTCCCGTCTCCCATCCAGTCTGTTTTCCTCAAGGATGGAGGGAATCGCTCTGTCCCCAAAGATGTCACTTCATGACACCCTTGGGAATTGAGACCTCAGAACCAGCTCAGTTGTGGGAGCTCCTTGGGCCAGACTGCCTGGTCACTGACACAGCTAGAAGAGAAGCCTTGGTTCTTAGGGACTCGGTGAAGCTGTGATGTGTTCTGCTTGACAAAGGGGCACGTGTGTGTGTTTTCTTTACACTGGCTTTCAGGACCACTCATTGCCTTGTACACAAAGTAATCCTTTGCCTCTCAAGCACTGAGATAAAGTAGACGCCCTCTCATGATGGAGTTTTCTGCAGTGCACTTTCAAATCTTGTGAACACGTTCCTTTAGGTGACTGCAGCCTCAAATAACTGACAGAGACACTGAGTCTGCAGGAAGGTGTCCTTTAAGTCTAGTTGAGTCAGGTCTTTTTCATCTGAAAGGCATCTGAAGGTAGGCAGTCCTTAAAATAGCTTCAAAAAGTAAAGAAGAGGAGGTGGAGTCAACAAAGATCGAGGCTTGTTTCTCTGGATCTGCAAGCCCAGGAAGGAGCCTTCATTGTGTTTTTAGGCCCAATTCTGTGGCCCACAATCTTCTTAGATCACAAGCATGGATTTCATCTCTGCCTGTTCTGTCCTGGCTGGACACTGGGCAGTTGCCAATCATAAATCCAAAGGGTCAAAGAAATTCCTCAAGTGGCTCTGTGTGAGCAAGGAAATGTGTACTCAAGTGCTACTCTGCTTTGTGGGGGGAGGGTGCCAGCCAGGCAGGGACAAGCTGTGTGCGGCTGGTGGTGTCTTCTGTCTGGGCTCTGCACTGTCACATGCCCCTTTTCATGTCCAGAACAGTGGCACATCTCAGAATAAACAAACTGCCTCTGGCCATCCCAGTTAACTGATGGTGCCTGGGATAAAAAGCATTTCAATTCCATCAAACAGTGGGAAATTAGAATGTTGTTATTGTATCATGTATGAAAATTCATACTTGCTGTCATACATTGTCCGAAGCTGAGGATGCAAATATGACTTGGTTAGCCACACAATAATTATTTTATATCCTGGGTGGAGAGCACACACACCCACCCTGTAATCCTCTCTCATCTTTAACAAATTATGAGGTATGATAAAAAAAAAAAAACACAGTAAATGCTTAAGCCAAAAAAAAAAAAATTACTGCTGTAAAAGACACATTGCCAGGAATCCCTTTCAAAATACTCCCCTCACTTTGAGTACACTCGTTCCATCATCCTTACTCCTTACTCCTTTCTGAAGCGGTCCTGAAGTCCTCTTTTCTAAGTGTCTTTAGTTGCACTGTTGTATCTGGCTCCATGTGCTAAATCCACTCAGAACATTGCCCTTTCATGGTCATTTTGATTTGGGGGACAAGCCGGAAGTTGCAGGGTGCCAGATGCAGTGAATAAGGTGGATGAGGATGGACCATGTTTAATGAGCCGGCCTTTCCATTGGATGGCACTCAGTAGCAGCGTTCCCTGTATTTTTGTGTATTTTTTATCACACCTCCTAAAGACCCTCAGGAAAGAGGACTTCCGGAACTGCTTCAGAAACTGACAGAAATGTTGGGTGGGATAAGTGTGTTGGAATTGAGGGGGGGGATTTTGAGGGGAAGTCATGGCAATGTTTCTTTTACTGTAATCAATTTTTTAAAATCTAAACATTCACTGTGTATCGTGATCACACATGCTGTAGATGACAGCTCAGAGACAGCTCAGTTCCTGAGTCAGGGCGAGACGCGAGCTCCCGACAGATTTCCTTTATCTGGTATTAGATTTGAAAAAAGAGCTTTGTCCTCAGCAGATCCTATTTTTAGCATTAACTCTGTATTTGTTTTTCTCCTGATTAGGGTAGAATTCTCAACAGAAAAGGATGCTGCCCAACTTGCACTGAAAGTAAGTTCATTGCTTTGAAAATGGGCTGTTGCTATTTGTCTGGCATTTTAGCATGCAATAAGGAAACTAGTGGTGTCATTTTCTGCACACCTTAATTCTGCGGGCCTAGGATGGAGTCATCCCCGTTCCCTACAGACAGGTTAATCAGCTGTAATCCTCTCACAGAAGCATGATTGACACAAATGTGGATTTTCCATCAGAACTTGTTGCTATGGGAATGAGAAAGATAAATGATCTGATGAGGTTTTAAAAAGGGCCAGATAATGTAATGTGAATTTTAATTGCTAATAGCATTTGCAGTCCTAGAGGCTAAGATAATGACATCCAGGAACACAAAACATCCGTAATCTAGGAGAGATTCTCCATCTCTCAGGATGAAACCACACAGCTGTGCTTCCTCAGCCTGATGCTTGCTCTTCACCCCTTTGCCGGGCTACTCCCAGAGTGGCTGTTGGTAAGAGGTCACAGAGGTCATCAGCTCATGATGGCTTGGCAGTCCTGTGACTTTTAACTGAACTCTTGGAGCTTCTTTCTGCATGTGGCCTGTTCTGGAAGCTGGTTGAGACCACAACTAACCCCAGGGAAAGACAAGGCAGTGGGTTTCCCATCAGATGCACATAAACATATCTACAAATCACCATTTCAGTCCTCCTCAAATGCATGTGGTTTTGTGATGGCTTTCTGAAGTATTGCATTGAAAGAGGGGTGTTGGTAACACTGTGTCAGATTAGTTCTGTGTATGATGAGCAGGATTAACAAAGCCAGGAAACCTATTAGAAAGTATTGCATGAGCCCATCAGGCTGCGAGGAATGGGCTTCATGGCAGGAGATGCCAGTGTTCCTGGGGACAGGTTTGTCCCTTCCATGTATCTAACCTCAGAGTTTCTATTGCTAAGAGTAACCGCAGTGTCTTGTCTTGTTTTGTTTTTTGAATTGTTATACTTTTGGACGGTAGGTATGGAGGGTCATTATATATGTATATATAACTTACATATTGATATTATATATATTACTATTATCTATTATATAGCTACCATGCATTAACTATTTTAGAGATAGAGCCATGAAACAATTACACACTGGAGAAAGACGCTGATTGAATTAACACAAATAAATTATAGACTTAACGAAAAGGTTTTTCTTTGAAGATAATGAAGTACAAAAACTCACTTGAAGGAGGCTAAGAAGTATGATTTAGTTGAATTCAGGAACTAGTGCAGGAAGAAAAATTTGCTAGGATGAACACACCAGTTGATTTAAAGTAATGCATATAAACTGTAACATTTAATCGCCCTATCAGAGACTTTCTGAAGAAGCTTTTTTTTTATATAAGTACTGGGAATTGAACCCAACCAGTGGTGGCAAACCTATGGCACATGTACCACAGCAGGCTGCTTGTCATCATTGAAAGCTCTAAAAGGTTCAAAATCCTTAACCACAGTGCTTGTGCATTGAGCTACATTCCCAGCCCTTTTTAACGTTTTATTTTGAGAAAGCATCTTGCTCAGTTTCTGAGTTGCCCAGGCTGGGGTTGAACTTGTAATCCTCCTGCCTCATCCTCCCAGGGAGCTGGCATCACAGGCATGCACCACCACGCCTGGTTCAGAAGCATTGCTCATGGATGATTCTGAGGCTGCTTTCAGCTTCATCCTTTCCTAGGTGAGTGGCTGGAGTCTACACAGATGAAGTTTTCCTGTGTATCCATGACAATGGAGATGTTGGCACTTCCCCAGGAAGTGTCTCCTGTGTGAAGCAGGGAGAGACCTTGTAAGAACTCCCAGTATTTTCTGGTTTACCCTCTTAACAAGCATGGGCACAGGCAGGTCACATCCACAATCACATTGTTATCAGGCAGGATCACTGTGCATTAACTTTGTAAAAACATGGCCAGCCTCATCCAGAAACAGCCCAAATCTTGAATTATCCAACTTAATGTCACAAGAACCTAAAAGGTGATTATTGAAGGAGTTGGGAGCAAAGCTAAGTTTTGTTATTAATAGTTTACCCATTATGAGTTGGCCTTTCCATACCTAGAGGACCAGTGACTTCTCAGAAAGGAGGGGATAGACTGAAAAGAAAGAAAAGTGAAGACTAGAAAGATGGGCATGATAAGATAGAATAGAGCCAAATCTGCAGTGGTTGCGTTAAATCCTTTGTGCGAGGCGTATGAAGGAGCCCAGGCCGCCCTCACCAAGAGAAGCAGCTGGCATGGGCAGAAGCCACCCAGCTGCAGGGACACCAGGAGGCCACTAACTCTGCACCTGCATCTAGCAGGTCAGAGCTGGAGGTGCTCAGGCATGTGGTTCTCTGTCCAAATCTAAACTATATCATCAGACGGTGATTTCTCAACTTCCTTTGGTGTTCTTTCCGTGTGTTTACGCTCTCTCCTCTCCAGCAGCTCTTCCATCCCTGCTGTAAAACTCATTCTTCTTGGCCAGGCTCATCTGAGGAGAAAGTTCAGTGATGGGATGGTTTCCACTTTTTGTAAGCAATGCTCAGCTTTTGTAAAGCAGTCAGGTAGACTTGTTGGGATGTCCTTTAGCTGTGGTCTTCGGACCTCCTACTTTGAAATTCTTTTTCTCATTTTATTCAGGATCTGAAACAAACATTTGGGCTCATTTCCCCTCCTCTGTTAATTATGAATGCTCTTCTGCTACATCGGTTTTTAGAGTAGACTGAATCTACAAAGCAAGCCTCATGTTCTTTAAAAACTAGAAAGAATGATATAATTTTTACTAAAACACAAATGCCTCTCTCTGTCTCTCTCATACACACACACACACACATACACACACTCACACTCACATACACCACTCTTTCAGATTGCTCAGGGTTTGCTATTTATTTATTTATTGTTTCATTGGTACACTTTAGATATGCATAATGATAATGATCACATTCATCATAGGGAATTTGTACCTGTAAATGATACATCTTGCTTCTTTTTTTCCCATGCCCTTCACCTCCCTTCAACCCTTCTTCCCCTCCTTATTTACAAAAGATTCATTTCCATTTTCTTCCTTCTATTCTCTTTTTTTTTTTGTGGGTACCGGGGGTCGAACTCAGGCCCTCACGCTTGCCAGGCAGGTGCTTACGCTGCTGAGCCATCGCACCAGCCCCCTATTCTCTTTTTTCTTGTCCCTTCCTTCCTCTCCCCCTCCTACCTCCCTTGTTCCTCTCCCCATTTTAACATTTTCTTCCAATTTCCCAATATATATTATACATTTTGGTCCTTATTTACACTTTCCATTTCTCATACCAGAAACACAATACAGTATTTAAACATGTGTCTGATTTATTTCACCTCAGAGTATGGTTTCAAGGTGCATCTATTTACCTCAGAATGTCTCAAGTTGCTCTTTCTTTGTGGCAGAGTAGTCCTCCATTGCATAAAAAAAAGATCTTCTTTATCCCTTCATTGATTGATGGGCATTTGTGTTGCTTCCAAGATTCAACTATTTAATGTTGGGGATTCTGTTTCATCCAAACCAGCATTTAGCCTGAGAAATATTGAGCCAATTCCCTTTGCTGCTGTGCACTGGGTTAGGGGAGTAGAATAATCAGATTTCAGACCTGTTCCTTGGGTAGACCCATCTATGTGAGGTAAATAAACCTTGGGTTGATATTTAGGGCTTCGGTGTCCCAACCCCAGAGCCATCTTCAGATGAGCTGCCAGTCCTTGCGGAACAGTCCCTGAGCAGGCCTGATCCTGGGTGCCATGGGCCAGTGGGCGAGCCTTCCACTGAGCCAAGGGCTCCTTTCAGGCCTGGGTTGGGGATAAAGAATGTAACCCTCGGGCTGGTGAGATGGCTCTGCAGCATAAGTGCCTGCCTGGCAAGTGCGAGGGTCCGAGTTTGACTCCCGGAACCCACATACGAAAAAAGGGCCGGTGATATCGCTCAGCGGCACGGGCGCCTGCTGGCGCTCGAGGTCCTGAGATCAACCCCCAATACCCACAAAAAAAAAAAAAAAAGAAAAAAAGAATGTGATCCTCGGCAGCTCTGCTGGGGCAAACAGCAGTCATTCAAGAGCAAACTGCCTTGGGAAGCTGACCCTGCACTCCTACATGCTCCTGTCAGGCTTTATTAGGAAAGATTGCTCACTTTCTCTGCTTGGAAACTTCAGGCATGATGGACTCCATTCTACCTTCCCACCCTCTTCAACCAGCACAAGCTCTGTTGATTATTAAAGAAATTATACGTGTATCCTTTCTCCCCACTGATTGCCCACAATATTGGGCAACTTCCCTAAAATATCCATGTCTACAAAATGGGATGGAGAGGCTCCTAGTGGCTGCCAGGCCCAATGAGAGAATGGGGCCCAAGGACAGCATGTGGATGGAGCTCAGCCAGGGCTGTGTGTCTCTCTGTCTCTGCTGCAGTCCAAGGGGCTGGCTCTGACCCCTCCCACCAGCTCCTTGAGCCTGCACTACAGCCATAGACTCTACAGCCATAGACTTGCCAGGATCTGTCTTTGATGTGTTTGTTTTTTTGGGGATTGAACCCAGGGCCTTTGCACCAAGCTACATCCCCAGCCTTTTTATTTTTTACTTTGAGACAGGATCTCAATAAGTCACTGACTTACTTAGGCTGGGTTGGAACTGGTGAGCCTCCAGCCTCAGCCTCCCAGAGTGCTGGGATGACAGGCATGCCCACCACACCTGACTGCCTTGGTCAGTTTTATGTTGCTGTACCAGAATACCTGAGACTGGATAATCTACAAACAAAGTTTATTTGGCCCATGAGTTGGGAGGCTAGGGAGTTGTCATAGTTAATTCTCATTGCTGAGACAAAATACTGATACCTGACATTAAAAGAGGAAAGGTTTATTTCAGCTCAAAGTCTGTAGAGGTTTCAGTTCGTAGCTAGCTGGCTGGTTCTAAGGCACGGTGGCATGGTAGAGGGACATTGCAAAGGAGAAACAGTCCAGGCAAGGCAAGCAGAAGGCAGTGAGCAGAAAGCAGCAAGCCTGCCTTTCCTTTTTATCCCATCCAGGCTACAAACCTTTTGAGTGGTACCAACCATACCCAAGATGGAGCTTCCTATTACCCACACCCAGAACTGTGGTAAACCAGTTAGTGTACTAATCCAGTACCACACACCCTTAGCCTTAATCCACATTCACACACCCTAGATCCAGCCACCTCCGAAAAGCCCCACCTATGAGTGCATGAGGCTTTGGGGGAACATCTAGAAACAAGCCACAACAGAAGTCAAACACAGGATGTCAGCATCTGGCAAGGGCCTCTCCTGTGCCAGCCCATGGTGGAAGGTGGAAGCTGGGCAGGAAGACATGTGGGAGAGGCCAGGAGAGTGAGAGGGGGTCACTGTCACAGTCACTAGTACACTCCCACCATGAGGACATCCATCTGTTGGTGAGGGCTGAGGTTGCATGACCTCCCCACCTCTCATCACCCCCAGCATGGTTGCATTGGCAGCTAAGAATCCAGCACATGAACTGTGAGGGTCACATCAAATCTGAGCACCATCTTCTCCCAGCCACTCTGCCTGGTGAGCCCTCTCCTGCCATCAGAAATCTGAACTGGATCCCTTTATTTGCAAGACAAATTCCAGACACTTATCTTGGCCCCCGAAGTTAGATGTGGTTCCCAGCTCTCTAGCTTGTTGTGCAGTCTGTAACCTGAATCAGGTCTCCTGTTGCTCTTTGTGCTTTCCTTGGCTTATTTCCCATCTCCTCAACTAGAGGGTGTAAGTGCCATAAAGCTGGGGACTTGGTCACCTTTACATTTCACACATCATAGCTTGAATCTCCTTGCACTGGGGACTCTCAGTAGGTTGTGTGATGCAGGAGAGGTTACTGGGAATGCAGAGTGAATCTTTCCTCACACAACTCTGCAGCATGCAGGAGCTGCAAGCATGGTAAAGGAACGTCTTCCTCTCCACTGGGAGAAGCCAGTTGGAGTCACCTGATCAACTGAGCAGCATTTACATACTAATTTGTCACTGTGTCCTCTGGACATTAGAAGGCTAATTCTCCCAGAATTTATAATCTCTGCCAACTCTCCATGCACAGCTTGGGCTGAGAGCCTCCAGAGCCTGAATTGGGACAGCGGCAACTGGCTGAGTAAACCACTCAGAGTATTATGTAATTTGGACTTAGATTTAGATTTTTTCAGAAGTTAAATAGAAACACAACACCAAGTCAGGCCCAGGTGATTTTCTCCCCTTTTCTGGGGCCTGGTCTTTGAACAATAAGTGAAGACAGCTGTCTGTGTTCTAAGATTGCCTTTCCAGTGAGATTCCTTTGCATTCCATGTCATATTAGACCCCTTACCTGGTGGCAGTCATGTGATGTACGAGGCTTGGTGTTCCAGGTACGAGGTTATACACAATTGGCTTTCTGGGGTGCTGTGGTTTGGTGTAATGGCTAAAAGTGAGGGCAGATCATCATCATTTGGACTCAACTCCTAGGCCCCAATCTTTTCATCTGTAAAGTGCACATAATGCTATTATCCACCTCCTAAGATAATGTAGCTGTTATATAAGACGGTGTATTTAAATTGCTTAGTACAAACCCTGCAATAAAGTAAATGTTCAACAAATGTTTGCACTTTAAATTAAATGCTATATAATCCATTTTTAAAGTAGAGATAGAGGAGCACACAAGACAAAGTAAACACAAACCAGGGTTGGGTTACAATCCAGATCTGCGAGATTTGGTAGAGATTTTAAACTACGAGGAGGCCCATATCATGACTGCGTAAGCCCAATTATCAGCAGGTAGATGGGGATCATTCACATTCCAGTGTGCTGATCTCCGGTGTGCTGGTCTGCAGAGGTGGTTTTCTTGGTTTCAGTGTGGTAGAGGGAGCCTGGATTAGTAGAAATGGCCTTGCATCACACCCTTAGCGAAGCCATGGAGGGATGTTGTAGGACCCACGCAGGGCATGCTCACAAGTGATTCCCACACAAGCAGCTGACTCATGCCTGGAGCCACTGACCCCACTGCCGAGGTTGCCCCAGAGGTGCTCAATTTCCAGGTTTTCTTTGCTGTTATCTCTGGGCCCCTGATCTTACAGGGAGGAGAGTGTCCTTCTGAGGACTGGGGAGCTTCATCACATGTGAAATGTGGAGCATGTGTTCGGTATGACTCCGTTAATTAAGGGCAGGGACTGTGTGTTCTTTAAGTTCCCTTTAGATATCTCTCTAATCCTTAGCAGGAGTCTTGATTAAAAGATGGAGAAAAGGAGACTTTTTACTATACTGTTTCTATCTGTACTTCTTTTTTCCAGAATAATACCAGATGCTTGCTGTCATCCTAGTTTTAGAAATTCATTTTCTTTAATCTAATTGAACTTGGGCTTGTCCACACATTAAAGATTTCTTCAAAAATTTAACTTTCTTGCGTTTAACCAATAGCAGTGGGTTAGTTCTTCCTTGCTTGCCTTAGCTGCTTCTTCATCTTCCCCATGGGGAGGAGCTGTTGTTTAAGTGTCTGGTTTATGCCATTCTGTGGGAACTTGAAAGCTGACAGTCACTGTATAGTGCACAGGGAATTGGCACCCAGGGAAGTCCTCACTGCCCCTGAAACTTTTCTAATGAAATCCTGCTCCTGATGAGGCTGAGAAGCGTAGCCTGGACAGGACACCTGTGTCAGGGTTTCCACTGGCTACACCATGCCATGGGCTCTGCACTATACCTGCATTTTTACCACCTTTGGTCTTCTCATAGGCAGAGGACACTTGGCTCTATAAATGCACAGGACATATGTCGTGGGGGCTGAGTCCCACGCCAGCTCCTTCCACCAGCATTGCTGCAGCTGCTCCTTCCCTGTCATGCTTCCCCAACCTGCTCCCTGTCTGCCTCTGTATTTGCTGGAGGTGATGGTTGGGGTTGGGGACTGGAGAGAAGGAACGTGGAGGCACAGATTAGCATTTTCTTCCTGTTTGGTTCCTTTAGCTTAGTGTCAAGTGTTCTGGCCAGATCGCAAAGCCTCAGAGGGCCCAGGAAATGATGTAGTGATGAGAACAGCAGCTGGCCTGTGGGTCTGGAATCACGGAAGTAGTGCATCTGTCACTTCCCTCATCACCACTGCATGTGCTTTCCCACTTTACATGCTCAGCATTTCTGCAATGTTTGGAAGAATTACTATGAGTCATTTACCAAGGAGTTTAGCTGTGCTGCATGGAGATCTGGGGTGAGCTGCATCTGGGGAGGTTTCCCATGGGAGCCAAAGGAGTTGGGCCCAAACTCCAAAATGATTCTTCCCAATCCAGATAAGATTTTTTTTTTTAATTTAAAGACATATGGGGCCCGTGAGATGGCTCAGTGGCATAAGTGCCTGCTTGGCAAGCTCAAGGGCCCGAGTTCGACTCCCAGAACCCACATATGAAAAAAGGGCCGGTGATATCGCTCAGCGGCACGGGTGCCTGCTGGTGCGTGAGGTCCTGAGGTCGACCCCCGGTACCCACAAAAAAAAAAAAGAAAGAAAGAAACGACTTATAATTCAGGGAGAAATGCACAAAGAGTAAATAATCAGGAAAAAGTGTGAAGAATTAGGTCTGGATTAATTGATAGCAATCTTAGGGTGCTGAGATCTTTGAAGACCTCAGGGATAAAGGTGTAGGAGAGATTTTGTGGGAAGGTGAAATTGCTTTTGCCCTTACAGTGTTTCTAGGAGAAAAAGCCCTTTGCTTCACCAGTTTTCTGTTAAATCTAATGGCTGAGCCTTCTTTGAGAGCTATGTGCTGGGATTTCCATGAGGAAGATTGATGTTTAAATTAGTTTTCAGGGACATGGTCCTGTTAAAAACTTGCTGAAAAAATTATTTAACACACACAGCTTTTCATTATTTTTTCTTAGGCTTTTATATAATCTCCTGCTGTTTGACAGAATTTCAAAAGGAAATCAGAGACCCCGTTGCTATTTTTGGTTCTTGATTAGTAGTAGAGGTTTTGTCCTGGTGAGCTGTACCCAAGGCTTCACTGACCCACAGCCCTGCACCAGCTTCTTGGTTCATATAGAATCTGTCCCCTGGTTATCCTTCCATGGATATGGTTTGTCTGCTCAGTCAGTCAATGGATTCTGCTCTTGATCCAATTGGACTGTGAAGACTTTGTCACTTGGCTGCAGCCTGGATGTTGCAGTCATCTGTGGGCAGTTGGGTGGTCTTCAGAAAATCAGTCTCATCTGAGGATGGCCAGGTGGAGTCAATCTGGATTCAAGACTTTGGTTTGGATCTCAGCTGGCACAGGAAGCTGGGAAATAATGCCGTGGTGATCCTTGTGAATCTCACAGGCCAAGAGCCTTTTCAGCCTCCTGAAGAGGAAACGATTTATGGCAAAATTATGTCTGGGCATTGCTGTCAATTCTGAAATAAACCTAAGGAAAAAAGCTCTATAGATAGTTACTAAAGAATGTACCTTGCCCTTGCATTGTAGAATTTATAGAAACTTTGGTATAAATGTTATGTTTAAACTCTTGAAGGAGTTTATAAGATATGTAGTACTTTTCCTTTTAGCAAGTTAAAATCCAAGCTCATCATGCTTGGGTGCCACATCCAGTGCAGCTTTTGAGAAACTCCTGTGGGGTGGACCTTGAAGAAATGAAGGCAGGTGTGAAAATGCAGAAAGCTGATATCAGGCAGAGCCCTCTCTTGGTTGGAGAAAAGAACTGCCCAATGACTGCAGTGCATTTATTTATATACTCCGCAGGTTGATGTCATGTGAAACCCCTCTGCCTAACAACTTGTTCACCTGACTCACCTTGGGCACTCCATGTTTTCAGGGCTGGCCTTGTTCCAGCCCCACATATGTGATCCATCTTTAGCTGCTCCCCATACTTGAGCAATGTGTTCTGCATATATTGTGACCACTACTGGAATTTAGGAAGTGCAGACAATAAAGAAAGTAAAATCACCTTGCCAAGGTCACTGGTTTTTATCATTTTGAGGTATATGTGTATGTGTCTATACACATACACTTGCTCTACAACAACAAGGTCAGACTGTGGGTAAGGTTTTAGCCAGTATTTATAGCTTAACCATGTTTACATCTTATAAACCAATAAATATTCTTCTCTGGTGTTATTTTAAGTACATGCATAATATTTTATTTATTTTTATTTTCACTTAGTAAGGACCTATATAGATCTCACTGTGCATCCAAGTTGCTTTACAAATATTAACTCTTAATAAAGACATGGTATTTCTACGATGATTTGAAGTGTCATCACAGTGACACTTCAGCTAAACAGATGTGCTCATCCCTATTTTTTAGGATAAGTTTTTGGAAGTAGAGTTGCCAAGTTAAATGACATGCAAATTTTAAGTGTTTTGGTATACAGATAGATTGATGCATATATATATATATATATATTTCTGAACTGTTCTATGAGGGCCAAACCAATTGCCAATTTTATATATTTAAATAGCAATATATGAACAAGCAGGATCATTTCATACCCCTGCTAACATAGTGTGTTTTCATTAAAACAAACAATAAATCCTAAAAATCTTAAAAGCAAAATGAAAGAACTTCTTTCCAAAGTGATGGTTATAGTTTAATTTCTTGTTCGTAACAGCTTGCATCTTTTTCTTATTGAGTTTTGGGAGTTTTTTGGCATTGGTGAATTAGCCCTTTACAGCATGCTGCTGTTTCCTCTCTTTGTCATTTGTTTCTCTGATTATTGTAGTTATTATCATATGCAAGTGTTACTTTTTTGGTAATAAAATTTTTTTGTGGTTTATGGATTTTCCTTCTGAATTTGTGTTTATATGGGGTTTATGTGTCCCTAGTCTATATAAAAATATGCATAAATTTTTCAAGCACTTTTATAGTTTCATTTATTTTATTTTAAATCTTTAATCCATCTGGAATTTATTTGGTCAGCATGCATTATATTTGAAACCATCTAGAATGCTTTCAGTCCATAGGAGCAAATGTTGTCCATGCAGTTTTGGAATAAGTTGTATAATGAAATATAAAATCTTGGGATTTATAATAATAACAGTTTTAAAAAATTAATGCATATCAAGCTTTCACTGCTTTGTGTGTGTTACTTTATGGGCTTCCAGTAGTGAGCTTGGCTCGAAGCATCCTGCAATGCTCAGGACCATGCGTGATGACTGTCATCTTCCCAGTGCCCTGCTTGGTTATGGTTCCCACCTGCAAACCTGGTTTCATCTCTAGGTCCCTTCTGACCAACACCTCCTGCTAGTGGGACACAGTCTGGTGCTGTCACTCTCTCTTCTCCCACCAGGTCATTCTTCTAGTGCTTTCTAAGTGCAGCGGTTCCTGTGTGCCTACTCCTTGTGGGTTGAAACTGTATCTTTTAATCTCTCCTCTTCCCCAGGAGGATGATGAATTAATGCCTCTTTCCAACTAATCATCCACACTGCCCAGTGTCTGATTTAGTGCAGGGGCTTAGTAACTATTTGTTGAACATGTGACTCTTCCCTCTCATGTTAGGTGTTCGGTCTGTTTCTGAGTCTGCCGACAGAAGCTCTCACATGTATCTGAAATGCACTTCCTTGGCTCCATCAGCAATCACCATTGCCTTGGTGTAGACCATCATATATTCCGGCTTCCAATTTCCCCCTCCCAAAATTCATGCACGTTCCACGTTGGACAGGTGTGGGGGCACCACCTCCTCATCCCAACCCACTCTGGGCAGCTGATGTGATATTTTAAATTTACTTTCTTCAATTTTTATCCTTGTATTATTAATAATTACATAGTGTAATTTTTTTTTTTTTTTTAGTAAAATAATCTACTGTCTTAGTCCAGGGACTATTTCTCCATCTCCATGGGTACAGTTTATGGCTTGCTTCCTGAATGTTCTGTGTTGCTAAAGTCCATTTCCTGTGGCATGGACTGGTTGGCATTGTGGATTGGGTCTTTTCAAACAGGGCATTTCTCACGCAGTTATTGCTAGCATTTGGGAAAACATTTTATGGCTGATTTTACTAATTACAGACATATCATTTGTAAGCAGATAAAATTATGCCCTTTGGTTTCTGAAATCTATGCCTATTATTTATTTCCTTGGGTAATTCTAGAAGACATAACTTGACCAATACCGACACTAAGGAGAAGTGAGGGAAGGCGTCATTTGTTTTTGAAGTTACTGCCATCCATCTTCTATCCCATCTTTAAAAATGAATTTGGCCCCTTAAATTGAGACAAATTTCATAGGTTAAAGAAGGCATTTTGGTTTCAGTCGCACCGTACTTGGGAAACACTGATATCAAGATTAATGTTGAATTTATGGTGTAAAGTACTGCATCCATCAACATGAGCATATAGGACTTCTTTCATCTATTAATATGAAAAGTTAGACCTTTTAAATATCTTGATATGAAACCAACCCTACATCTTTAAAACAAACACTGCTTGGTTATTCTGTATGACTCTAACACACTTGTATTCATTACACTTTATGTAGTATTTTTGCCTTTCCGTTGGTAAATAGTGCATACTTCTCCTGCCTTCTTCCATAGTTACATTTCTCTGAGGCCATGGTCCCTCCCCACACCTCTATAACCTCTCCTACACATAAATTCATGCATAATCCCCTAAATGGGTAGCATCCTTTCAGAGCTTTTGGGCTTTCTGCATGCTGTTCTCCCTAGGAGCCTCCTTTCCTTATTTGCCTTTCAAACTCACACAAGAATGATCACGGGTGATCACTGGCCTCTCCTTCAGTGAGGATTTCTCAGATGTTCTGTCCTCGTTCCCACTTTGGTTGATCATTCCCAGCTCTGCTGTCTCTCAGTGTTGTTTCTATATCTCTATTATAACATTGACCATATAGCAACAGCATTATTTCTGTGTCAGTTTCTCTATTTTAAGTCTTTGAAGGTGGAGACTTTGAGTTCCCATCTTTATATCTTCAGCTCTCAGCACAAGGCCTCTGTGTCCCTGGGGCTCCACACGTGTGAGCCAGAGGAAGGAGTGTGTGAGGGGAACTCGTGCCTACATCTTCCTCGCGCTACTGCAGGCTTCCTGGGGACCGCAAAGTGCTCCCGGGACAGCAGGGAGAATCTGCACATTCTCTCTTACTTGTGTGTCTTTAGAGTGCCCTGCCTGCCTCTGCACTATGCAGGATCCAGATCGTGTATTTAAATGATTGCGTCTCTTGTGCCACTCACTATGACATCACAGTGGTGGGACATTTTATTTAGATATAATGCAGGACAGGGTGATGCAGACAGGGCTTGTTCTTTCACAAGGTCTTCCTTTCCCACAACTCTGTCCAGTTAGGCAGTGGGAGATTCTCCTCCCACACCTTTACCGGGCACCTTCTGTTTGCTTGTGGTTGTGCTGGGTACTGGAGAACAGCAGGGGATTAGCATCCTGAGTGGTACCCACATTCTAGTCATAAAGTGGGACCAAAAGTGAACCAGTAAGGAGGCAAATAGATGAGCTTCTGTGTGGAGGACCACCTGGATGACTCTTCTTGAAAGAAGAACAAATATCTCCATTTTGGCTAAGCCTGGTCATATTTCCATGTACTGGTATATACAGAGCTGGCTAGGACTTTTCCTTATCCCTTCAGTTGGCTTTAGGCAATGAAAATTGGTCTAGCCGAGGTGCTGATGTGTGGTCTTTGAAACAAGGTGACAAGTCAGTGTTTCCCCACCCCCATAGCTCCTAAAAAAACGTGTGAGCTGAGCAGGAAGGAGAGCTGTGCTCCACGCTGTCGCTGTCGGCTGGGATTGAGCGGCGAGATAAGAGGCTATGACTTCCCAGGGTGTGGAAGATTACACATCAGAGCTGAAGCACCGACCCCAAAACATTAGATACTACCCTAAATTGTGTTATGCAGATTACTCCTCTGCATATCCTTCCCTCTGCATATTGCAAAGGTGATTTTAGGCCACCTATCTAGCCCAGCTCATGGCACTCACGTACTTCCCGCCACTCTCACAGTCACTCATCCCTGAGCCACTCCCCTTGTTGAGAATTAATAAAACCAGGGTTTGGCCCTGGGTCAGGGCCTTTGTTCCAGTTAACCATCACCCTGGCTGGACTTAGGACCCCCTTGCCTCCCCACAACTATAGATATGTCTTAGTGTCTTTATTCTCACCATGGATTGCATTGGAAGTGGTAGATCGGAATTAACTCGCTAGAATTCCAATAACTTTCTTTTGGGATTGCAAATATAAACTTCCCAGACTATGACGAGGACCAGAAGGGCTTGTTATACTTCTGACTTACTTGGAAGAGGGTGATAGAATGGAGGCAGGGCTTGCTGCCAACACTAGCTGTCAAAGAAGGACCATCTGAGGGATATTAGCTAGAAAGCAGAGATGCATTGAGCCTGGGAGGCTGTTCCAGCAGAGGCAGCAATGAACTTGTCATATTTAAGGGAAGCAGGAAGGCCAGCCAGGCTGGAAAACAAGGTCAGGGTGCCAAATAGAGATGAAGTTGTACAACAGGAACAACTAGGATCATCTGGGGGCTGCAGGTCACGGTCAGGGTTTAGATTGTGTTTTAGATGTGATGAGATAGGTTTGGAAACCTTTGATTAGAGGAATATTAAGATCTGTTCAAAAATGTAGAAGAACCTCTGGCTGCCATATGGAAAATGAAGAGGAGTTTCTTTTTGTTCCTGTAAGCATTTTAAGAAGTGGTTGAATAAAAACGTTTAAAAGGCTGCTTTGTCCTGAGAAAGGCACGTGGACACACAGCTGAGAAATTACAATGTAGTAAAACCCTCTTCTGCCACTCCTTTCACTGCATCTGCCTGCTTTCTTCCCCAGGGCGTGACTGGCACCATCTTTACATGGGCTGCTCGCTTTTCTCACCTTTTAAATTTCTTGTTCTACATGACGCCTCTTCCCAAACTTCCAGCACCATTAACCATCCCATTATTACCAAGTCATGATGCTAGGTTTTTATATACCTGGGAAGAGATTTTTAAAAATTAACTTCTAGTTTCCTTAAAAAAATAAAGGCCAGAATGCCTGCTGTGATGGACCGAGCAGCCTCTCTGTGAACCATTATGAAGCAGTGGACAGCTCAGGGTGTCTGCAGAGGTAGCAGTGAAACAGAGCAACCTTAAATGGATTTAGCAAAACGCTTAGTTACCATTTCACAGCAGGCAAACAATAATAGATCTTAAAGGAGGAGTCACTCTTGGACATTATGAAAAATAAAACTCGCATAAACTCATTGGTTCCTGAGAGTCCTTTCTAATGGCTTTATATGAATGCTTATAGGAGCAAATGAGAGACCCCGTGTGTGGCTCTGAGCTGAGATTGTGAATCCCTGAGCAGGGATACTCAGACCCGTCTCTGGCCATGGTGTTAACTTTGGCTTGCAAAGAGTCACATCCTGTTCACTAGGCCATAAAGAGGGACACTTCAGCTAAACTCACTGTCACCTCCCCAGTGGCCATCATACATTTTCACCTGGGTGCAGTGGGTGTCGGCCTGGCTTGACCAGGCTTTCTGACGTGGTCAGTGATGTCACATTAGCAGCTCAAAAGCAGCCACACTGAGCAACTGCACCACAGAAACAGGCACGTGATACAAATCAGGGGTTCCTGCTCCTCTCCTGAACCCCAAGTACCAGGGGCTACCCATTTGCCAGCACACCAGTGCCTGCGTGTCCCCGGAAACTCAGCCCGTTTCATGGAAACTCATCCTCTCTGCTCCTGCCCCTTTCCACTCTCTGCTCCTCCTCCTGCGTTTCTCACGTTTGAGGGCGGACTTTACACTCAGCTCACATCTCCAGAGGCATCTCTGATGCTTCCTTTCTCCTTTGGCCCAGCGTGAGCCCCTTTTCCAAGCCTTTCAGAGTGTACTTTCTCCACTCGTGTGCGTCACGTCTCTCAATGTCTACTGGTCCTGAAAATGAGTCCTCTGAGTCTTCTCTTTAACCTCCAGCCGGGTCTTCAGCTGCTGCTTCTCCATCTAATCCCCCCTCCCCCACCCCTCCTGTCCCCCTCGCTGTACTGAGGTGCATCCCGTGCTCTGCTCAGACTGTCAGGCTCCTCCTGATCTCCCGTGAGGTGTCCGTGCTTCCGAGCTTGATGAGCACGGAGGGCCATCCTGGGAGCGCAGCAGTTGACCTCCACTTCTCCTCTCCTTCCCATCTCAAATGAGATTCATTTGAAATCCCCATCTCAAACAAATGTGTGTCTAATGGATGAGTGTTTGGAAAAGTTCCTTCCTTCCTCTTTGTTGGAGAAAACGATTCTTTCTTTTGAGATGTAACTCAGATAAATGTTGGTCCTTGAAATCTTTCCTGACTTTTCCTATTCACTAACTGCCATCATTCCTCAATAAGCCCTGGATTCCCTGAACTCCCTTGGTAATACAGGGCCAGTTTTGTAACTCTTATCATTCCCTTCCTTCTGTCACGATTTATCTTACCAGCTGTGTAGTTTGGAATAGGAGCTCTTATCTTTTTTATCTTTGCCCCTTCCTTGCAGGCGAGTACAGTGCTTTGCTGAGTGATTTGTTGAAAGAGGAAATAAAAGGGAAAAAAGGTTTACACTTTGGTGGAGCATCCTTTAGCTGATAGACATAAAGAAAGTTAAAGCACAGAATGTAAAAGGATGATGTAATTGAGCGCTTCTGGAGTCCCACACAAGTGGAACATTTTTATTAATGTAATTCATTTGAAGAAGATGTCATATGGAAGCTGAAGTAGAATTGGACAATCCCACAAGGTAACAGAAGGCAGACTCTGAGAAAATGGAGAAGTTGCTGAACACACTTTCATTTAATATATAAGAAGACTTCCTGAGAGATAGGCACTGTGATTGTCTGTCACAGGAATGAGATTCCTAAAAAGCCACCGCGCTCTATCACAGACCCCACGCAGATGTATGGCCATCTGTGAGGAGCGTATAAAAGGAATCCTGCAGGGAGTAGCTGTTCCCTAAGGCCTTTGGAGACTCTGTGAGTCTATAATTCTGTGGCTGTTTATGAAGTCGTGCCACTTACTGTGGGGTTTTGAGCACTCGCTGTCCTAAACCAAGGTGGTCTGCCATGGCCGTTGGTATTAAGAATCCATGATAGGAGCATTGAAGGCTTAGGAAGAAAACATCTATAAAGGCCATGACAGTTCCCCTCTCCTCCAGAACACATGGTTTCTAAACTTCAGGTCTTCTGCATCAGGGAAAATGTACTGCCACTAATTTCACGTCATAAATTTAATTACATCATGAAAGTGAGCTCTAGAAAACTGCTGTTATTTTCTCCATTAAGGCCACATTTCTCCAGCACTGAATTTCTCCTCAGTTTTCAGTTTCCAGTTCATTTGCCCTGGGTCGCCAAGGGGGGAGTGAGCTCATCCGCCACCAGCATTACTCTTGCTCTTTGCCTGTTCTCCTTCCTCACCTGCAAACACCGATTGCAAATGTCATTCAATCTGCCCCCCTTCTTCACTAGATAGTCACACTGGACCCTTGGTCTTCCTTCCCCAACTGGTGATGTAGAAGCTGGCCTGGGTTTAGAGACCTCGCTCTGCTGTCTGTCTTGTGTAAGCACAGGAACCTTGTTCTGCTTTCAAGAATTTGACACTGACCATATGGGAGAACATAGGGGCAGTCTCGCCTGCACCTCATCTTCCCATTTTCTTTACCCCATCAACTGCCCTACCCCAGCATCTCTATAAATTCAGCATCCTTTTTCCTGTTGCTGTAAATAGTTCAAGTCTTCTCGATACTAATACACATACACACATAGACACACACACATTTTACACACACACACAGACACACAGACAGCCCTGGCTCCCTTGCCAATTATCTCCCCAATTCTCTGCTCTCCACTGCCATCCTACCAAAGGAATAGTCTTTACCTCATGCCAGCAGTATTCTCCATCTCCTGTCCCTGCAGAGGCCACCACTGACCACCTGATGGCCCAGGTGCCTTGGTCTGTGAGGAGTGGCTGAAACCATGGAATGGTTGCTGTTCTTCGATCTCTCTCAGGCCATCTGATCCCCACTGTCATCTTAGCCATTGCTTTTCCTGGGTTTCACTACATAAACATTCATAATTAGTGCATGAAGGAAATGGACTTCAAGTATCTACTCTAGACCAGCCACTACATGGTGCTGGAAAATCAGGAAGTAAAACCTTTCTGCCCTGGAGCAGGACAGAGGGAGTTTTCAGGGCCAGCTCAATTAGTGTAGGGTCTTGGGAGCATTCCTGAGAGAGCTGCTGAGCTGCACACTGAAGGAGCAGCAGGTATCTCCTAGGAGAAGGGTTGGAAGGAACAGCCTGTGTGTGGAAGGCAACATTGTGCAGGGGAGAGAACATGGGCCCAGTTTTTTTTTTTTTTTTTCCCAACACTGAAGATAGAACTGAGGGCCTTGGTGTTGAGCCACATCCCAGCACTATTTTCCATGTAGTTATTTATTTATTCATTCATTCATTTATTTTTATATAGAGACAGGGTCTCACTAAGTCACTAGGTTGTCCAGGCTGGGCTCAAACTTGTCATCCTCCTGCCTCAGCCTTCCAGAGTGCTGGGATGACAGGTGTGCACAACCACTCCTGCCTTGCTCTCTCTCCCTGCCAGCCCTGCACTTACCTGAGCCAGGGACAGCGCCCCCTTAAACACTGTCCAGGGCTCAGCTTGCCAGTTGCCTGCCCCATCTCCTCCTCCCCACTATACAAGCGGTGAGCAGAGAATCCTGTGTGTGCTTAAATAAGTATCTGTTATAGTGAAAGATACATTGCCATGAATCCCTCTCAAAATCTTCTCCCTAACCTTGAGCACACTCACCCCATCATTCTGGCCACTTTCTGAAGCAGTTCTAGAAGTCCTCTTCCTTCAGTGTCTTTACAAGGTGGAATCAATAATCAAAAATGTGAATGCTGCTGCCGAGTGCCATCCAGTGGAAAGGCAGGCTCATAAAAACATGACACTGGGTCCTCATCCACTTTATTCACTGTATCTGTACTGTCTGACTTCTGGCTCTTCTCCGAAGTCAAAATGGCCCTGAAAGGTCAAGTTTTTGAATTGATTCAGGACATTGAGGCAGCCAGGACAGAGCAGCTGAAGACATTTGGGAAAGAGGACCTCGGGGCTCCTTCAGAAAGTGCCCTGAATGATGGGATGAGTGTGTTTGAAGAGAAGGGGAGGAGTTTGAGGGGGATTCGTGGCAGTGTGTCTTCACCATATTTTTTGATCACCCCTCACACCAGGAAGAACTCAGAGGAGGAGCTGAGGTGGAGCTGCCCCCATGGCCAGTGTTGTGATCAGTGGGGCCTGCAGGGAGCCAGGGTGCCCAGAGCTTCCTGGGAGCTGGCCCTACTGGGAGTCCAGGGCTCTGCACCGTTTCCCTGCACCTCACCCATGCATCTCTTCCACCTGGCTCTTCATCGGAACCCTTATGATAAAGCGCCACCCATAAGGAGCATGTTTCCCTGAGTTCTCTGAGTCACCCTTGAAAATTAATCAAATCTGAGGAGGGGGTCATGGGGACTCAGATTCACACCAGCAGCAGAAGATCTGGGCCCATGATGGCCATAGAGGTGGGGGCAGTCTTGGACCCTGACTTTGGATCTGACCCTCGCTCTAGGTGGACAGTGGCCACGCTGCACTGGACCCCAGCACACCCTGCTGGTGCCGCTGCAGAAGGTGAGGTGGCGGTTACAATCCACAGGCTTCTTGGTGGCCAGAAGCATCCTGGCTGCAGTGGGCGATGGGACAGGGAGCCAGTTTGTTTTCCTCCTCTGCCACAGTAAGAGTTCCTCTTCTGCTAGGTGAAGGGCCCGGATACCCTCAGTAGAGATTTGGTTTACAAACAAAAATAGGTGAAGCTCAGTCCAGTGCATAGGTGAAATGAGATTTTACAGGAAGATGGAGGGGTGCAGGCTTTTCCTGGCCCTGGCTGGGCAGCAGGAGCTGCAGAGACCCCAGCCCTTCCTGGCAGCAGCAGGGCTGGGCTTAGGAGCAGAGGGGTGAGCCCACCAGCCTTGCGATTGTTTGACATTGAGCGTGGCAGTGATGAATGGAACACGAGTTGAAGGGAAAAGGGATTGATCATCTGCCAAGCAGCCGTTTTATTGCTCTCTTGCACCACCAGACTCCAGAAGAGTGCAAAGCCCTCAGATTGAGGAGCAAATACCGGGCTGAGAATTCCGGTTGCTCGGCGCTGTCACTCTCAGCCACTAGAGGGTGGCGGTGACCAGGCTTCCCGCGGGCTGGCGGTGAGAGCAGCTCTGGCCCTGTTTAGCGCGGCCCTAAGTGAATGACGAGGCTCTGTCTGGGAGAGGGACAGCTGGGCCAACGCCCTGTCACTTCCCCTTGTGAAGCCGGTGTGTCCTAGAAGAGCACAGACTGCGCATATTCCCAGGTGGGGGATTTTTAACTCCGTGACTTGTTAAACAGGTTGAGCGTCCCTACTCTGAACATTTGAAATCTGAATGCTCCAAAATCCAGAACTTTGGGAGCATCAACAGGAGCCACATGCGGACAAGTCCAGACCTGATTTCATGTGAAGGGATACAGTGAAAACCCAGGTGCACTAAAAATGCTCTAAAACTTCCCTCAGGCCGTGCATATTAGGTATGTACTAAGGAGGATTGATCCCATGCCCCACCCCTAGGAATCTCATTGTGTGTATGTAAATATTTCAAAACCTGAAAAAACCCTGAAATCCAGAACAGTTCTGGTTCCAAGCATTCTGCATAAGGGCTCTCAGTGATGCGGCCTTTGGCTTTGGCCTCCTTAAAGCTGTTGCCTTGGGCATGGAGGACACGGAAAGTTGTTACCATGGGTGTGGGCATCACACCTTCCACCCCAGGCTGAGACACAGGCAGAGGAAAGGAGGAAACATTTCAGATTCCAGCACATGCGTGAGGGTGGTTGGTTACTGCTGAAAGTATAACTTTACCGAATTTACCAAATTTTGAATCTGGCACCATTGCAAACTATCAGCATGGCTCCGCTTCCAAGGAGGTCCCTGTGACCACAGATCTGCACCTCGTTCTATGAATATAATCTATGGCTGCAGAAGTGGGGCAGAGGCTGATGGCCATTCTGGTGTTCCTGGGTCCTGCCAAGTCCCACATCCGGGCAACTCCATTCTCTTCTGGACCTCTCCAGGGTCTGGAGAGTCTGACTTAGGGGCAGTGTTGGAACTATGTGTAAGCAGGCAAGTTGCAGGGTCCACGAACGTGAGACTGCAGGTAATTGAAGGGCTCACCGTGAACCCTTTCTACACAGGCCGGAAGGGTTCGTCCTGCTGATCGTGTTGTTGGAGTCTCACCCTTGCCAAGCAGGAAGGGGCTGTCACCAGGAGGAAAGACCCAGAAGGCAGAGGTGACAGTGCAAGGCTGAGCAGGGCTCTCAGGAAGAGAAGCAAGCGTCATCACGGGCAGGAGGGCATTGAGGGGCACTGTGAGCTCCAGGTGACTGGTCTGACATTAAGGTTGAGATGAGGAAGATTTGCATCCCTAGAAGAAGAAATGTCATCACAGGCCCACCTGCTGAGCTCTCTGCAAGGCAACATGCCCCATCCCCCAGGCCATAGGGCTCTGGACAACTTTGCTTGTTCTGTGGTTTGACACTGGGAGTCTGACTGTGTGACTATCAAGTCTAAAATCCCGAATTTGGAAACCCTAGGCTCTTCTTTTTGACACCAAGAATTACCCTTTTTTTGTTCTCTAACCAGACAAAGTTCCACAGATCCTTAAGGCCCTGCTCCCGTGCCTGCTGCTGTGACGCCTCTGGCCACTCCTCACTCCTGCTGTGCCCCAGGAATTAGTCCTCAGTGCCCCTTGTGCTGGCTTCCTGCCCATAATGGCCCTTGTGCCATCGGGCTCTGGTTTGTACTAAGGGCACCATCTCTCCTCTCCTTAGTCTCCTTGTCTTGCTCGCTGCCGGGAACAAAAGGGCTTGCCTAGTCCTTTTCTCCTAGGAGTGGGCAGAAAGTCTAACTCTGGGAGGGTAGGGTGGAGGAATTCCATGAGGCGGGGCTGGAGATAAACCCTGGATCCACAACCCCAAACAGGCAGGACTCCCAGGCAGGTCTGCTCCCTCCCTGGCCCTCCAGACCAGGCTCATGAGATGAACAGGTTCACAGGGAACCCTGGCCTCACTCTGCTGGCCTGGCAGCCAGGGAGCCAGAACACTCTCACCAGTGCCCAGTGCACAGGGATGGTGCCACTGTGGTGCCAAGCTGTGCTGGTGCTGGCAGGGTCCAGAGGGGCAGGAGGAAGTCCCTGTGGCTTGCCTGGCCCTCTCCTTCACAGCTCCATGAAGCAGCCTCACGTTAATGTGTGCAGTGTTGGAGCTGTTGGCCTTGTTTGCGTGTTAGAGTGAGTTTCCTCCTGCTGACGGGCAGAGAAGAGTGAAGGTAGAGGGTGTCTGCATAGCCAGAGAAAAAGCAGAAGTAGCTGCCACCTGGATGAATAGTTCCAGGTAACATGACTGGGATAGACCTTACCTTGGCTGCTACCTCTAGTTACTTCTCTGCAACTCAACCTAGGGAGGTCAGGACAGAATATAAGGGGTTCAAATGTAAGTGAAATTGTTAATAATTCCATGGTGGCTGACCCGCTGGTCCAGGGCTATCTCCATCCCTTTCTGTCCCTCCTCCCCTAATGTTCAGCTACCAACAAACAAAAGATGCTGTCACTTACACCCTCATGTGCCCAAGGAGAGACATATGACCAGTGTGGTTTTCTGGTCTCTTTCCCTTTCGGACCTCCAGACTGGCAAACAGTCCAGCCAAAACCCTTAGCAGTGGCAGGAGGATGCCAGGGCTACAGCTGTCTGGCTCCCAGGTGGGCTGGCTTCTGTGCTCCTGTCCTGATCATGGGCTCTCCTGGAAACAGTACGCAGAGTCCCTGATGGCTAATGCATCTGCTTTCAAGATGAATGAATGAGAAGCCTGGCCCTGGACTTGCTTGTGCCAGGTCTCTAGGCCACTTCTCAGGAGGGTCTCTGCACCTGCAAAATGGTGTGCATCCTTGTCCCTCCTGGCTGATTGCATCGGGCATGATTTCTGTAAAGTCTTTTTAGATGGGGAGAATGCCCCCTCTTAAGACACGGTGGACACTTGGAATGGAAAAGGACTTTAGTGCACCCTCACTTTATACCAGTGGCCTTTGAGGTCCACAACCTCCTGATGTGCTCAGTATGGAGGTGAGGTCAAGGTTAGGAGCCCCGAGGGGTCTGGACCAGGAGTCACCCCTGCCCCACGCACACCTCCAGAACCACAGCTGGACCAGGCGCTAGCTTGCAGGAGTAGAATGGCCTCAGGTGCTGTTGCTCCTGGAAACTGGATATACCATTCACAAGTGGGAAGGACTTTTTGAGAAAGGTTGATGCTATGAAGACACAAACATCATCTTCCAACTCTACTTTTTAAGATGGATGGGTATAATTTTATTAAAAGTCAACTGCTAAGATGGAGTTAATTTTGGTAAAAATTGATGTAGGTTCAAGTGGCTTGGCAGCCACTCAAAGCAACCCACTCAAAGATGATTTGGGGGTGATGGCATATGGTTGACTGATGTGGCTGTCCCTTAGTATTACAGGCTGGGTTCCCAAGGCCCCTTTGGGAGTCCACACCTCTCTTATCTCTTCCTTTCTGTCTTCTGTACTATGAGAAAGTCACTTTAAATCATAGCTGCCCAAGTTCTCTCTGCCACCGCTAAGGTCTGTATGTGTGTGTCCCCCCAAATAACGTCATGATGTCTCTCCATGCTAACTGGCTGTCTCCATCTGTAAGAGGTGAAGCCTTGTGGAAGGTCCCTAGGTCTTTGGGGTCATCCCCTTAGAGACTGTGGAAACTTCATCTCCTTCTTTCTCTCTTTCTTCCACCCTTGCCAATTGCCACCTTCATTAATCAGTAGGGCTACCCAATCTTGGATTAGAAACTTTAAACAGTGAGCTGAATAAACCTTTTCTCTTTGTAAGTTAATTGTCTCAGTTATTTTGTTGCAGTGACGTGAAGCTGACTCACACTGCAGCTTTCTGGCAGAGCCAGTCTTAGACATGTAACAGAGAAGCCACAGAGTTCATGAACAGAAAGACCTGGCTAACTTCTCGGAACCCAGGAGAGAAAATTCCTATTAGTTGCTAGAAAAATGGTAAATTATATCCTAATAAGCCATTCAATTAGGGTTTGTAAAAAGTCACTGAAATGTGCAGATGAGGCTAAAATATTTTGAATTCCGACGAAATTGAGCATATTCTGGGTGGTATGGCTGTATACATATTCTGAACTCAGGTTCAATTTAATTCTCGATTTTAACCAAGATTGGGGTTTTTTTGTTTGTTTGTTTTGGTTTGGTTTGGTTTTGGTTCTTATCTTGGAAAGAAGTAAAGCCATCAGAAGGCTGGGATCCTAGATTTCAATTTGTTGCCAATTCCTGAATCTTTGGATCGGGGATCTTAAAGACCCATGTGATTAGGTTAACAAATGTGGATGAGATTCTGGACTCAGCAGGACCATGATGGGGTGGGTATTGGCACATGGACCCTCAACATCTTGGGTGAAGACTGTTCAGGGCCAGGCCTTAAGACAGGACAGAGATCTGGGCTTCATGTGCAAGTAGTTGCCAACTGATTAAGTGTTTTTTGAACAGCAAAGTGCTTGGACTCACAGAAGCACATCAGAGGTGGTGGTGATGAGGCCAGCCAGTGACCCCAATTCTGTTTCATTCCCAGCTGTTGAACAGGCCAGGGACTGGGTCTGGCCTTTCCTACCTCACCTGTGTCCCCATTTCTGGGAGGACAGAAAGAAAACCCTCAGGGTGAAAGTCCACAAGAGATGCCCAAGGCCAGCCCTGCCTCCTGGCAGAGGATGATGGCCCCTGCTGGCACTGCATGCTGTGGGCGGCCACTTAGAATCCACACGGGTTTCTCAGAGCCCTGTCAATCACATAACTTTGTTTGTTTAGAAGTCATGTGGAAGGTAAGGTATGCATTTCATAGGACAATCCTTTCACTGATAAAAGAAGTCATTCTCCGGTGAGTTTTTGCTTGGGACATTTGCCAGAAGTGTGGGAAAACAATTTTGAGTGGATTTTGGGGCGGGAACCCATGCAGCAGGGGTAGGTGAGGGGTTACATTTCGCTTCCCCTCTCCTGTCCAGCTGTGCTTTTGTGGACCGGAGGCAGGAGGACCCTGTCACATGGTCTGCTGGTCGTCCTAAGCTGCTTGGATTAGGAAGCTATTTTCAGTGCTGGGCACACTGCTCAGCAAAGCGCAGGGAGGTCCTTACTCTAGGCTGCAACTAAATCCCTGGGGACCAGCAGGAAGAGCTGGTGCCCTACCGTGGGGACCTGGAGGCAGGATTCCTGGCCCATAAGTGGGTTTGGGCTGCATGGTTTCCCTTGCTGCATTCCTGCTATAGGTTAGCCAAGGCCCTTGCTGACATGGAATTCTACTTTCAGTGTCTCCTCTAGAAACCAGGGGCTATTTTTCTTCTTATTTTTTCCAATAAACACTCTCCTAACTTCATCCTTTTGTCCAAGATTTCATTCTTCCACTTAGTGGGCCAGCGAGCTCAGGTTTGTGCAGTTTGTACAAAGTTAACTGTTTCCCCAGGACTCTGGGCAGCCCCGGAGGGGCCTTGTGTCTGACTCCTGATCATCCTTCAAGCAGGAGTGCAGGGCACCAGCCTGGGACCTCGTTCCCCCAGATCACCCTTGCACTCCCCAGCCCCTCTCCAGCTCACTTGGTTCAGGTGTCTGAGGGATGCATGTGGAGGATGACGTGGACTTGTTTCCTGCATCCTGACCTTCATATGACATCACAGGCATCCCACACCTGTGCCAGGTAGCCAGTGTCAGACAGCAGGAGGCTAGGATGGTGTTGCCCCTGGGTGGTGCACGGTAGGATGGGGACAACAATGACCATGGCCAATGTGAGCAGTGCCCAAGGGATCAGAGTGTGAGAGGAGCAGAGCCCCTGACCTCCCCCTGTGAAATTCTACACAGAACCCCAGTCTGCAGGTGGCCCCTGAGCCCCGGAAACAGGGACTTGTGCTGGGAGCCCAAACTACACATCACACCTCAGAGGCTGTGCAGTAACATCTCAAACTGTGGCTGTACTGGCTACACGGCAAAGTGATAGCACTGTGGATAGAGTGGTTAAATCACTTATACACACAGTTCCGACTTACGGTGGCTCAGCTTATGATTTTCATCTTTACAATAGGTTAATCAGAGTATTCAATGCATTTTTTACTTGCTGCATTTTTGACTTTACAAAATGAGTTCATCATTGTAAGCCAAGAAGTGTCTGAGGTATTAGGATAGGCTGTTAAAATTAATCACCTCATTTTATTTTTGCTTTTGGAAGCTGTGGCTGGTAGAAATCGGAAAGTGGCATGCATGACTTGAATTGGTGGCTCAAGTTAATTCTACCAATGGAGATGCTCTTGGGACAGCCCAAGGATCTGGGGTTGGCAATAAAGGAGCATGGGCGGGGACAGACCTGGACTTAATCTCCCCCAAATAACAGCTATGGGGGACTGCTTTTGAAGGGGTGAGCTCCCCATCTCTGGGGGCATGCAAGCAGAGAGGATGGGTGCAGTGGGGAGGAGGGTGGGTGGATGCCTCTAAGCCTAATGGGAGCTCGGCTGTCCTGGAGCCACCCCTGGGTCTCAGGCAGGAGCCCCTTGGTGGGAGGCCCCCCAGCCCTGGGCTCCGAGTCACCCTTGGAGATCTTGCTGGAGCATCTCCTGAGCTCTGGCGAGGGCCACCTCTGCAGGGACCAGCACATGTGGCGTCACACCCACCCCTTCCCAGGAACTGCCGTCTGCAGCCCCCACTGAGCGGGCTGTGGGGATGGTGATGTAGAGGTGGGTGTCGTCTACGTGGTAGGTCTGTGGCGGTTGGCAGCCCCCGCTGGTCACCTCCCCGATGACCAGGGCCCGGCCCAGCCTCTTCATGATGTAGGTGAACTCCTCGGCTGCGCCGGCAGTCACGCTGCTGGTCAGGATGGCCACGCTCTTCTTGGACCCATAGCGCTCACCTGCAGGACAGAAACCCATCAGCGTGGGAGGCAGCCGGGCCTGGGGGCACCTGCGTCTCCACGCTGCCTGAGCATGTAGACACCTGCAGAGGGGTGCTGGGGACTTAATCATCATCAACTTTCCAGAGTGGGCGAGCTCTTCTTCCTGCATAATGAGAGCCCCGAATTGGACCTGACTCCCCCTTCCTCTTGAATCCTCAGAAGAGCCAGACGATAGCTTACTGACAGACCTGGGGACAGTGCTGCCCAATAGACCTGTGATGTGCTCAGAATGCAAGCCACTGGGGTCAGTTTAAGTGTTTTGGTGGCCACACTCAACAAGCAAAAATAAAACATGAGAAGCCAGGCATGGTGGAGAATGCCTGTAATCCCAGCGCTTGGGAGGCTGAGCCAGGAAGATTACTCGTGAGTTCAAGGCCAGCCTGGGCTACATAGCAAGACTGTCTCAAAAAACAAAACAAACCCCCAAATAAAACATGAAATTTAACTTTAACCATGTTTTATTTGACCCATCATATTCAAAATAATTCACATAGAATTTAGTGAAAGTACCAATGAGATTTTCACTTCCTTTCTTTTTCCCCGTGATAGGTCTGCTAACCCTGGTGTACGTTTTACACTTCCCACACATGTCAGTGTGGACCAGCCACATTCCAAGGTCCCCTGGCCTCAGGTGACATGTGGCTCTCAGCTGGGACCTTGAACTTCTAGTGTCTCCTGACCTTCAGGTCTGAGACTGTTTTTAACTCCTGGTCTTGGATGTCAGTTTGCATTTGGAATCCACCTGCTTCTGATCTTTGTGCTTTTGCAATATTACTGGACCATGTCCTGGAAGCTACGGCAAAATTCACAAAACGCACCCATAACAAGGGAACTGGGCGTTCTGCAGCCATGGACACCCGTTGGCCTCTCCAGTGCCCTCTGGTGGTGGCAGCACAGCTCCTTTGGCTTTGCTTGCTGGGCTGGGAGGTGCAGGGATGTCACCCACCAGGGAGGGGACTTTGGGAGTCAGGTCTGCAGAGCTCAGGTGCTGCCCTGCTCCTCGCCCAAGGGAAAAATGGAGGCCTCTCAACCTTAGGAACGTGTGCAGAGCTGCCACTGAGAGTCCCTTGCGTTAGCGATGAGCAGACGATCTGCCCTTGTTCTGCCAGCTGCCGGCATATTTGCCGGCTCCCTTTTTCTCCTCTGTAAAATGGGCACACACTTTGCAGAGACTGAAGGTCGCAGCCCCAACTGGGTGGACCAGGACAGGACTTCCTATTCCAGGTGCTGTTCCTTTTGCCTAAATCCACACCCTGGTTCCCTGGCTTCTGAAGTTTGGAAAAGAGAGAGAAAGGGGGCTTCTCACTTACCTGCGAGGTGGGTGCGGGTCCAGAGCTCTGTGACCGAGTCATTGGGGCGACTGTAGATCTTGTCCAGCAGAATGGGCAGGCCCTCGTCAAAGAAGTAGGAGCACAGCGCTGAGATGGAGGAGGTGGGGCCGCCGATGTTGAACCTGAGGAGGGGAGAGGGGCACAGGTGGACCTCAGTGTCTTCTGGGGGCTGGGGCCTTGGCCCTCGAGAGGGTTCTAATTCTAGCCAGCCTTCTGGTACCTCAGAGCTTCAGAGTACCAGACCCCTGGGACCAGTGGACTTTGTGGTCAAATATGTTCAGAAAATACTGAATCTCATATTCCTCCCTCTGATCGCATGTTAACTCATTAAAGGCTCTGACAAGTCCTGCAGTTAGGAATTTGTCAATAAATTTCCTCCAGGTATTCACTGTGGATGGCTGTCCTGCACCTACACTGCCTAGAAGTGAATATCTTGGGAATCACCTTCACCTGCAGCTGATTTTGGTGACATTTTACAAAACCTTCCAGGCGTCATAGTTCAGGTGTCCTAATGTGGCACTTGGTGTGGCAGTGCACTCAGGGTCATGGAAAGCCTTTGGAAATGAGGGCACCTGTGTCCACCCAAGGCCATTTGAATTTGTCCCCGGTGTGACTTTGCTGGGCCCATCTGGCTGGTGACACACTGGATGCACTTCTGGTTGGGGCCCAGGAGGGCCTGGCCAGGCTTAAGGCCAGTGACCCTGGCATCCTAGCCTCCTGACCTCAGGGATGGAAGAAAGGGGTGGAAGGAGATGCACCTGTAGGCTGAGAGCACCTCCTCTTTAAAAGCTGCGGAGGGTGTGTGTAAGCAGAGAGGGACTGAGCACAGGTGTCCAGAGGCTCCCTAAAGTGGGGCCTACAGGATCCCAGACCTGAGTGCGGGATCTGGGCACACAAACCAGGGTCTGTGAAGAGTCACCTTGCAGAGAGGGGGACCAGCCTCCCTGGAGCTCAGCGCCACCTTGCAGCTACTCATGTCCTGTGTGTGCTGCAGGCCCCAGCCTGTGTGGCTGGACAGGAGCTGCAGGTGGGCTGCTCCTGCCCTCTTCCAGGCAGCACGGACTGGGGACATGTCCCATGCCCATGGAGGGTGCCCACCAATGGGCCCTGGAGGGTCCTGCCTGCAAGTCCTCCACCTCCTGCCCCCTGCTCTGTGGTGGGGTCTCTCTGATACGAAGCCGAGGGGAAGTGGGTAGCAGAAGACACCCTTCCAGCACCATGTGAGAAACAAAGAGTCCTTTTTACTACCCTAGTGGTTCACTTCATATTCTTTCTGTGACCCCAGCTTTCCCGTTCTCCTGGCCAAGGTTGTTGGTGGGTTCATCTTGTAGGACGTGAGATACAGCATAGGTGTAGGGCTCAGCTGTCCCAAACAGGCCTAGTGATCGAAAAACCGCAGTCACCCTTGGCCCCTGTAGTTGCTAACTCAGGAGGGCTGGGGCGGGGCCCAGGAATCTGTATTCTGATGTCTTATGTTTGATTCCAATGGCCAGGCAATACACTTGGGGTAATTCTTAACTTGAAATATACAATGGAGCATCAGAGGAATTCAACAATGACCAGGGATGAGTCTTGCTGGCCTGTGTAATTGGAAGCCCCAGGCTGGCTGACCTGGGCCCTCCCATCTCCTCCTGACCGCTAACCTCATGTCGATGACCATGGCATCTGTGTGCACGATCTCCTTCCAGATGTGCTGTACCAGCAGCTCGGAGACCTGTGTGAGCAGCTCGCAGTCCCCGAACATGTCAAACCTCAGGTAGCCAATGTTGTCCTCCAGCACATTGGTGTGGAAAGAAAACTTGATCAGGTCTGCAAAGGCTTCTGGAGACGGGATCTGGGAGAGATGGAGGCCCTGCTCAGTGTCAGGCAAGCATGGACTGAGGAGAAATCCACATGAGTCAAGGGGGGAGGTGACCATGTTGGGGAGGACCTAGGGCGTGGACCCAGGCAGGACCCATCCATCTATTGACTGATGGATCGGCAGCACCCCTGCAGAGGAGACTCCTGTCTGCCAGCCCTGCACCCTCGTGTTGAGCTGCAGAACCCAGGCATGGTCTACTCTCTGACTTCTCTGAGGTCACCATGCGTTCCTCAACATCTTGAGCTCATCTTCCTCGCCTCCATTGGGAGAGGGAGGGACGACCGCAATTAGCTTTACCAGGGGCCTGGGCTAAGCATCTGCAGCCTTACCCTCTCCCTCCCAGCCACCCTGTGCAGGACACACCATGGTGTCAGCTCCAGGGCCACTGTCCCAGCTCTACACTTTAGCTCTGTGGCTCCTGTGGGTCCTGGACTCTACCTCCTCCCCTGCCCCTATCCCCACTCCTTCAGCTCTGCCCCCAACTCCTTCGAACAAACCACAACACTCTGAGGCAGGCAGGTGGGAGGATTAATTCCCCACACTTCCAGGGTTACCCACACAGCTTGGGGACCTTAGGTGACTTACTGACCCCTCTCCCTACACTGGCAATGAGAACACTTGCAAATTCTCCCTTCCACTAGCTGAGGCAGACCATCTTCCTCCTAGTCTGGGGATTTAAACAGGGTTCCATGAGGAGTGATGCTCTATAGAGGTGTCCACGGACCCTGGGCACAGGGAGTGGACAGGACGCCAGGGAGAGGGAGGGAAAGACGTGACTGATCGAAACTTAGAGGTGGAAAGCCTTGCACTTTGTCCTTCAGCCAAGCCTCCTCCGTGACTCACCTGCATGGGGACAATCCCAGGAATGCGGTCCTTGGCATCTTCAGGGATATGGGCTGTCTTCAGGTGCGGGTCCCCAGACAGCATCTGCAGGTCGGCCCCCAGCATCTCGGCCAGGGCGGCTTCAGAAGTCACCCTGGCGTAGTGGCTCTGCAGGCCACTCAGCTTGGCTGCCATCTTGGCCCCCAGCTCTGGGGAGGCGTAGTTGTCGGCCACCAGCTTCCCTGCTGTCTGCAGCACCGTGGGCACCTTGGCACGCAGGGCCACTATGTCTTGGGCCGTGGACAGGGCCTCGCTCATGGGCACAGTGATGTCAGGCTCCACGCCAGCCAGGTCCCAGGCCTCGCCAGTGGTGGCACTCAGGGCCATCTGGGTGGGCATGGAAGCGTATAAAGGGCTGCTGCCCACCTGATAGATGCCCACAGAGAGTGTGCCTCCAGCCGTGGGCTCGCCAATGATGGTGGCCCGCTGCAGGTCCTGCATGGTGTGAGCAAAGGCCTCTGCCGCGGAGCCACTGGTGTGGCTCATCAGGACATAGAGGTCTTTTTGGGAGCCATAGCGCTGCCCGGCAACCTGGGGCAGGGTCCACACCTCTGTGATACTCGAGGTGGCCCTGTCAAAGACAGAGTAGAGGTGCTGGCGGGGCTCCGCCTCGAAGAAGTAGGAGCAGAGCAGCGGCACTGCCGAGGAGTAGCTGCCAGGGTTGTAGCGCAAGTCGACGACCAGAGCAGCTGTGTCCACCAACCTCTGCCACACCAGCTGCACCAGCTGTGGCCCGATGGCCTTCACCGTTTCCAGTTCGGCCATGGCATCAAAACGCAGGTAGCCCAGCCGGCCGGGCAGCACGTCCGTCTTGAACAGAGCCTCAATGAGGTAGGAGAGCTCCTCAGGAGAGGGAATAGCAGGGGGTGGCAGGGGCATCTCCTCGGCCACCAGCTCTTCAGGGCTATGGAACACCAGCAGGCGATGGTCCTCAGACACTTCCTGCAGGTCAGCGGTCAGCTGCGAGGCCAGCGACTCCAGGTCCACAGCTGTGCGGTAGGCACCATGTGCCAGCTTGGCCCGAAGCAGGGCCCTTGTGTGCCCCACCACCTCGGGCCGTGCATAATGGGCTTCCAGCAGGTGCCCGGTGCCCTCTACCAGCGTGCCCAGGCTGCGGTGGAACTCCAGCACCTCCCGTGCCCTGTCCAGGGCCTCCTCGGCCAGCACGATGGCATCTGGCACCACCCCACCACCCAGCCAGCCCTCGCCGTGGTTGTCGATGAAAGTGAGCACGGGCACGGTGATCACCAGGCCACCCTCAGGCAAATCCAGCAGCGGCACAGTGCAGGTGTGTAGCAGGCTGCCTGCCGTGATCTCACCCACCAGCGTGGCCCAGCCCAGCGATTGCATGAGGAAGGCGAACTCCTCTGCTGCCGTGGCTGTGCGGTGGCTGGTAAGCAGGTACACCCCACGCTGGTGGCCATAGCGTTGGCCCAGCAACTCCCTGCGGCTGAAGTGCTCCCGGGTGATGTTTGTGTGGCGGTCGTAGGTGGTGAAGAGGTGCACAGGGCTATCCTCAGAACCCTGGAAGTACGATAGCAGCAAGGGGACGGCAGAAGACGGCCCGCCGGGGTTGTGGCGCAGGTCCATGATGAGGTGCTCTGTGTTTTGCAGGGGCTCCCACACCTGGTGCAGCACATAAGGCCCCAGTGCCCCCAGCACTGAGTCGTCTGCGAACCTGTCAAAGCGCAGGTAGCCCACATTGCCCGGCAACACCGACACCTGGAACACAGCGTCCACCAGTGCCTGCCGGGCAGCCTCATCCTTGGGCACCTCAGGCTCTGCCTCTGGGGGCTCATGGGCTTCAGCCTCAGGCCCCAAAGAGGTTTCTCTGGGCCCCACAGCCCTCACTAGGAGCCTGGGGTCCTCAGATACAGCCTGCAGTGCGCTGTTGAGCTTGGCGACCAGGTCCTCCTCCGAGACCACTGTGGAGTAGTCCATGCTGGCCAGGCGGTGCAGCAGGGCTGGCACGCAGTCCACCAGCGCGTAGTACTCCCGCAGGGCCTCCTGCAGGCGGCGCGTGACCCCTGGCAGGGCGCGGCGCAGGGTGAGAATGGCCAGTGCCTTCTCCAGGGCATGCTCAGCTGGCGTGCCCACACATGGTAGCACCCCGCTGCCCTCCCAAGTCTGGCTGCCTCCGCCCAGAGGGCCCAGCGACCTGGACACAGGCACAGTGAGGAAGAAGTTGGACTGGCCGATCCTCAGCTTCTGAAGGTCCAGGGCGCCCCCCTCTGTGCGCTCTCCCACCACGATGGCCCTGCGCATCTGCTTGAGGATGTAGGCAATGTCCTCGGCCACGCCCCCTGTGCGGCTGCTGGTGAGGACCACCACATCCTTCTCGGTGCTGTATCGCTCTCCCAGGACCTGCGGCAAGGTCCAGATCTCCGTGGTGGTGTTGGAGGGGCGATTGTAGATGGTGTCCACGTGCAGGACTGTATTCCCGGGGTGCAAGTAGGAGATGATGTAGGGGATGCCAGAGACGTGGCCGCTGGGGCACTGCCGGAGATCCAGCACCAGGGCGGAGGTGCCCATGAGCTGCTTCCACACATTGGTCATCAGGAGGGTACCCAGCCTGCTTAGCACCTCCTGGCTGGGGAGGTCGTCCACGCGCAGGTAGCCCACGTTGCCCTCCAGGACCTCATGGCGGATGCTCTTCTGCAGCCCAGCCAGCAGCTCCTCCTGGCTGAGGTTGGTGGGTGCCGGGGCTTGCCGCAGCTCCTCCACGGTGCTGGGCTCATAGGAAATGACCAGGCGTGGGTCATTCAAGTAGCTCTGTACCCCGTCTGTCAGCACACGGGCCAGTGTCTGAGGGTCAGAGATGCCCAGGATCTCCTGGCTCTTCATGGCCTGCTCGATGGCCACCTGCATCCCCATAAGGTTCTCCGGGAAGCAGTAGTTGTCCAGGAGGACCTTGGCCATGTCCAGCACCAGGCTGGGCTGAAACAGTTGCGTGGGGCTAGCGAGGTCACACAGCAGCACCAACAGAAGCAGGGCCCATTCTGTCATCATGGGGACCCTGGGAAGCTGGGGCCTGGACCCAAGCCCTTGATTGTGTGCTAGGCTGCAACCCTGACCCCTGTGGCTGCCTTTCTCCCTCGTCCTTCTCAGCGAGTGGACAGAAGGTCTGGGGTTCAATGGCGGGAGTCGGGGTGAGGAGGCTTCCCTCTCTGGTAAGCCTTTAATCCTGTCTAATTCAAGTGCATCAGCTGGGGGCTGGGGAGAAGGGGCCAGGTGATGTGACCCGGAAGGAACATGGCTGCTGGCCTTGCTAAGCCATCCCTGCACAGAGGGACATGCATAAGCACAGTTTGTTCTGAGTCCCTGCCCCATGCCAGCCACTGCGCTGGGTCTCACCAGATCCTTGCAAAAGAAAGTGAGTCTCCTCAAATGAATAGCATTTCCCCACCACTCCGGGTGGCCCACGGCCCAGAATCAGGTAGACCTTGTTGGACACCTGGTTCTGCCACTGCCTATTGCATGGGCTTAGGGATCATGTAACTCCCTCGTTTTGTCAATTATATGAAAAATTTGTGCAGAGTATTTTGGAGTGCCCAGCAAACAGGAAGCACTCCATTACTGGTAAATAGCTGATATTATCTCTGCTTTATAGCCAAACCAACAGGCTGGAGCATTTGTAGCTAATTGGACCTAACATTTCAGGTGGGGCTGCAAGAAGAAGCCGGGGGTGCACAGTTGGCTCAGACACTGCGGAGCTTGAGGGCTTGATGTTCGTGCTTAGGGCCTGCCACTGCCTCACGGCTTCTCAATGAGAGGATGAAACATCTGACCCTGAACATGGGGTGTGGCTGGTGGGAGGGGTGCTAGAACCAGACCTCAGGCAGTTCCAGGTGAGATGAGGTTGGCCCCGAGAGCTCCTCCTGCTGGCTAACGGAGACCCCTGCTGGCTCAGGGCTCAGCCACTGCCTGCAGCTTGCAGGGAGAAGTGTGTGTTGGAGGACAAGGGTCTCTGGTCCCAGGCCAGCCCCTAGCGCACAGCTGGACTCTGAACCTCCTGGCTCCTGCTGCTTCTCACACAGGTGATGTGAGGCTTGCATGTGACCTGCCAAGGTATCCACAAGGCCACTGGTATATGCGAGGGACTTCCAGCCCATCCCAAATCCAAAACCGTGCCCCCAGGATTACAGAGGGACTCTGGCCCACCCAGGCTGGGGACTTTCCAGGACATGCACCCAGGAGGGGCCCAGGTGGCCAACTGTCTCCTGCTCACATTCCCTCACTTGCAGGCCAGGATACTGCAGGCTCATAGAGAGTCTGAAGAACTCTGGGAACAGAACTTGGCCTCCGTCCTGCCTTGGGCTGTACCTACAGGAGAGTGCATTGCCCAGCCCAGGCACCTCAAGGACTCATGGCAGATTTCAGTTCTTTTGCTCGCCTCTTCCTGAGAGCTGGGCCACCCACATAAATCAAGTCACAGCCATGTCTCTGGATGTCGCATCCTGACACTACATCTCTATACTGTACAGTCCCCAAGGCAGCCTTAATCCTGGCCACCCTCAGCCCCAGAGCTTGGCCTGGGCTCCTGCAAGGGCAGAGAAAGGCCCTCAGAGGACTGCACCCTTGGGCTCAAGTTGGGATTCCCCAGAAGGCAGGGGAACCAACAGATGTGCTCACCCGGAGATGTCTGCACATCCCAGCCCAGCCTAATTCTTACAGTAACTCAGGCTCATTACCATTGGCTGCCAGTGGTGGAGCAATGTGACCATATGTCGCTTGGGCATTAAACAAATCCTAATGAGCTAAAAATATGTTTGTTTTAGCTAATTGACCTCTTTGGCTTTCATCAACCACTTGGCAAACATCCTCAGAGAATGATTTCAGAGAGCAGATCGAGGCAGCCAACTGTGAAGAGTAAGCACCCACCTCCCCAAGACCACCTTTCCGGTTGAGGTGCACATGGGTCCCACCTGATGCCCACTCAGCCCAAGAAGTGGTGCTGGACACAACTCAGAGGAGCCAAGAAGGTGGCAGCCGGAAGTGGCCCTCCCTGCCGCTGTTCCCTGACCATGTGTCTGACGTCTGAGCTGTGTCTGTCCCATGGGTTAAATGAGGACTGTTCACTAGGTGGGTGTGGGCAGAGCTGTCCAGAGCACGGGCTCAGGAGCTACCCTGAGACCCCACTGCTTTCTGGGGCGGGCAAGACCTCAATTAGCTGCCACGAGGTCTTCCTTAGCTGATGGGACTGCTCTTTGCTGCGCTTCCTCCAGAGAGAAGTGGGTTGTGGGAAAATCCAGATCTGCTGGAGTATTCTGTGAGGATGCCAGGGGCTTGAGGAGGAAGTAAGCCCTGGGCAGGGGATGCTGAGTGGTGGCTTGACTTTGCCTGTGACCAAAGCCTGGGGAGATGCCCCGGGGGGCCGGGCTGCCCTTGGGCCTGGGGTAACTAGTGCTTGTAGACCCCAAACCTTGCACCAGCTTTGCATATGTAGGGAGAAACTCCCAGGCCCTCTCCCAAGCATAGATAGAAAGGGGGACATGGGGTATCTGCTGTGCTGCCAGTGATGGGAAGGGAACAGGGGCAGAGCCCGAGTAGCCAGAATGACTGTCATGGTACCGACTGACGCAGCGCAGCGGCCAAAGCCCTGTCCGTCTGTCCATCGTTTTATGTAAGTTTTCCCTCAGTGGCTCACAAGGGAAGCACTGGTAAAAGATAAACTTCGCACATTGAGCTCTGAGGCCTTTGGAGCAGACACCAGTTCCTGAACCGGGCAGCCCTACCTGGAGGTGGGCCGAGCTTCTCTTACAGCAGAGAAAAGGTGGTTTGCTCGGTCAAATTTGAGCGGTGGTTTTGGACCATCCCTGCGGGTATCAAGGCCATACAGGTGGTGCCCAGGGGCTGCCCATAACTGGTGGTGCTTGAATTTTATTTCCCTTTAAATTATCTACTTATAGGAAATGAGTCTGAGTCAGGTTTTGCATTATTCATGTAGGAAGCCAGGGCATTAGAGCCGCCTCTGTCTAACAGCCTTGAAGTTGACGATCATATCACTCCCCAGCCAGATGCTAACACTGAGCCTCATCGCCCTTTCCTGGATTCTCCCGCCTCTCTAGCCCCTTCTCTAACCCTCAAGCCCGTGCATTTCTGGATACTTTCAAACCAAATGAGCCTTGCCCGTATTTCATTTTAATACCTTTATTATTTTACTTTTTATTTTTCTAAATAGAAGAGTCATTCATTTTCACAAAACTGTGTGAACAATCTTTTCTCAAGGCTTTTCTTCCACTCTAGGCTTCTATTCACAGTAATAACCCTGACAGTGTATCCGCCCTCGCCTGCCCCTGTGAGGAACACAAGCGGGTTCACCATATTTGTCCTTCTTTCTGTGCATCCTCAAGTAGCACATCCGGTGAGTCGCACCACTCACAAACATACAGCGCAAATGTTCTTCCGGTTCAAGGGGGACATTAAATGCATCCTTTTCGTGGGTGCATAACAGTTCTTGATGATGTGCTGCTCTGTTTTCCTGGGCTATGGTTTGGGTGTGAGTCCCGGAACTCACACATGTAAAACTTGACCCTCAAAGTTACATGCTAGTGGTATTTGGAGGTGTGGCCTTTGGGAGGAGGTCATTAGGGTTAGATGGAGTGGTGAGGGTGGGGCCCCCATCAGAGCATCAGTGGCTTTCTGAGAACAGGAGGAGAGACTCCAGCTGGCTGATGTGCTCTGCCTCACGGGTACTGGAGGCAAGGGAACATCTGTCTTGGAGATAACAGAGATGGAAACAGAGGCAAAGAGCATGAACTCATAGGCAGAAGTTTTCATGGAGCCTTAGGAAGAAGGGGCTGGGTGGCAGAGAGCAATCAGGCTGCCAGTGAAGGAAGGTGACCAGCTTTACGGGGCTGCTGGCATGCTCTAGGGTCTGGTAGCTTCCTATGGGATCATGAGTACAGGAGTTCTCGTCAACCTTTTCTGTTTTAAGGGATTTCTTCCTTGTGTATGATAGGGACCAGTAACCTGTTGGTGCTAGAGATCTCATGGTATCACCCTGCTTGTCACAGAGCTCCTGGAAGGAGAGGGGGAAGGTCCTAACATATTGCACGCATCGTTGCAAGGGGAAGGTGGTTAGAGATACATCTTACTTTAAGTGGGTAACAGGTTATAGATCCAGCCCTGACAACTTTGTCTCTTGTCCCCATGAGTGTCTGTTCTCTACCTCATTGCCCTGTGATACATTTACCCTGTTCTGATACAGGAAAAGGCCCACCAGGTACCATGCTCTATGACTTCCAAGTGTCCAGAACCACAAGCCGAATAACCTTCTACTCTTTGTGAACTACCTGGTCTGTGGCATTCAGTTATAGCAACAGAAATGGACCAGGACACCCAGTGAGGTATATTTTAGTTTCTGTTTCTTCCTTTATGAATGATATTGTGATAAATATTCCTCCATGAAAGATACTGTGATAAATATATCTCATTCTCACACATAAATATTCTCAGAACCAATGCTTTCTTTTCTTTTTTTTTTTTATATGCAGGTACTGGGAGTCAAACTCAGGACCTCATGCTTGCCAGGCAGGCACTTATGCTGCTGAGCTATATCACCAGTCCTGCAGAACCAGTGCTTTTTGATTCTTTATAAAATTTTCAAAGATGGGCTTCCTGGATTTGGATTCAGGGGATAGATACTTGTTTTCTTTATTGTATTTTTTTTTCAGTAACTTTTAAATTATATAGTAAGCGTGCATTTTCCACCACTTGACATAGAATAAGTTGCCCATCCATGAAATGCACAATTTGCTGAGATCTGACATGTGTCAACACCGTGAAACCATGGGAACAGGTATGATAACATAGATTACAATCACCACCAAGTTTTTCTTGTGCTTCTTTGTTGTCACATCCCCTTAGGTTGTTGAATGTTCCATTATTTTTATTTTTCATTGCTGTGTAATGTTCCATTGTGCAGCCATAACCAGAAGGTGTTACCTACTCACCTGGTCATAGACCCCCAGGGTGTCTAAGTACAGGACTGTTACAAACAGAACTGGTAGGAATATTTGCATGTATATCTTTGTGTAAATCAATATTTTTATTTTTTTCTGGGGAAGTACATAGGATAGGAATATGTGCTTAGCATTTTAAGAAGCTTCTTAAGTGTTTTATGAAAATTTAAATTTCTACCAGCAGCACATAAAACTTCCAGTTCCTCCACATGGACACCCAGGGGCAGACTGGTTGACCTTGGGCATCCTAATAAGTTTGTTGTGATTTTAATTTGCATTTGATGACTGATGGTGGAAAGTATCCTTTTGTGCCAGCTGGGTACACCTTCCCTAGTGAAATGTCTGTTAGAATCTTTTGCCCCTTTTGCGGGGGACAGAGCTCATTAAGTTACTCTCCTATTATTCATTTTAGACAGTTTCCTTTTTTTCACTATGAAAAATACACTTTCTGAACATTAAGACATTTCCACATTTAATAGATTTTTTCAGTACTTGGGTTTGAACCCAAGGTCACTACACAGAGCTACATCCCCAGTCTTATCTATCTACTGCTATCTACTATCTATCTCTCATCTATCTATCTACCTATATATCTATCTATCTACCTATCTATCTATCTATCTACTTTTTGAGACAGGATCTTGTTAAATTGCAAAGTTGCCCAGTCTGGCCTTGAACTTGCAGTCCTCCTGCCTCAGCCACCAGAGTGCTGGGATTGCAGACGTGCACCACCTTATTCAGCATTTAATGTTTTCTAAAAACAGAGATTAAGAACTGAATTCCTCTGTCAAAGTGTATGAGCGTCCGAGGCTCTTAGAAGGACCCCTTGTCCATCGGATCTGCACTCCTCTGGTCACAGCACTCCCTTAGAAATTACAGCCCTGTCTGCTGAGGGCTCAGAGAGTGCAGTGCGGGACCAGCTGCTTCATACATCCGAGCATCGAGTTTTGGACCTGGTGAGGTGGCAGCTGACTGAGGAGCCGAGGGGTGTTGGGGAAGACCCAGGTCTCTTGGGTCTCCCCTTTTGTGCTCCATCCTGCACATGTGACTGCTTCGGTTTATCCTGAGCCGTGGACCATGTGAGTCCTCTGGGGGTGACAAGACAAGAGGCTCATGTCCTCATCTTCAAGGACCCATGGCCACAGCGGCACAAGAGATGAGGTGGCAATTCCCCATGCCAGGCCGGTGTCAGCTGTGTGACACAGCCCTGTGTCCACACAGAGCAGAGCCAGGAGGGTGGAAGTGGGGCTGGGGGAGACTGAGCTCCAGGTCCCCCTCATGACATGGGGCTGGGGCCAGGTGGGAAGCCTGAAAGGGGGGCAGGACCACGTGGATGGACAGAGGAGAGGGAGTGGCTCTGAGCAGGGCTGGAGGTGTTGTGCGAGCCTGGACTCTGTGGGGTGACCTGCAGCTACTTCCATGTCCTAGTGCGGGCTGGGCTTCCCTCCTCTGACACATGTGGAGGTAAAGGGAGTGGACCCAGCCAGCCCTTGTCACACACAGCTGCTCACACCCACACCCCTCACAGAGGCCTGTGTGCAGTCGTGTCTGCTCAGCCCACCACGCACACTGCCTGCGTGTCCTCTCTGTCCCCAACCAGGTAAAGAACAGCGCACCTCAGGGCTCCTGGGCAGGCGGGGTCGCGGTGCCCTCAGATTCTGGCCCACCATTTGAGCAAGGCCTCACATCAGGCATTTGACTTTATTTCCAAGTGAAGCTTTACACAGACACAGAAACGCACCCCCAGGACCTGAAGAAGATGTGTCACCCACCGGAAGAGCCCTGTCCTATCGTACTGCCTGGCAGGAACAAGGAATTTGCACTTTCTCCAACTCCAGGAGTTGAACTCCATGTTGCTCATTGATTCCATGTAAACATTTAACACAGTGATTTTTTCTTCCTGCATGGGGACTTCCACAGGGAGGGGCCTGCTCTGCCAGGGGTGGGGGACCCTCTGCTGCTCTCAGCCTCTTCTTCGTGCCATGCAGGCCCGTGTGTGGCAGGAAGGTCAGAGGAGAAGAAGGGACACTGAGCAGATGGAAACCGTGGGAACAGGACCCGTGTGACTCCAGAAACCTGTGGGCAGCGGCCGACAAGACCAGGGGCCTTCGAAGGCCAGGGGACTCTGGCCCAGAAAGCTGGACATCTTATCACTTGACTGCATGTCTCCAAGGAGTAAAAATAAGGACATTTCAAATACCAAATTAAGAGCATATTTAAATCCAAGAAATCCAAACCCTTGCCCTGCCTTGTCTCCTTGGGCAGGAGATGCATGACTACCTTATGCTGGGCAGCCGGGCAGGCTGAGTTAGGTCACCACGGAGGTGCAGGACACCAGCTGTCCCTTGCAGACTGTCACAGAGTGGAGTCCAGGGACCCCGAGTGTCCCTCTGTAAAGCCCTGACCTGTGCATGGCATCAGAGTCACAGTGGCCCCGTCACAGGGCATGTCAGAGGGCTGCTGTCCTAAAGGAGCTCTCTGCAGCCTGCAGCTGGGGACAGTTTTTCAGTGACCCAGGGGTGATATTAGAAAGCTCTTGGCCACAGAAGGAACATATGAGCGAGCAGGTCACAGCCTGATATGACGAGCCCAGCCTGGCCCCAGCACTCCAACCTCCCAACATCAGCATCTCTTGCAGTGCAGAGCAACTGGCTGACAGGTACAGGACATGTGGGCAGGTCCTAGGCCTTGGTGCCACAAAGACCTGGGCAGGAGTAACTGGCTGGCCTGCTGGCTTTGGTTTCTGTGCCTGTAAATCAAAGGTCCTAATGCCCATCCCACTGTCCTACTCTGTCCACACCCCTCGTGTCCCCTTCACCAGGGGTGGAGCCCAGGGATGTGTGCTTTAGCGGTGTCACAAGAGGGACAGCAGTCTCCCTTCCTTTTTGAGGCTGGCCTACAGAGCCACATAGTCCGTTGTTCCCAGGGGATACAGGGCCTCTAACCAGGAGCCCTGCCTTCCCTGGTCCCCCAGGCAGGTACTACCTGCACCCACACTCGGCCACGCTCATCCCCTCGTAGTGGTACTTGAGGGTGGGCACCCCTATGTCGTCCTTGTAGAGGATAGAGATGGGGCTTAGTTTGGTGGGCACGCAGCAGGCCTTGCCCACCTTCTTGGGATGTTTGAGGTGCACCAGGGTCTGCACGATGGCATGTTTCGTCGGTGTCAAGTCATCACTCAGGGGGAAGAAACAGCCACCTTTACACTCATAGGCATCGTACTCCTTGGGTGCGATGATCCAGCTGTCCCAGCCAATGTCTTCGAAGTTTACCCGCAGGGAGGTCTTCTGACAGTGGCTGCCAGCCCCGATGCTCCGCTTGTGTCTGGCTAACAATGACCCCACTGCGGTGTGACCTGCCATGACCTCCTCCTCCTCCCCCTCTTCCTCTTCCTCCCCGTGGCCCTCCCCTGACTCCCCATAGTTGCTCCTGGGTGTCTTTCTGAGCACACTGTCCTGCTCGTGGCTGATCATCTCCCTGAGCTCCAGTCTGGTCTCCTTGGTCCTGTTGCTTCGGTCATTGGAGAAGACTACGAAGAAGGGCAGATTTTTGGAACCTGGGGGGACACTGATGTCCAGCGTGTTACAGCCCTTCCTGCAGCTCTCTACCATCACTTCCAGCTTATTTTTGCTCTTGGAGGAGTCTGCCCTGACCCACCGCTTCACGGCGCTGGACACTTCCAAGGTCTCCCAACCCTCGCCCCGAATGTCCTGGGACACCAGGAAAGTCCTGGTCCCTGGGGCACCATCCCAGGTGTCTTCTCCATCCAGGACGTCATAGATGACCATGTTTCCTTCCAACCCACAGAGGGTGTCCATGTGATTTTGACAGGAGACGTAGAGCCGGAGCTCTGCCCTGGTGATCTGCTCATGCCTGGGGATGGAGATGTTGAAGAGCAAGATGTGCTTCTGGAAGGGGAAGTCTTCGGTGGCAGCTGTGGAGATGGCATCTGAAATGCAAAGACACAAGATGGGCATGGCCGGAGCAACTACTCTTGTGACCCCAAAGCTGAGCCTCCTGGTTTGGATGAAAGGACTTGTGGGAGGCAGATAACAGTTTCTGTTATTTCTATTCAGTTCCCTTTAAGCCCTTAGTAGAAAAGCATTTTGAAAGTTTCGTTTAGGATCTTCCAAGGGAAAGCAGAAGCAACGCCTCCAATAGGGGTCGACAGTTCCTATTACTGCATGGCTGGCATTACACTGAGAGCTTTGCATATGACATTTTAATTTAATCTTCACACTTACCTCAGGGGAATCTAATTATTATTTCATTTTCACAGACAGGAAGATTGAGACTGAAGGCATTCAATTGCCAAAATGCACACAGCTAGCGCGTGTGATCAATACAGAAAACTGCAAAGCATTGGCAGCCTTAGTGTAAAGATCCCAAGGGTATACATTTAAAGGACAGACCCTGGTTGGGGACTGTAGAAATCCACTATTACAACAAGGTGAGAAATCTCAACCTCTAAACCATGTAGACATCGTTTGGAATTGTAACTTTCAAGCAAAGTGAAAGTGGGTGGTTTTGTCACAGAAGCCAAAAATGAGGCTTTTTTTCAGCCATATAATTCTCTCTACCTCACATTTCTCCTAGGCTGACACCTGGCCATTGTGCTATCCCATGGCACATTCACAAGGAGGGAAGAGAATTGGCCTGGTTTTGAGACCTCCAGTCAGCCCCTTATCCTCAGGACATACGGTCCACAGCCCCAGTGGACTCCTGATACTTCGAGTAATGCCAAACCCCACACTCTCTCTGTCCTCCCTGCACATGTATGCTTATGAGAGTTAATGTCTAGATTAGGCACAGTGAGAGATTCACAATGATTACAGTAAAATAGAATGACTGCAACAATATAGTGTAATACCAGTCATTCAGAACGTAGGAATTGCCTATTCTGGAGTTTTCCACTTGATATGTTGACCGAGTAGAACCTCAGAAGGCACCCAGAGCTGGGCCACTCTGTATGTCCCCACAGAAGCAGGGGCCTTTTGTTCTGCTGAGACTGGTCACGTAGGCTTGGAGGGTCCCACACAAGAAGAGCTGACCCTGTCTTAACCCTCATTGGGCTCATTACCTTGCAAAGTTCTGAGCCTCTCTGTGCCTTGGTTTCCCCATCTGTCCTACCTGCCTCTAGAGTGGGTGTGAAGCTTTATCAAGGTGCACACAGAACTTCAGTGCCACGGTCCCCAGCTCATAGCAGATGCTCAGATAATACGTCTGTGCCCTCCTATCCTAGGCACAGCCCCTGCACACATGAAGCGCATGGCCTCTCCACCCACTCCTTGAGTCCTCTTGCCCAGCACCGTACCCAGCTCAGCTCCTGTGGGATGTGCTGCCCCTTGGTTGATGCATCTGGACCTTGCCCTCATGGCTCCATGGGCTCTGACTGGGGCGTGGTTTGACAGTGCTGGGGGACCACGGTCAGACACCTAGAAAACACCTTCCCTCAGCCATCTCGGACGGAGCATGGGGCCAGATCAGCACATCGCCCCAGCTCACACACACTGCTGCTGGGCTCTGCACACTCCCTCCTTAGGCCTCTGGGATGATAATTCAGACCCTGACCAAGGAAACTGAACTTCCCCTAAGGCAGATGTCACAGGTGTATACCCCAGGCATATTGTGGATTGCATATTTAAAAAAAAAAAATAAAGGCAGAATTAAAAAAATCAGACAAATTCATATAAAATCCAGATTTTCTTCTTTTGGGCAATCAGAAAATCCAGCAGCAGTGAACATGCGTTGTCAGGTTAGTGGCTTTAGAAGGATGTGTGCACTGCCTACCAGGTGGGTCTGGCCTGGCCCTGGGGCATTTGCAGGTCTGAGGCCCCGGAGGGGTAGAGGGCCCACGCTCCAGGCCTTCACTGGGACTGCAATGCCAATGTCACTCATACAGATGGCAGGGCCTGGTAGGAGTCTGGCCACTTGACCTCTCATCCGCACCTGGCCTGGGTGAGCTCGCTGCACTTGCACACTTGGGCTACACTGTCCCGAACTCATTTCTGCTGCCTCCCCCAGGCTAACGAGTTAGTGGACACAGGCTAAGTCCGTGTTTACTTCTGGGCTTCCTAAGTCAGGGAATTTCATGGTTAGAAAAATAAGGTGGTTTTCTTCCAACACCTGCCTGTCCAAAGGTTTCATCATCTGGATTTTAAAAGCCCTTCGTGGAGAAGAATAAGTGTTCTTCCAAAGTTTAAAAATACACTAGTTAGTTGGGTGCAAAGCAAGTTGTTTCTAAGTTGGAAGGAAGCAGGAAGGGAGAGTAAGACAGAAGGGAAGAGAAGCCGAGAGAGGAGGGCAAGAAGAGAAGGTGAAGAGGAAAGGAAGAGAAGAGGAAGGGAGAGGAAAGAAGAAGGGGAGAGAGAGGAGAGGAGACAAGGGAGGGGCTGGCACCCCTGAGCACTGACGCCTTCAGTGCTGTCTGTGGCCAGGGACAGAGTTGTCCGCTAGAACTTTCGAGATGCTGTATGGGCCTCTGACTTGCACAGCCCCACAGGGAAGCCATTGGCCACATGCAGGTGTTGGCCACTTAAGAAAAGAACTGCACTTTTATTTTATTTCATTGCAATTAATTTCAATGGGAATTTTTAGGGTTGTATGTGGCCTTATGCCACCCCATTAGGCAGGTCTGCCCCGGCCAGTGTGTCTCCCCACCCCCCCAGGCCCTGACTGTACCTTGCACGCTGAAGCTGCGCACAATGCTGGAGGCCGGGGTGGACGCCTTGTCGGAGGCATACCTGTAGTACAGGTCGATCATGTACTGCGGTGGCTCCAGCTTGGTCTTGTCCTGGGAGGGGACGCTACTCAGGTTGAGGCTGTGCAGGAAATCCACCTTCATGTTCTCCAGTAGCACTGTCAGGTCCACGGTGCCCTCCTGCCGCCCGCTGCCGGGCTCCCCTGGCAAGGTCTGCCAACTGTTCTGCAACGGCCTCCCTTGCACGGGGTAGGCCAGCAGGGGCGGCATGAACAGGACCACCCACAGAGCCCCGGGAGACATCTTGGGCCCTGGAGAGGAGGCCACAGGGCTGTGGTGGCGGTGCCGTGTTACTGGGTGCCGGAAGGAGCCGGGGAGCAGTGGGCTCACATCGTCCTGCTGAGTGATCTGCAGGGAGCGCCCAGCCAGCACAGGCTCGTCCTGCACCCTGGACTGTCCACCACTCGTTCTTATCTGGCTTCAGTGCTGCGCCAGGCCTGTTATCTAAGGCAGCTTTTGTTAATGAAGGCTCTATAAACATCCGAGACCTCAGCCAGCACTCAGGCCTGTGGGAAGGACATGGCCGACTGTAAAGGACCTGCGTTGTGCTGGGTTATCTCCTGCTAATTAGGGCACGTGCTCATTTCCTGGTCAGCTCTGTTGGAAAGGCTCTGCAGATGGGTGACATGCGCCCCTCTCCTGGGCCATGGATCAAGGAATCCAAGAAACAGGACTGGAATATTATAGACACTAAGTTAGGCAGAAATACTGCGGGATCAGACGGGGCTGGGCCCTCGAGGGAGTCAGGGCAGAGGATGAGAACACAGCACAACTGTGGCTGGCGGTACATTCATTGAAAGCCAGGCCTCAAAATAAAGACAGAATGCCTGCATACCTCCCTGAGGGCTAAGCCATATACTAGTATTACCTGGTATTACCTGGTATACTAGTATTACCTGATTAGTATTACCTGGTCCAATAAGCCTAAATAGGCATCCGTCACCCAGGTGGGTGATCAGGACCTCCTGACTCATCTTTTCCAAAAAAGGCCTGTGTTCTTTCCATGTGCACTTGCTACGTCACCCGCTTCCCCACTGGATCAATATTACCTAGGCGGCTATACCTGTAATCCTACTGGTTGATTGTGCTTTTGTCCCATATTGTACCTACCTTGTGATTTTGTACCTACCTCATGATTTTGCTCTGTAAAACTCCCCTCTGTAAAGTGGAGTCTGCGGCAACCCATTCGGGTCCCTTCCTGTCTCTCCAGAGCTGTATCTGTGCCCTTCAATGAATATTTTCTACTCTTAACCTCCATTGTTCCTCAGAATTCATTCTTCGATTTTGGGGATCACAAACTTAGTGTATCTAACATCTAGCAGGTTGGGAGTTATATTATATACCTTTGTCATTTGGAGGTCCTATATCAAAAAGACTTCAGAGTACAGAAACAACACAGAGTACCCAGAAGACGACATAAATCCGGGGTCAGGAGGTGGGAGGGGAGTGGGACTCCATCAGGGCGTGTCAGGGGCCTGTGGCTTGCAGAATCAGGACCTGCCAGCATGGCTCAGCTGCTCCCACTGGGAATGGGCTTCTGGGATGCAGTATGCATGTGCTGGCATCACTCAGTGTGATGGGAAAGACTTCGGAGAAGTGTCAATGAGGGTTCAAATCCTCCTCCCACACTTCCCTGTGAGTATGAGTCTGCAGATCACTGCAGTTCAGAGGACAGTGGTCAGGATATGCTCAGGCTGCCACTGTCTGCTCCGGATTTGATGGAGCTGGAGTTCAGGGAGGAAGCCCATGTTCACTGGCTGCTCTGGGCAGTGCCACAAGCACAGGTATCCTGCTGGTCCAGAATCCCAGCGCAGTCACTGTCAAGGGTGGTGAGGTCTTGGTTCAGATCAATGAGGAGGCCACTTGGGCTGTACTTCATGGCTAGGAGGACTGCGAAATCTGTGTGGGTGGGAGGTTGGAGGTGGCTCTGTGCCCAGAGTTGGACTCCCAGTGGGTAGAGGCTGATACACACAGCCAGAGTACAGCTTCTGAGGCCACAGGGACTATGTTATTTTAAGAGCAATGTGCCCACACTTGGCCTCTGTCCATCCCTTCTATGCATGGCATCACAGTTCAAAGTACCAGGGCCTGGGCAGGGTACTCTACTCTGGGGAGGACTGATGTTGACCTTGTCCATGGGGCAGAGAGCCGAGGTGGTTCAGGGAGATGAAGCAGAAGCCACTGTGGCAGGCTGTGGTCAGAGATGCTCCAGAGCAAGGGTGAAGCCAGGAGTCCCCGAGTGACCGGACAGAACTTGCTGTCCCAGTCCCTTGGGGACATGACCAAGGGAGGAAGGGATGGGCACAGCTGCAGAAATGCTGCTTGGGGAGGGGGCAGGAAGTGTGCTGGGCATTGGTCCAGCTCAGCACAAGGGTTCCAGGGGGCAGGGAAAACCCCGGAGGCAGAGCTGCAGCTGCAGAGCAGGGTGCTGGCTGGAGGAGCCGGAGCACAGGGTGGGCAGCCCCTGCCCAAGACCCTCACACTCCAGAGGCTGAGCAAGGGGACCCCACAGGGTGGTCTGGGTGTGCTTGCACATGCAAGGGGCTGCAGCCCAGTGTCATGTTGTAAATACTGCAGATTTATTTTTGATTATGACAGTAGTTTATAGTACAGAAAATTTGGGAAATGCAAAACATAAAGCCGGAAATAAAAAATAATCCATAATCTTGTCATTGTCCAACTATGCTCACAGTTAACATTTTGAAACATATAAAGCTCTCTAATCCCCTCTCTGAAACCCTGACAGCTGGGAATGTTTTTGGGACAGAGAAAGTTTCAGATTTGTAAAATTTAGTATGATGCTGCACACACGGTAATATCCCCAAAGGGATCAGAGATGGTGCCTTATCATCCAACACGTAATATTTCTGCAGTGAAACAAATACATAAACACAAAAATATTCTTGCAGGTCAAATTTTGCTATAAGAGTTAAAAAGAAACTTGAAGTTTCCAGAAGTTTCTGGGTTTGGGGACCGCAGATAAAGGGCAGTGGCCTTGTTTATTAAGAGGTTGTTGCATCTGGCTGCAGAGGCTGCCTGGGTGCCTGTCACATGGTATCTCACACCTCCCACAGCTGGGCAGTGCAGCGTGCCTGTGCGTGTCTGGATTGTCATCCCCCAAGCTCAGCCTATCCATATGTTCACATTTCTTTATTGTCTTCATTTGCACAAGGTGTCCTGATGATATTATCTGGAAGTCCAAGTGCACCCTGGGTTTAGACAAGGGTAGGGGTGAGGGTTGGGGGGAGTCTTAATGCTAGGAAGGGATGGAGAAAAGGGTCCGAGCAGGGGCCACCTGCTGGTGTCACAGTCCTGGGTTTGTTGTTGGGGGTCCAATACATCTGATACCTGCTTGTCTGAGTCACCCCGGCTGGTCCAGGTTTCTGCCCATGGTGTCCCCTGTAAGGCACCAAGGTAACAGCTTTCTAAGGCACTCTCTCCCACACTTACCTGTTTTCTTGAGCCATGCCCCTGTGGCTGGCCAGCAGGGGTCACTCTTTCATCCCTACCTACCCTTTACATAAAGCTCCAGGTTCTTATGGGGACCCTGGTTCACCAGCCCAAACCCCTGCTTCCTTAGGTGATGTCCAGGGCCTTCAGACTTTTCCTAGTTGGACTTGGTTTGTCTGAACAGATCTCCCTAACTCTTGTAGGGAACAAGGTTTGGGTCTTGCTTTGCTTTTCCTACAAGATGCTAAGATTCCCATTGAGAAGGACCCCTCCCTTTCCTCTCACCAATTTTTGTTGCTGGGGCCTCAGGAAGGGGCAGCCTTGACTGAACCACAGAAAATTTCATTTACCCGCCTCCCTGAAATTGTGCACCACCTCTTAATTCCTCACTTACTTTTCCCAGGGAAGTCCATCCTCATGATGATTCAAAGACCAAAGATCTGAATTATGGTGGTTTTGAGTCTATGCCTAGATAAATCAAAAACAGACATAAAATGTAAGACAACCCAGATTCAAGTGTCTGCAATGTCTGCCTTTGATTTACCTCTGAAATCATTTAATGCATGAAGTTTGGTGTCTACAGGCTTGGTATGCATGGGCTTGGTTTTCTCTTAGGTACGTACGGGTTTGTTTTTCTTTCAGAAAGTTATGTCACTTAGAGTTCCTTTTGCTGCAAGTTGCAGAAAAGCAAACTCCGAACAGGCTCGAGCAAATGGGTGACGGCTGACTTATGAAATCAGAAAGTTCCTTGACAGTTTAGCTTTTGAACAGCTTGAGCTGGAGGCGGCAAATCCCCTGTGCTGCCCTCTCTCTCAGCCTTGCCCTCCACCCTCCACGGAGCTAGCCTCCTGCCCACCTGGTGCCCTTAGGGGTGAGGGAGAAGCCCCTGTGCCAGGAAGTCCCAGTGAGTCACATGGTTTCCCTGGCCCTGATTGGATCATTTGCTTAAGGCCCGGCCAATCACCGTTGCTGGGGAAACCCAATGCTCTGATTGGGTTAGATCTGAGGACCGGGTGTTGTGCTCCACACTTAGCTGAGGCCCCTGCTCACCCCCCTCTCAGACTTCAGCCTAAAGGGTGTGGCACTGACCAAGTCTCACCTGCACTGGTCCAAGGCCGTGCTCAGAAGTCTTGTTTGTCACGTCCAGGGCACAGGCTGAGGACCCCACAGACCCTGGGTGTTCTCAGGAGCACATTGCACCCAGCACAGATCCCAGGACACCATGAGGGTCACAGTCATTATTGCTACTGTCAGTACAGGGCTTGACCCTCCAGTCACTGTGTCCCTATCCCCACCCCTGGGCAACTCCCCTTCCCTTCTGCAGAGCCCCTGCCCTGGCAGCCTGCTGTCAGGGCTGGGCCACTCTCCTCCTGATGCTTGCCCTCCCCCAGCCACTCCTACCACACATTAGTACCTGCGCAGGACTCCCTTGGCCATGCAACCTTTGTATCCCTTCTGAGCAGCTGGGCTCCCCTGGATGGACCCTGGGATTGTTGGTCCCCTTTCAAGGAGGACTGTACCATGCAGGTGTCAAGCAGCCTGGGCTCTCTCCCCGGCCAGTGCCAGCTCAGCTTCATCCTCCTTCTCTGTTGTTGATGTCTAGACGGTTGGTGTAGAGAGGCAGAGGCAGCTTATCTATCTGTTTCAGGTCCAAGCAGTGACCTTGACTTCACCCTTCATCGTGGAGTGAGAAAGACCCCCTAAGCACCTGTGGCAGGACTACCTCCCCGAGTCAGGGACCCCTTCTGTCCCAGGAGAGATGGCCACGGAGTGCACTTGTGCCTCACCTTAGGTGCTCGGTATCCACACCCACCTACAGGTTGCTCAGAGGAATGAAAACTTGATCCACCCCGAGTGCAAGGAGAGAGCCGGAGCCAGGCAGAGCAGGCTGGGGACCCCTTCCATCTCCAGGTCGAGCCCCTGGGATCCTGCTTTCTTCCCGGGTGGTGACCACACCCAGAACACTTTCTTTGAACGATGGATCTCAACTTGGGTCCAGGGCCAGTGGCAGCCCCTGGGGACTGGATAGAAATAGAATCTCAATCTTGGATGGAAACAGGTGGGCCCTGCACTTGGGTCAAGCCCTCCTGGTGATTCTGATGCACGTTCAGGTTCACACACTGTGTTTCTAGTTTTGGTGCTAGGGATGGGACCCAGGGCCTCGAGCATGCTAAGCATTCCCTCGGGGCGGTGAGATAGCTCAGCGGCATAAGTGCCTGCCTGGCAAGCGCGAGGTCCTGAGTTCGACTCCTGGAACCCACATATGAAAAAAGGGCAGGTGATATCACTCAGTGGCAGGGGCGCCTGCTGGCGCACGAGATCCTGAGGTCGACCCCCGGTACCAACAATAAATAAATAAATAAATAAGCATTCTCTCTATGCACCATGATATGGATCAGAGAGGTAGATAAAGAAGTAAGACAGTTGTCTCTCAGTGTCCAGGAGAGATTGGTTCCAGGAGCTCCCTGCAGATACAAAACTTTGTGGATGCTCAAGTCCTTTGAATAAAACACCTGCAGTGTAGTGAGTGGGTACAGGGGTGCAGGGGGACAGGAGGAATAACTTCTGATGGTCTGTGCACAGCAGGGTAACTATGATTGCAGCAGCTAATTGAATATTTCAGAATAGCCAATAGGCACAGAAAAATGATGTTTTTTGGTGTTTTTTTTTTTTTTTTTTTTTTTTGGTTTTGATGCTAGGGATGGAACCCAGGGCCTCAAGGCTGCTAAGCATGTCTGAGGTGACAGATATGTCACTTATTTACCCGATCTGATTGTTACACATTGTATACTTACATTGCAATGCTACTTTGTACTCCATAGATATGTACACTGTCATAACAGTTCCTAAGTGTCAATTAAAATAAAAATGCATTTACGAACAAAGTGCTGTGGTATTTGTATATGACTTACCCATATCTTCCCTTTAAATCATCTTGAGGTTACTTGGAACTCTTAATATAATAAAAATATAATGTAGTTGCTATACTATACTGTTTATGAAATAATGGCAAGGAAAAGCCTATACACTGCCAGCACACAGGCAATTTTTAAAAAATGATTTTCAGTCCAAGGTTGGTTGAATCTGAGGATCTAGAAGCCACAGATACAGAGGGCTGGCTGTACTGCCTAGCAAGGAGCTTGGCCCACAGTGGGTGCTAAATATGGAGTAATAATTGAGTGAATGGGCATTCGTTCTCTAGCTGAACCCCTTGTCTCCCTGATCATACAAATGACTGCTTGGAGACATCAGAAGAGGGAGCCTAAGATTGGGTCACATTGAGTGATAAGTTCCAGAGGTGGGAAGAGAGGACCATGTCTTGGATGAACATCGCCACCTTGGGGAGCAGGGAGGAGTATGGAAATCCCAGAAGCTTGGTTATCTGTGAAGGACTTTAAATTCCCATGTTTTGTCGAAGGGGAATAATCTCCTACCTGCCTCCTGCCAGGCTCCCTGACGTGCAGCCGGCTCACACACGGCACATGTGGTACTGTGACGCCCTTACTCCACCAGCCAGGTCCGGCTCTCCCTTCCTGGCTGGCCCCAAAGTAGGGCTCTCTGTGGCTTCATCTCCCTTCATCCTTCTCCGGAGCCCCCTCCCACACCCTTCCACCACCATCCCCGACATCTGTAAATTCCTCCTCTTGGCTGTCTCCATCCTGGCCACAGAAGCAGTGTTATAGGCATTCATGACTCTGATGATATTTTATGAATGACCTAGACATAGAAGCACTTATTGGGATGCCTAAGGCAAGATGTCTGGTAGTACCAGGACCCAGTTCCCCTACTTCTAGAGGAAAAGACTTGTATCAGAACTTCCCAAAGACTTCTCCGGCCTGAGAGTGACTAGCTCTTTGTTGTGCTATTGGTACTGGTCATACAGACTACCCCCAAGATGCCAGACCTTTCCAGAGGGTATATACAAAGGCTGACCTAAACATATAGTGTGTTTAAATTTTAAGAAATTATTACACTAAAGGACACATTGCCATGAATCCCCTCAAGTACTCCCCTTTGCTTTCAACGTACTTATCCAACTATTCTTGCCACTTTCTGAAGCAGTTCTGGAAGCCTTCTTTTGTGGCTGTCTCTACAAGGTGTGATCAAAAATACTCTAAATACTGATGCCAAGGAAAGGAAAGGCAAGCTCATAAAAACACTTCAGTGTGTCTTCATCCACCTTACTCACTGAATATGGCACCCTGTGACTTCTAGCTCTGCCCCAAAGTCAAAATGAAAGGTAAACACCGTGAATTAATTCAGAACATTGAGGCGGCCATGACAGCATAACTAAAGACACTCAAAAAGAACTTCCAGAACTCCTTTGGAAAGTGCAAAAAATGATGAGATAAGTGTTCAAAGCGAGGGGGAGGATTTCGAAGGGGATTAATTGGAGTGGATTTTTTTTACAGTAATAAATTTAAAAATATAAACATTTGCCATATTTTTCAGTCACATCTTGCAAGTTCAGGGCCAAGGCCCAGCATCAGGTCACCATACTGCTCTCTGCAGACGGACACAGGCAGCTGAGTGGCCATAGGGACCCATTCACAACAAGGCATGTGCTGGAATCTTTTGGCTATTGTGACAATATAATGTTGACACTTTGATTTTAAGGGAGAAGCTATTTCATCCATGTTTTCTCCTTCTCTCTTCCTTCTTCTCCTTCCATGCTGGGGTTCAGACCCAGGGCTTCACGCACACTAGGCACACACTAGGCACTGAGCTACACCCCTTCTTAAATCTTGCTTTGCTATGATGGTACTCAGTGACATTAGACAATCCCAATAGACCTGTAGAAGGGGTCACTTGCTGGGAAGTCTAGAGTGGGGCCAGCCATGTGGACCTTGACTCAGGCAGCTGTGGGCACAAATCTGTGGTCTCAGGAAGACATTAGTGGACATGTTACTTATGCTCCCTGTTTTGCTGTGGCACCAATGGGGCAGTAAGCTGCAAGGCTGCTGAGACTAAATAAGATGCCATATCTCAATGGCAGGCTGTTCTGTGAGCTACAGGGATCCCTGATGTCACCGGATCCTTCTACTGCAGAGTCGAGACATGCATCATCCGTGTTTTCTCCACACCGCAAAGCCTCATGGCACACTTGGGGAAGACAGCACCTACTGGACCCTGAGGAGGGTCTACCCCACCCCCATTCCAGAAACCCGGAAATGAAGACTTGAAACTACAGATGCCAGAAGGAATAAAATAAAGCCATGACAGGACACCCCATCTTTATTAAAGGAGGAAAGGGTGTAGTTTAAGGGGGAAGGTGAAGTGGGGGGCACACAAAGTTTCTCATATTTGGAAGAAAGGGACTTGGAGTCTTTTCAAGCCCCGATATTTAAATTTGTTTTATCTCCTGCTATGTTCTGAAAATGATCAAACGTGGAAAACCAAGCACTAATTTTGTAGCTGATGTGCGACCTCCCAGCCACCTACAGCAGCCTGACAGGAGGCTCTCGTCCCTAGCACAGCCCCTGCAGGAAGAAGAGACCAAGAAAGCACATGTGCGGGAGCAGCCCTGCCTCAGCTCACTGTCTGTGGGTGGGGCCACCCAGCAGCTGGGCTCCACAGGGAGTCATTCCTGCTCCTGTCTCCAGATTGGGCACAGCACCTCAGAGAAGGGCCAGAGAAAAGGGACTGTCATCTCCCCACCCAGGGGCAGCTGGAAGCCTGGAGGAGCTGTGCACCCAGTTTCCCCTCCTCAAGACTGGGCTACTGCTGAGGCATGGTGCACGGGCCAGAGCTGCATGCTGGGTCTGGGCTGATACACTGGGATGCCCCACTTTAGCCCTCTTTGCTGCCTCATCTGTCCTGTCCCGAATCTCCGGGAACAAGGCCTTTTCCTCGCCTTGTACAGGAGCCCTGGACTCAGGACTCCACCTGAGCCAGCACCTGGAGCTGCTTCACTACTCGATCCCCCCTCCCCCAAACCCTAGCAACTTTGCAGTCACCATGGGTCAACTCAGGGCCACGCCATCCTCTCAGGTCCTTCTGATGGGGTCAGGATGCACCTACCTTGAATTGGACTCAGGTTCTCTTCAGAAATGCTAGCCAGTGGGGACCACAGGAAGGCAATGCAAATGTCAGGCATTACAGAGCCATGTGGGGGTGGCTATTTTGGGACAGCTCTGCAGCTGTTCTACAAGCATGTACAAGAGAACATACAGTCCTCCCAGTACCTCCTGAACCTGGACCTCCCGAGAGGGCTGTGTGCCATCTTCTCCTGCTTGAACTACCCGATGTACAAGGCCTATTTCTTGTGTCAGGAGCACAGGCAACTGCAGGTTGTCCTTTAAAGGCCTGACACATCTTGGTCACCTCCCAGAAGGCCACTGTGCCTGCATGGAGCCATGGACCTCTCGATGCCAGCTGGGGTGGGGATTTGCAAAACACAGGGGACAGGCAGGGTCCTGCAAGGCTTAGGAGCAGCTAGCTTTCTACTTGCTGGGACAGAGAGTATGGAGATGATGCCAGGGCTGCCGCCAATACTAAAGGTCACTGTGTCCCCAGCAGCCACCCAGACATTAGACTTAGGATGAGCAGAAATAGGTTGATGTCTGAGAATGGGGGACATTTGACTTTTTCAAGATACCACTGTCCCTTTAGTTTATTAGCTTTCCATATAAACACAGAACATACACAATCTACAGTATACAAAGTATAATTTACAAAAATATAAAATCTTGGTTACTTTTTAGTATTCCAACATATTACTGTATATGTTACTTCCATACGCATTTAAACAACCCAACCTAACCAGCCTGATTATCTCTGTGGGGAATGGTGTCAACTCCCGCCCTTCTGTTTTAAAACAAAATATATATTAAAAGAAAGAAACCCACAATGGTTATATGTGCATACTGCATGTAGAAAAGCATCTGCATTAGAGTGGGAAAGAAAACACCCATTTAGGCCACAATGAGGCCCTTTTTCCAGTTTGTAGCCTGAAGAGTTATAAACTGAGCATTTAAAGAGCGGTTCTTTCCACACGGGGGACTGAGCACCCCCAGATGTGCACAGTCCTCCCAAGTTTTGAGATGATGAACGCACAGATTGATGCCCCGGGCATGCCCCATTTGCAGCCCTTGAGGACCGTGGGTTGATGGGCAACCTTCAGGTCAGGGCTACTTCCAGACTTCTTCAGGGTGTGGATTCAGGAAGCATTCGGGGGGCTCTGTCACCAGCAGCGAAGACCCAAGATCTTCAAGCTCCACTCTGCACCCGCAGCTGTTCTGCCAGTCCAAGCCCAGCTCCTGCAGGCTCCGCTGGGTGAGGCTGCCTTCCTTGGGGCGGCCTTACCGGCAGGCACATGTCTCCACAGACATGTTGGGGTACACCTTCAGAACCACGTTCCGGTTCTCATCCAGGAAGAGGACCCCAAGCGAGTTCATCTTGTCCGGAACGCAGCAGGGCTCTGGGATGCCCGGGATGATGCCCACAGCTCTGACGATGCTCTGGATGGTGGCGTGGTTGGATGGGCGGACAATCTGCAGGGTGAGAATGGAGCAGGGTCACTTCAGTGCTCTGTCCGCACCAACCCACCCACCCACCCCGGCTGTCCTCATGGCCGCAGACTACAGCGCTCTATTGCTATTCCCTGACCGAGGCCCTGGAAATGGTGATCCAGAAGAAAAGCTGAGTTCCAGGGCAGGCCCTTCCTTTGAAGTCAGCCTGCAAGACCCCAAGCCTGCCTGCCCATCCCGCTTCCCTGCAAGGCACTGGCCACTGGGGGGCGCCCGCACATCACACATCTCCGAGGAGCACCTGGAGCCCCGCAGAGGCTGCCTAACCCTGAAATCCAGTTATTGAAACTGAAGGGGCAGGCTTGGCCTGTGCTGGGGGCTGGACATATACACTTCCCAACTCTGCCTGAATTGGTATGGAAGCTGCGGCATTACTGGCATCATCTCATTTTGTCATCTTATCATTTTTGGGGGTGAATATGACCTTCATGTCTCCAGTGAAGACACTGAGGCTTAAAATGACTAAGGAGCCTGACCAAGTGCCTTCAGTTAAGAGAGCGACCTGGCTTGGCACAGGTGCCCACCTCTGACAAGATGAACACAGCTGTCACTTGCTCCAGCACATTGCTGGCTAACAGAGATGCAGGCGATGGGGGGAGGGGCAGCACAGGGACACCTGCGTGTGCGAGGCTCCAGCTGGTATCCTGGCTGGTGTCTGGGAAGGTGGGGAGGCAGCGAGCCAGGCTGATAAGGTAAGCACGGGGTCAGCCAGCTGCGTGCCTGCAGAGCTCTGGCCTCCTCGCATCTGCCCCGGGCCTGCGCAAAGCCTCTCCAGCAGCCCCTATCTCTGCCAGGCTCCTCCCTTCCTCTCTCCCCTACATGCACAGCTTGGAGGAGAACCCCCTTGATTAGCAGATTAAGACAGCCTACATCCGGGCCTGTGCTTTCTCACCGGTCTGATTTAGTGAGGATCAAACTGGATTTATGCAATGACTTCTTTTCTTGGAGGAGCAAGCAGGAGGAAGCTGTGTGCTGGGAATCAAGGGTTCACAGGGCCTGCACAGGCTGCCCAGAGGTGGACAGAGCCACAATCCAGCCCAGGGGAAGGGGAGACTCAGAGCTCAGGGCCAGAGCAATAAAACAGCCCTATGCTCCTGTGTCTTGCTGGCTGCCGGGGTGCCCTGAACCAGAGAAGGGAGGGAGCCCACAGCAGGAGACACTAAAACTAGCACCTGGCTGGTCACAGACACCCATGCCAGGGGTCCCCGGCTAGGAACAGGAGAGCCGTGGCCAGGGAGATTCTCGGCCAGGGACAGCCTCTGGGACCTGCCCTGTCCTTGGGGCAGCACTGCCAACCTCTGCAGATGGCAGCTGCTGGGAATGCCCTTCTACAGAGATGGTTCTGCTTTTCAGAAGACAAGTTCTGACTGAAAAATTCCAATTCGACCAAGTCAAACTTTCCAAAGCGCAGACAGACCAAATAAGTCTGGGGGCTGTATCCACCTCCATCTACTTGTTTCTTGCCTCTCTGGACTGGAGGTTATCATCTCCACTCTACAGATGGTGCTCGGAAGTCACACAGGCAGGAGGACTTCCCACCAAACAGGGGCGGAGCTGAGATGAAGGCTCAGAGGACAGGCAGAACAGGGCGGAGGCGCTCCAGCCGGCCTACCTTGGGCATGGGGAACTCGCACGCTCCCGCGCAGTAGTAGGCATCAAAGGACTTGGGCGAGATGACCCATTCGTTCCACCCGATGTCTGCGAAGTCCACCTTCAGGTACCGCCGCGCACAGACCCGCGGCTCGTCCCACTGCCTCCTCCGCGCTTTCTGCATCGTCTTCTCGTCGAAGTCCAGCACCTGCGAGGCGGTGGCAGGGAAGGAGTCCTGGCCCTTCCTCCTGCGCTCCTTGCGCACAGGCCGGGGCTTCAGCGCGCGGAACGGGCCGGGCCACAGCTCCTGCTTGGGGAAGTGCGGGGCCAAGGGCGCGCGTGCCGGCCGCTCATCCAGCCCCGGGAGCTCGTTGTCCTGCAGCGGGCCGGGGGCCTGCGCCGCCCGGCGCACGCGGGGGTCCGCAGAGCTGTTGCGCGCGGTGGCACGGGGAGCGGGGTCCCCAGCAGGAAAGGGATCGTATCTCTGCAGCGTCACTGCCACGCTGTTGGGCTCCGAGATGGCCAGGTCGTTGGCGTAGACAAGAATGTAGGGAGCGTGAGGGGTGGACTTGGGCACCCCGGGGTCCCTCTCCCCACAATCCAGCTGGGCCGACAGGAGCAGCTCGCTGTCGCGGTGCGCCGCCTTGACGATGGCAGAGATGTCCTTGGCCTGCCACAGGCCGCGCGGCGGGGGCGCCAGGGCCATGGCTCCGCGCAGCAGCCCCTGCGTGGCCGCGTTCTGTGCCAGGCTGCGGAAGAGCACGTGCAGGCGCGCAGGGCCTGGGGGCGGCAGGCAGCACGGGGCGCTCTTGGCTCGAGGCTTACAGGGCACATTGCGTGACCGAGGCCACCGCGGTGGCTCTGAGTAGAAGTGGAAGGTGGCTGTGAGGATCATCTCTGAATTCTGTATGGAGCTCAGGTTGAAGAAATACACAGCCTTCTGGTCGACCACTTCTGCGAGAGAAGGACAGACCACAGCCTGTTGGGTTCCATCTAGAAACTAAACCTTGCTCAGAGGGTCTGGTGCCCAGGCTGGGGTGGTGGAGCCCTGGCAGGCCCCAGCACCTCGTGCCCAGCCCGTGCTTTGACTGCCTCCTTTCCTGCAATCCTCACGTCTAACTGATGGGGGCCCGTTTTGGTGTCCTCAATGAACATCAGCTATTTAGGTCAGAGTGGTAGGGAGAGGAGGGGAGGGAGGGGAGGGAGGGGCAGAAGAGTGAAGGAGAGGCGATAGGGTAGGTGTCTCGCCTGCTGGATCCTGACGCTCTCGTTTCCTGGCTTGTACTCTACAGCCTGAGGAAGATCAAATGAACAAGTGTTGCTGACACCTTCATTAGGTGCTCGAGATGGCTTGGGCTGGGTCCAAGCCTTGCCTTATGGCAGCCACAAGTACTGCACAACGCTCTATTCTATGCAACCACTTTTAAAATGCAACCATTAAATACAATTGATAGTAAATGCAGTCATTCTTCCAAATGAGGTGAGACCTTCCTATTTTTCACTGCATTCTGAGTACCTCCAAAGGGAGCTCAGATTAAGGACACAAACATTTGAGCATCTGCTGCGAGACTTTTAAGATTGTTTCACAAAGAAAGAGCAGTATCAGGATTGCACAAGGTCAGTCAATAACCACCAAAGGCAGGGCTGCTGTCCGGAGGCACCAGCCGCAGTGAGGACCAGGACCAGGAGACAATCATGTCTGATCTGTAGGGAGGACGGAGCATGTTCCTGCCTCTGCTTCCCTGGGATAGCTCACCACCCCTTCCATCTCGCCTGGCCCCGCCACATGTTCCTTATGTCACCCCACAGTCCCAGGAAGCTGGACAAGTCCTCTGTAAGCAAGGAGGGGTCTTTCCTGGCATGTCCCTGGGCTGGAGACCAGGAAAGCGGAGGTGGCCTCCCTCCCAGGAGGGAGCGGCCCAGGAGATGGTGGACACTGGGCTCCCAAGGGCCATGGGTCGGGGCCACACTTCTCTGACACCTGTATCCAGATATCAACTGAGAGTTTTAAAAAATCACAATCTTCAGTTTAATGTTCTTTATTTCTACTGGGAAAGAAGCACAATTCTATTGGGAGATTTCATATGGATCATGAGAGGGAGGAAGAAAGGGACAAATATCTATGGAGAGCCCCTTAAGGCTAAAGATGTCACCTTAGCTAATCCTCCCAACACAGGCAGATATCATAGCCCCTCTACACACCCCATGCATAGGAAGCCACACTGGGTCCTGCTAAGCATTTAAATGTGGCTTTCCAAGCACTGTGGACTTGAAGTCGCAGTCTTGAGTCCCACATTCTAACTAGCACCCCTGGGGACTCTACACATGCAGGAAGTCTGAAAAGCAGCTCAGGTGGCCCAGGCTGTGCTGTAGCACCTCCAAGCTGCAGACTTCTGGTGGGTGTCCTTGCTGTCACCCACTGCCGGGGGTCCCTACACAGCATTTGTGCAGGGTGGTTCAGAGAGGGTCACTGGTGGCTCCTCCTGCCCCATGCTCATTGACCGTGGGTGGGTGAAGGTCACCACAGTGCAGCACTCACTCCCGAGGTAGCAAACGCTCCAAGTTCCCATTGGATGGCACTGTGCTCTGGGCCTCCCTGTCCTCATCTGCCTCATACAGGCCTCATGTGAACCTCTGCAGCTAAAAGAAATGGCACATGGCATCCCCCAAACAAGGGAGGTACCTTAAACATGCTTCCTGCCACTGCCACTGAAAGGACAGAGGGAGGTAAGGCCAGCTCCTCCTGTACCAGCGTGAGCAGCCCCACTGCCCAATCCCCACAGCACCTGGGTCCTGACCCAACCAACGTGGCAGATGTGTCTTGCTTTATCCAGGTCATGTTTTAAAATATTGATTGTTTTGCTCATATCACAGATCCACACTAAGGACAAATCTCAGAGGCCACATGAGAGGGTAGGTGTCCTACCTCCATGGGGCTTGGGTGCTCCTTGCCAGAGATAGCTCCCCCCTTACTGGGCAGCCTGCCCTGTGAGCACCTTCCCTCCTGGGACCTGCTGAGGTCCAGCTGGGTCACTGTAGTCCTGGAGAGTGAGGGGCCACAGGCTGGCTGCTCCTCCACACGCGCCTGCCCGTGCCACGTGGGCTGTGGCTTAAGGCAGGGACAGGTACCGACCTGAGGTTTCCAGCTGAGATGTGCCCAGGCCACAAGGGAGAAGCTCAAAGACAAGTCCCCATCCAGTGAACTGTACTCACAGTGACTGAGCAAGGAACCTCCCTCCCTTCTCTCCTTGTATCAACCCCCCCTTCCCAAAAAGCATCTGCAAAACTCCCACTCTGGTTAAAGGTCAGCTGCCTGGGTTCTTGGCCAAGGTGCTCAAAGGTGCCCTGAGAGAGCTCTGCCTAGCAGGGAGACATGCTGGTAACGGTGACAACAGCTGTGGGCAGCATCTGGTCCATCGCCCTTTCGGAGCAGTGTTCGCAGCAGCCCCTGTGTGCTGGGAGCAGTCCTGGGACTTCCTTTGCTTGGAGCCCTTCATAACCGCAAACAAAACATCCCTTACCAACGTCCTCCTAGGTGTGACAGCCCATCCCTCCCTCTGCCTCCACACTTGTCCTTCTTGTGGTCTCTACATAAGGCTTCTGTCTAGGGCTTTGCCAGGGCTGTTCCTTCCCCTGCCTGGCTCCCCCACCAAGTTTCTTGGATCCTCCTTAGGGTCTCCGCCCAGTAAGCCTCCCCTGCGAAGCTGCCCTTGGCCTTGGGACTGAAGAGCTGCTTGTCACCTCACCTGTCTTCAAGCACTTTCTGACATCGTGTGTATTTATTTGTTACCGTTTGTGTTATTCTCTCCATAAACTCTGAGAAGGCAGAGCTTTGTCAATTTTGTTCTTTGCTGTGTCCCTAGGTCCTCACACATGGCAGGGGTAGCATTTGGTGCTCAGATATTTGTGATAAAGGAGGGGACCCCTTGGGCATATTACATGGGCTCTGCATTGCAGGAAGCAGGAAGGGACAGGGCACCAGTGGGGTCCACAAGGCCCTGGCCTCTGTCCTAGAGCACAGCCACCACATCCTTAAGAAGCCCAGACAGCCTGGTTCTTTCACAAGACACGGCTGGCTGTCCAAACACAACTGGAGACAAGGGGCACTGGCCCTTCAGCCAGTGACCTCCACATGGGCCTCAGTTTTCCTATCTTTAAATCAGGATATAGGTTGAGTATCCCATACCTGAAATGCTTAGGGCCAGAAATATTTTAGATTTCGGTTTTAAGAAAAAAAAATTTGGACCATATGCATATACATGATGAGATATCTTGGGGATGGTACCCAGTCTGAAGACAACACTCTTTTCTATTTCCTGCACTTTATAAATTTATCCTGAAGGTAATTTCATACAGTATTTTTAAGGCATCTGCATTTTGACTGAGACTTGTCACATGAAGTTGGTTGTGGAATTTTCCATGTGTAACATCATGGCAGTGCTCAAAAAGTTTTGAATTTGTGGCTTTTTGGATTTAGGACTTTTAGATTTGGGGTGCCAGTTATGGAGTTCTGTGCTCCACGGCTCAGCGCCTGGCCCTGACTGAGTGCCACATGCTTACTACAATGACAGGGGAGGGACGGGTCATTCACTCTCTGGACAGAGGGGTGGGCCGTCAGTGAGCATACATAACAGCCTAAAGTCACACCCCTTGGAAGGGGCAGAGGCAGGCCATGAGCCTGGGTCTGCCCGACCCTGTGCCCATGCCCTCTGTCCTCCCATATGGAGCAAGAACTCCAGCATCAACTATGGCCTGTGTTGGCAAGACTTGTTGCCATTTACAGCTGCTGCCCCCATTTGTGGCCTTGTTCCTGGATAGGAGATCCCTGCCCAGGCTGACCCCTCCTTGAAGATGGGTCCCCAGAGGGGGAAGCAGCACATCTGAGGGCTGGCACAGGGCTGGGTAGGAAACAGCTTTGACTTAGACGAGCCAGGGGAGGGGGAGAAAAACCAACTCCTTGTATGCCAGGCACTGAGTGTCCACCTCCTTCCTGCTGTTCAGAAGGGGAAAGTAGCTGGTGCCACCACACACGGCCAGTAGCTGGGGAAGCTGAGATTTATGCCTAAGTTTGCCTCCCGGTTCCGAAGAAGAGGGACCTGTCAGTTCCAGACTGTACCAGAATTTTGATTTCTCCACTTGTCTTTTCCACCATACTGCTCCCAGGCCCCAGGCTTGTCTCTGATGGAGATGGTAGGGGGTGTGTGGCAGGGTGACAGCAATAGCCTGGTACACGGGAGGTACCAACCATTGCCATGCATAGATCTCCCCTGCCTCAGTTTCCCTGTCTGTAAAATAAGGGTCACAGGATGTGAGTCACTGTCTCCAGGCCCTTTTTGGGCTTAAATCCTGAGTTCCTGTTACTGGTACCATCCCCATTCCATAAAAACAGAAAGATACTTAGTCTGGCCAGTGCTAGGCTTAGAACCTGCTCCTCATTTCATCCTTCATTCAACCTCCCAGGCCACGCCCTGCCCATTTATAGGCGAATACAATCAATTCCACCGGCTTTAGTGATTTACCAAGTCTGTGACCGTGCCAGATGTGTCCTAAGTGGCTTAATTTAATAATGGTGCTCCAGAAATGGACATTAGGTGGAAATAAAAGGTACAGGGAAGATAGTTTGACTGGTCACCTGAGAGCCCAGGGCCACCGACCTGGTGAGTCTGCTCAGGGGAGGAGAAAGGATGCACCTCGGTGGCAGTGCTCCTCACCCACCTCCTGGGAAGCCAAGCTCTCCATGTCTTTTCCTAAGGCTGCAGATGTTATCTAGAGCCACACAGCCTGTGAGCAGCAGGTGACAACTCTGACCCCAGGCAGGATGGCCTTGTGTCCTTCCATCTAGGGAGACAGCCTGCACACCGAAGGGTGTTCTGATGAATGCCTCCTCCCCACGGGGCTTCAAGAGACCCCCACCCACGTTTTCTGGCTGGAAGGGCACTGCAGCCACGAGCAATCGCCACATCCACCGGGGTCTTCCCACCACCCCTGCCGCCCAGGAGGCACCTCCTCTGTTCTCCTGGGGGCTTGTGAGGCAGGCCAGTCCAGTGCAGCCCAACCCAGTGGGCAGGCTGCGGGCCTGGAGCCCAGAGGCAAGCCACCACGGAGGGCCTCTGCCCAGCTCCACCCACCATGGAAGAAGGCAGGGAGGTGGCTTCCAGACAGGAGAGGGATAGGGTGCTTCCACTGCCCGGGGTCCTGGACCCTTTCTCTACCTCTGCAACCTGCACACTTGATGCTGGGGCCTTGGAGTTCTCAGTGCCAAGCACCCAAGGCCCCTAGTGCATGCCACTTCCTGCCACCAAAACCGTTCACCACCTGCAGCTGGAAGTCCCGCCCCCCTTGCCTGGCCTGGTGCTTCCATCTCCTCCTGTTGCTGCACGTCCACCTGACCATCCCTCCTCCAGCAGCAAATGCTAACGCCGCTGGCCTTACTGTCTTCACACTCTCCAGGTCACTGGCGCCTAAAGCTTGTGTCTGGGTGTGTGTGTGGGTGCCCTTTGTCCTGCGACTATGGGAGGTCACAGAGGAAGGGAACCCTGTGCCATGCAGCTGTGCCACTCAGGGGTCCTCACTAGAGGCTCCCGCCTGGCACACAGTGCTTAGTGAGTTGATGAGGAGTAATGAATGAAGGAATGCAAGGAAGAGGAAAAGCAGCATGGAAAGGCTGGACAAGGAGGAAGGGAAGGAGAAGGGTCCCGGGCGCTCTACTCACCCAGCCGGGCTCGGAAGCTGCGCACAGTGTTGCCGCCTCCAGGCTGCGCGCCCCGCAGGCTGTACTTCTCATAGAGCCGGAGCATGTGGACAGCGACCATGTCCCGGGCGCCGGGGCCCAGCGCGGCGGTGGCCGCGTCCCCTGGGGGAGACTCCTGTATGTTGTCGGCTGCCGCAGGCGGCAAAGGCCAGGACGGGGCCAAGTGGCTGCAGCCCGCGTCCCGGAGCAGCAGGAGCAGAGGCAGCAGCGGCAGCATTCGGGGCCCCGCTCCGGTCCGCGTGGGGCCACTCGCCATGGCGAAGGGACGGCGGCGCAGGGCGAGAGCCCAGGCGGAGCTCTGGGAGCGTGGGCGCGCGGGGCTCCGGGTGCCGAGGTGGGCGCGGGGCGCGCGATGCATCCACGCCCCCGAGCCCCGCCGCGGTGACGGGGTGCGGAGCCGAGCCGGGTGCTGTCTGGGGAACTCGCGCGACCAAACTTTGCGGCCCACGGCGCGAGGGCCCCGCTGGTTCGAGGGGCGGGGCGGGGCGGGGCGGCCGGCGGCGCCCTCGGGGGACCACGCTGAGCTCCCCGGACGGCTCGGGGCTGCCGCCGCCGCAGACTGGGCAGTCGCTAGCCGCGCGGTGTGCGTGCGCCCTGGTGTGTGGCGTGCGCTCGCTGGAGTGTGCGCCCGCGGGTGTTGGGGGCGTGGGCGTGGGCGATCGCGCTCCCCGCCGCCCCGCCAGAAGCCCGAGACCCAGCCCCGCGCCCGGCTCCTGTGTGTCGGCGCCGTCAGCCCGGCTTGGGGAGGGGCCCCGCCTGCCGGGTTGCCCCTGTGATGGCATGCAGGGCTCTGTGGCTGCAAGATGACAGCTCCCCCAGGAGGACCTGAGAGGGTGTGCGTGTGTATGTGTGTTTGTGTCCAGTTGTCTCGGTGCCAGTGTGTCCAAAACGCAGGAGTATGGTCTGGTCTGGGAACTCTGACCCTTCCTGGGCAGGCCAAAAAACGGGGCGGGGGGGATCCTTCACTCTCAAGAAGAACGGGAGCAAGAAGGGAGAGCCCGATTAAAATTCAGAATTAACTGATTAGCTTACTCTTCGGCAATGGTGATTCCAGTTGTTGAAGAAACACATCAAAGGTCCTTATTAATCTTTGGACAGCACTGCATGAAAAAGGACATGCTTTCAATTTGCTTTAAAAACATGTTTCCAGTGCATCAGAAGAGAGAAAGCCCGCGGCTGTCCCCAGAAGGGTCCTCGTGCAGTGAGTCCCTGGCCCTTGACTACAGTTTAGCCCTGGGCAGAAGGTCCTGGACTTTTTTTGCCTCTAGCAGGGTTTCTTCTGCGTGGGTTGAAATCGGGGCTCCGTGAACTTGATATGGAAACGTTGTGTCTTCATTTTCACCATCTCTAACTGAAATTTAGGATTTCTCAATGTTATAAATCCAAGCAACCAACCACAGTGGCTATACCTGTGACTTTGTCATCAGTGGACACCGTTGGCAGATACTTCCATAGCATAAAAAGTGTCAGTTTTGCTCACCACTACTTTGAAATTGTAGTAATTTTTCAGCAGGCTGCTAGTTTAGGCATTAATGGAAAAGAACATACAATACTAGGTTAAAATGTTGCAAAGTTATTTAAAATATATAGATAGATAGATAGATTTTTGTTTTATATGTGGGTGCCAGAAGTCAAACTCAGGACCTCACACTTGCCAGGCAGGCACTTATGCCGCTGAGCTATATCACCGGCTCTAAAAAATATTTTTTGACAACTAGCCTGGCCTTGAACTCCCGATTCTCCTGCCTCTGCCCTTTCAGGGCTGGGGTTAGAGGTGTGTGCTACCACACCCAGCTTTAAGAATACTTTTGAAGGAAGGGAAGGACCCCTTTCAAACCTATGTTCTTCTAGAAAGCTCTGGGATACTATCTATGCTACATTTCAAAGGACTATTGGCAAACTTGTGAACATGCTGTTCCCTTTACTTGGTGACTTTGGGGTCTGGAGCCAAAATAGTTACTTTTCTTGGAGGGCTCACAATGCAATAATTGAAAAATTGCTGGAAAAATCTTCTGTCGGGTGTAAAACACAACCCATTTGTAATTTTTTGAAAAATCTCACACTGTCAAATTAGAGACCATCTGATTGAGACTCTGAACCTCAGGCCTGTAGCTTTTGGAAAAATGTGGAGGGGAATTTTATTTATTATTGTATTTGAAAATTGGCTCACATTGCCTCCTACTTCTCAGTATAGAGTCTATTTTTGTCTGTAAATTTAAGAAAAGATTTGCCTAGAGGTGAGATGATCAGGTTGCAGCCCCAGACTTGCATCTCCACTTAAAAATTATCCCTACCATCTTTTACTGCCCCCTCCCCACCCCCACCTCCCTCCTTCATGGAGTGCCCTTCACTTCCCCTCTGCCCCCGCTTCTTCCCCAGAATGCCTCTGACCTGCCCCGGCTGGGGGTAACCTCTGCTCGGGGGTAGTTTTGTCTCTGCTGGGGCCATACACAATCCAGGCCTGTGAAAAGGAGGGTGAGTCCGCAGGGGGCCCGCACAAGCTGGGCTATTGGGACCCGGGTCCATTAAAGCCTTCTGGCCCTCCTTAACTCATTCCCGCTGCATTCAAGCCCGCAGGAGGGTCAGGCTTTAGCCGGCACTAAAACCTGTAGGGTACAGATTCTCTGACATTGTTGGGAAAGAATTAAGGCATCAGCCAGGGACGGCTAATATTTCTTGCCTCATTTTATTGCTGAACAGCGGGATTGTAAAGTTTCGAACACTGGAGCACTGTGGCCCCCTTTCATGTGGCCGAGATGATGGGATAAAAATGTGTTTGGTGAAGCAATTCGGATTACCACAGGGTCACATCCTCGCTGGCTCGCAGCAATGCCCTCGAAAAGGCTTCGCTAAGACAAGAAACAATTGCTGTGCAATCACAGCTCAGGCTGAACAGCATTTGGAGCGTGGAAAGGAGGCTAATTGTGGAGTTTGCCAGCGAGCATGTTTTGTTTTTAATAGCTCAGGCCACAGCTCAGAGTAAGGGATAGAGAGTGGGCTGAGGAAACAAGTCCTCGATCCAGGATTCTGACAGCTCCGGGGAGCATCCTGCTGTCCTTCCGGATACTGAGGTCTTGAACTTGCAGACGAGGATGGGAGTGTCCAGTCCAGACAGGGGAGGGGTTGTTTGGGGGTCTCTCTGCCACGTACACTGGGGTCACAGGGTGTACTTAAACCCAGAAACTGATGAAGAAAGAGGGAGGAAGCTCAGTGGTTAGAAAGTTTGTTGCTCCTTTGGTTCCATCAAGAACTCTCCCCAAATAAAGGAGTGAAATGCTCCCAAGCAATTGTTTCATGATTTTCTCCAGTCAATTTATGGCTGAGCCAGTTTGCAACTCAAACTAGCCCTGTAGCCCTGGGCAGTCCCAGGGTCTCTCTGAGTCCTAGAAGTTCAGTCCCTGGGCTCATTTTCTCTTCAGCGTTCAGTGGTGGGTCTGTGGCCTCTTATCAACCCATCTTGGAAGTGAGAGGGTCCAGATGACCCTGTGGAGTCAATGGGGACAAAGCTCATGTCCCTATTTTCACTACTGCCTAGCTGCATGACCTTAAGCAACTCACTTGCCTACTCTTGGCTTCAGTTTCTTTAAGATGAGAACACGAGCAGGACATTGCAAGGGTCATTGGCAGGGTTTTAACTGGAGATGGTATGAAATTGCATCGATTGTTGCTAATGCTCTTTTTATGGTGTGTTTGAAAGAGGCTGTAGCACATTTAAAGTGGAGCTGGACTGGGAGATTTGGTGAGAGGTTCCCGGCTGGCTGCTCCTTGCTCTGTGGAGGGAATGTATTTCTCAGTGTGCACAGTGCCAAGAGGTGAAAAGGAAAGGAGAGGGAGAGGGGCCATTTCCTTGATTAGGAAGTCTCAGGCCTCTGCCAAGGAGCTGTTACTATCAGTGTCTGCAGGAGGATGATTCACAGCTCTTCATCTTGATTTTCAAAGCTCTTGGCCCTCAAGGACAAAAGAAATGCAAGGGAGTCCCTGTTCCCATTTGGGGCCTGAGCTGTGGGGCGCTAGAGACAAGAATCCAGGGCCTCCCCAGGCTGCCAGGCCTGAGTGTAATAAATCTGTGAAATAGCAAGCACAAAGGACTTTATAATCAATGACAGATTTTATTTTTGCTCTGGCAAAATCCATGCATGGAGTTCACATTTTATAGGGAAATAACTACCCAGTTTGGGACTCCTCCTTAGCCCGTATTCTCTTTCTTGAAAGTCGGGAAAACTCGGAGAATCAAAGGCAGCTCCTCCGAGAGCTGTGGCAGGCGAAAGCCTGACTTCCCCTGGGCGGGAACCCAACTCTCCCGTTACTTCCTAGGGTGGCGCGGGCCATTCATTTCTGTTTTGCTAAAATACCCGTGACATGTGAATGAGCCAGGATTACAGAACATTGTCTCGGTCAGTAATCTGAGCCAGCATGGGCTCTGGTTTGATGAAATATGGTGCTCTCTGAGCAAACATGGGAATTGGTATTACTTCTCGTTAAAGCCGAACAGTGGGACTATTTAGAGCGGATGCATGAATGAGGCACTGTGGGGAGTGACAATTTGAAGGGGGCTGATGGGGGGAGGGGGGTGGGTCCGCGTGTGTGTGTTTGAGTTGGCCAGAGCCAGCTGGTTAAGAGGAGTCTGTGGGAGAAGCAGCCAAAGGGACACTTTGGAAATTGGGACTCCTTTGGAGGCTGTAATCACCACCCCAAATAATCTTCAAAACCTTTGGCTGATCTTCTGGGCGGGGTGGACAAAGCCTGAGATCCTAGTCCGGCCATTCAAGCACTCACCATCTGTCCCATCTGTCCTGGTGGAGTCTCTTTCACTCTCTCTTCCTGTTAGGCTCTCATAGCCCAGAACAAAAGGAGCCGGCATGATGGTCCCCGAATCCTCATCCCAGCTTCCCGCCCCTTAGGTGAGGGCAGTGATGCTGGCTTGCAGGACCCAGACACTTATGCCACCAGCTGCCAGGGCTGGTGTCTGCTCGGTGCTTACTCCTGACTATGTCCCCAGTAATTGCTGTCCATGGGCCAGCATGAACCATCTCACCCAGAGCTCCCCCCTCCCAGGGGACAGCCAAATTCAATGAACAAGCAGGGCCAGGAGCAGAGGCCTAGATAGCTCCGAAGGTTCATGGGGCTCTGGGACTCCCTATGGGCTCTCCCTGTGGCTTCTCCCTCTTGGCCAGACCTGTGCCCTTCCTGCCCTGGCAGGTGTGGTGCCATAGCCACCCTCTTGCACACCTCTGCATTCACCTTCCCACTTCAGCTTGGTTCTGGGACACTGGGCCTGAGGTCGCTGGTGCCAGGAAAGATCTGAGGACCTGGGCTTTGATGTGGCTGGGGGCCTGTGTCATCTGCTGCCTGGTAGTGGTGAGGACTCTGACTGGTGCAGCAGATATCTGGATGGCCCCTGGCACACTGCTGGGCTGAGCTGGAGGGTCAGTGTTTCAGCTATGGCAGGGTCAGGGGAGGGGAGCACTCAGAAGTCAAAGCCTGGCTCTGTTGAGCCCTGTGGGTGCATGGGAGACAGACCACAAAGCGATGAGGATTAATCATGAGCTTAAGGTGTGGTGGGGTCATCAGAAGACCTTCCTGGAAGCACACAAAGGAACCCCCACTTCTTGATCACCTGAGAATCACGCCCAGGATTTAAATAGGTCATCGAGCTCTGGGTACAATTTAATTCTTAACCCCAGCAAGTCTCTTGCCCCAAAGTCAAGGATCTGTTTGGGCAAAAGGGTTCCTGAGAGTTGGGAGCACCATGGTTGATGTACTCAAGACTCTTAAAATCCTATGACCCCAAGAGTGCACTGGGCCTGAGAAACCCCAGCTCCTTTGCTTGAAGACGAGGTAGTCATAACACGTGTCCCTTTTGTCCTGTCCCCTGGCTTTCAGATAAAAACTGGAGCCATGTTACTACTTAACCTGGCCAGAAAAACGCTGGGCCCAGCAAGGGAGGGAGATCCCATGGACTGGCCAGATGTTCCAGCAGGACATGGCTGGGACCAGATCCTGCTGCTGCTTGGCCAAGGGGGCTGGGACATGGAGTTGGGCCAAGGAAGTTATCAACACAGCAGCATTCTCCCATGATGGGAGGCTCACTCCTGGGCAAGGGCCGCAGGGAAGGGGGCTGATACACTTATGGGTTGGCTCTTGGACACTTGGAAAAAGCAATGGCCTGCACTAAATGAAGTATCAATGTCTAAATTGCCATGCTAAATGATATAGGAACAGATTAAAAGTTCACAGAAGTGGGCATGCTAGATTAGAAATGGCTTCTAAGGCTGGCAAACCATCCACCTGTCTGTCTTGTGGAAGGGCTCATGGGACTCCGTCTAGCAAAGGGATAAGGAATCCACTGCAGGGAGGGACCCAGTCTCATGAAATCTCAGGGATGGCTCTCATCTATGGGGTGGTCTTGGGTGGGAGATGTTGTTAGTGAACTGGAACCCCTAGTGGAAATGGGGAGGAAGGATCGCAAAGCAACTGAGTGCTTAACAGTCCAAATCATGGTGGACACAATTATCATTATGAGAGAGGCACAGTCCGGGTACAGCTAGTGTTCCTAACTCTCCAAGAGCTGCAGGAGAGCATGATAAAACATGAATTCTTAATTCTTCAGGGGACATGTTGATTGGCAGCCAAGAGTATTGCTCAAGTGTTACAATAAAAAAGAAATCAAGGAAGGATGAATGAGGCTCAGGGAGCTATCCTAAGAGTCATACTCTGTTGGTGTTATGGTTTGTGTCTCCATGTCTCCCCAAAGCCTCATGTGGTCATAGGTGGGGCTTTTTTAGAAGTGGCTGGATCTAGAGTGTGTGACGCTGGGATTAAGGGTGTGTGATTACTAAATCGGTACATTGATTGGTTTGGCATCACCCTAATCCCGGTAGCCTGGATACAATATAAGGGACAGAAAAAGAGGCTTGTCTTGTCCCTTGCTTGCTGCTTTTGCTGTCTTCTGCCACCATGAACTGCTTCTCCTCTGTGATGCCTGTCTGCCACACATGTCACCCTGTCTTGAAGCCAGCCAATGATGGACTGGAATCTCTACATATGGGGAGCTAAATAAACATTTCCCCTTCTAACTTTGGGTGTTGGGTATTTTGTCTCAGCAATGGGAAAAGTAACTAAGATAGTTGCCCAATTTCAGATCTGAGCCAGGTTTTATAGCTAAAACACACTGGTTACTTTTCTCATTGCTGAGACAAAATACCTGACACCCACAAGTTAAGAGAGGGAAAGTTCATTTAGCTCACAGTTTGTAGAGGTTTCGGTCAATAGTTGGCTGCCTTCAAGGTAGGGTGCCATGGCAGAGGGGCATCACAGAGGAGAAACAGTTCTTGGCAGGCAGAAGGCAGCAAAGCAGAGAAGCAGCAACCTGCCCCTCCTTTCTATCCTTTCTATGCTACCTGCGTTTCAGATGGTGCCACCCACACCTAGGGTGGGGCACCCTTAATCCTAGCATCACACACTTAATCCCAGCATCACACACACTAGATCCAGCCACCTCTGAAAAACCCCGCCTATGACCACATGAGGCTTTGGATCCAAGATATAAGCCATAACAAAGGGACAGGAAGGAAGGAAGACACCTACACCTGCACATCTAGAGGAGACATTACTGATCCTCTGTCCTCTTCAGAGGGACTTGTGGTCATTTACTCAGTGTATCAGTCAGTTTCTTTTTTGCTGAGACACAACACCCCGATGCCCACAAGTTACAAGTGGAGAGGTTTGATTTGGCTGTTTGGAGGACCTAAATTATGATTGGCTGGCTCCAGTGCAGAAACATCATGAAGGAAGGACACAGAGGAGGAAAGCTGCTCATTTCATGGCAGCCGGAAACAGAGAAAAGGGAGGAGCTGGGGAGAGAGGTACACTCCCCAAAGGCATGGCCCCAGCGACTCACCTCTTCCACCCAGGTGCCATCTGCTCCCAGCACATTCAGCTATGAATTCATCAACAGATCAGCCCGCTGATGTGTATGGCATCCCATGATCCCATCACTTCCCAAAAGCCCCACCTCTGAAAACACAAGGCTTTTGGGGGACATTCTAGATCTAAACTGTAATATTCAGGTAACAGCTGAACATAAGGGAAAGGGAACATTTGGATACTTCAGCGACAGATGGACACAGTGTCTAAGTTGACACTGACACTGAGGACCCAAGGTGTCATAATAACTCCCCTGTTGGAGTAGAATTTTACATAAATGATGCTGGTTTGGGCCCGGCTTACTTCTGTGAGGTCTTTTCCCCAAACCTCAGATGGATCATAGGAACAGCCTCCTTGGTAGCTACCAGAAATTTGCATTGCTTCCTCAGCCTACAAGTTAAGAGCTAGACAGTGAGGATGGCAAGTTGCCATATTAGGGGAATCCACAAAAAAGCTTCTGAAATGATTTCCCCAGCCCTGCTCCAACCAGATTAATAAACGAAAAGCAGTGTTGTGTCTTTAGAGGAATGGTGGAGCTTACTACTCTCCTTCCTAATGTGAAGGATGCACCCAATTCACTAGTCTGGACTGACAGAAATCAGACAAGTACTACAGGATGACAGTGGATGGATGCAAACTCAACCAGGAATAGTGTCATGGCCCTAACTACAGCAACTGTGCCAGACGTGACATCCTGGCTGGAGTAATTGACATGGCCTCAGATACATGGCAGGACTTGGTCCATGTTATTCTTTTCCATCCCTTTCTAGAAGTACTTAGAATAGTTTTCATTCACATGGAACAGGTACCAATACACATTTACTGGTAAATGTCTTTCTTCCCAGAGGACCACGTTAACCCCACCACCTCTGTCATGCTAGACCAAAGGACCTGGACCAACTGGATATTCACCTGAACATCGTGTTGGTATGAAGCTATCCTGTTACTCTCCCTGAGTCAGCAGGAAGTGGCAAGTACTCTAGAGACCTTGGTAGAATACACAACCTCCAGAAAGTGGGAGAGAAATCCCATGGAGGTTTGGGGGTCTGCCATATCAGTGAGGTCACTGTGTGACCCATGTTCTGAGTGTGCTGGGACACCCCGTCCAATGCAGAGGACACATTATTGCATCTTGTACTTCTTGTCTCTAAGGAAGTACATGATAAGCCCTGATGGGTCCTGGAGGATACAACATCTGCCCTTGGGAATACTACTGTGACCCAGAGGGCCACAGAAAGGTGGCTTTGATGGGGATCCAGAATAAGAAAGGGCTCTCAGTCAGTCCATGCTGAAGAATAAGCAGCTTGGAATCTATGATTTTTTAGGCCTTGTGGAGTCAGAAGCATCTGTAGGAGAAGACACATGCACCAGCACCACCACCAGGCCTCCATACCCAATTCCATGGCAAATAGATGAGGGCAGGGGCCACAGTCGGGGCCACCCTACCAGGTGGGCCACCTTGACCAGTAGAGGTGCTGGCTGAGATAGGCTGAATTCATGGCAAGGTCCAACAGGAGTCAGCCCTGGCATTTACAGCAGGGAATTTTATGTCATTTGAAAAGTGGCTGCTGATATGCGAGTGAGCACCATTACAGAGAGCTGACCAGGGGACATCAGGTGATGGGATAGTCATAACCATCCATCACAAGCCACCACATCACAGGCTTGGGTGGCTGAGCAATGACTCACCAAGACGGAAGTGGTCCTGAGGCTGAGTGTGACAGGGCAGGGCACCCCGAAGGTGCTCAAGCAGGTGGTGCAGACTTCCATGCCATCCACTATGTGCACAGTGCCACACCCGTGGCCACATGGGGTCCCTAAGGATCAACCCATGGAAAAGGAAGGTGTGTGAACTTGGCTCACAACCAAGTAGTTTGTGGTCCAAAGCAGAAACTGGATTTCCGCTGTACTGTACCCAGTCAGGGATGGTGGTCCTGAGAGATAGCAATGAGGGACATCCTTCTTAGGGCAGAGCTTTGGGGGTGTACCTGGGCAGCCACTTTGTGTGGAAAGAAAAGTGACCTGGGGTGAAGATGCGGGTAGATTTGTGAGCAGTATGGAATGGCTTCAGTAGTAGATTGGGATCGTGGGAGGAAAACAGCCTGAGGACAAGGCATGTGGACAGACGTGCAGGAGTGGACGGGAAGTGAGAAGATCTTTGTGTTACCACCAGTGCTGACCAGAAAGCAGCCACTGTGGAGGCTCTCAACCTCCAGGGATAGAGAAGGGCTCAGGTGGGTGACGCTAGCCACAGGAGACAGCAGTGGAAGCTCTATGCCACTCAGGATCCAGGACTAGTGTGGCTCTGCTGCTTCTCAGTGTCCACCTACCTACGAGGAGACCAAGGCTGAGCCCCATTTGGAGCTGTGCCTGGCAGAACACACGGTTGCTCGGTGGAACGATGCTGTAGCTGGGCTCTCCCCACCTCAGAAGGGGCAGTGGTTCTCTCTGCCCAGAGTCCACACACATGCCGCTCGTGGCTTCAGAGACTCGGCACCTCCACCAGGTCTCTACGCCCAATTCCATGGCAAATAGACGAGGGCAGGGACCACAGTGGCCCCAAGGCTGAGAGTCTGGGCCACCCTACCAGGTAAGCCCCCTTGCCCAGCCGGGGTGTTGGCTGAGGTAGGAGAGGACATAGAATGGGTCCTGGCGGGGGAGATGGTGAGGACCATGATGCTCAGCCCCACTTGGGTGGCTGTGTTCACCTTTGTGGGCTTCCTCTTGTAAGTTTCCCCAGGAAGAGACCGGGCAAAATCCTGAGGGCGCCATTCCCAGGTAGGATGGCAAGCGCGCCCATGATGCAGGGCAGACCGTAGTGGACATTGTGCTCTTGCTGGCTGCGTGCTTCAGGACAAAAGCCCCCATCCATCTCTTCATTCCTGCTGACAGCCTCCAGCTGAGACCCTCCCCAGAAAGTGCCCTTAGCTGCCTGGAGGTGGCGTCAGGCCAATGGTCATACCTGCTCTTTGCCAGTGCCATCTATGCCCAGTGACGGGTCTATGTGACTGTTCAAAGGCCTGGGCTTCCTGTCTCAATTTGGGACAATTCTGGAGGGAGCTGAGACGGATCCCAAGGTAACCACATCACACTCAGTGTCCCCCTGTCCAACCTGTTTCCTTCAGCCCCATAGACAATGCCCTAGGTGTGGGTTGCATAAACCTGGATTCTCAATCCCCCAACGTCACATTTGGGCAGCTGTCCCTGAGACAGAAGGCCCCAGGCATCCATAGTATCTGTGTGTCCCAACTTAACTGCTTGCTTCTTAATTCCCTTTCAGGCTTTCTATGAAAAACACCATTTTTCTTTGACATTTCTTTGACATCACTCTCACATTTAACAAATTCCCCCTTTTAACAAAGACAGGCTGCAAGTTCATAAGAAATTCATGAGCTCAGGTTTCTTTTATTTATTTTTATGGTTAACTTCTATTTATAACAAAGAATGCTGTTTTTCCATTTTACACTTGAGATGTAAAGGTTCTGTTTAAAATAAATTTAAGTAAATTGGAGTGAGTTGGTTTAAAGAAAAAAAAAAAAAAACTAAGTAAATGATAGCTATGGCAGGCGCCACAGAGGTAAATAACTGAAGGATGCTAAAGTGGGAAATATCTACCTAGTGACAACTTCTCCTGCCTGGAGGCCCCTCTGGTCCTCCTCCATGGGAACCAGCCCCAGGCCTCCAGTCCCTGAGAAGGCCCCAACCTTGCATTCAGCAGAGGTAGCAGTTCCTTCCCCTGAACTGTCCTAGTTCTGGGTGCGCATGCTCTTTGGATCCCACCCTCGGAGTGGGTGTAGGGCCTTTGAATGATGTCAGCCCCTCCTGTGATTAGTTTATGTTGTATGGCCGGGGCTATGGGATTTTGCTTATGGAATGAAGGCCTCAAATCAGTGGTTATGAGTTAATCAAAAGGGCGATTATGCTGGGTAGGCCTGGTGAAGGCAGTGAAAGTCCCTAGGAGAAGAACGAGGCCTTCAGGAAGTGGGGCTCTGACTTCCAGGTGAATGCCATGTTGTGGGAGTGCTAGGACAGCATGGCAGGGAACCACTGGGCCCCAAAAGCTGGGGGCAGCCCAGGGGGCTGCTGAAGAGGATTCAGGAACAGCAGTTCTATGGCCACAAGGTGCTTAGAAGAGGAGGGACTCTGAGCTCGGGGGGTCACCCCATTGCCCTGGGATGGCACCCATGTGTGCACTGACTGGAAAGCCCCCTAAGCCATGCCAGGCTCTCGCCCCATGGGAGCTGTGGGACAATGTGTGTGTGTTGTTTGAAGCCTCTAGGTTTGTGGAATGCAGTAAGAGATAACCACCCAGCAGCCTGGCAGGTATTAGCAGAATGAGGGTACTCCCAGCTTGATAGGGATGTGTCTTGAAGAAGAGGGATGGGGATGCTGGGGAAGGGATGGTGCGATGTCTGCAGTGGCCTTCAGATCTCCCCTATCCCTGCAAGGTGCAATGAGGAACTGCTGAATGTTGCCCCATCAATTGGGGACACACCTCTCCAGGGTCCCAGAGCGCGGCCTCCGCCACACTGGTGCTGGCTGTTACACACATCCTGCCCAGAGCCACCTGTGTGAGTCAGCTTTCCATTACAATAACAAACACCTGAGGTAGCCAACTGACAAAGAAAAAAGATTCACTTTGGCTTACAGTTTCAGAGGTTTCTGTCCACAATCAGGTGGCCCTGTTGTTTTCAGGGCTTGCCAAGATAGCACGTTATGGTGGAAATGCTTGCCTCATGGCCAGGAAGTAGAAAAGAGAGAAGGAGGAAGAAGCTGGGGGCCATTTTTCCCTTTGAGGGCAGATTCCCCAGTGACCTGACACCTCCCACCGGGCCTCACCCCTTAAAGGTCCCACCACATCCCAACAAGGCCACCCGGGGACCAAGCCTTTCACATGTGGGTCTTGGGGGACATTTATGATCAAAACCTTGGCAACATCAGTGTTTCCTGAATGCAGCTTCCAGTCCATTTCCCCACTCTGCCACCACCTCCCCCAGGGTCTGAGCTGCAGGTGCCATGTGCCTTTTGCTCCTCTCCTACCTTCTGCATGGTTTGGATCTAAAATGTCCCCAAGGGCTTTTAGAAGTGATTGGATCACTATTGATCAATGCACCAGTGAGTTCATAAATGAATGGTCATTAGGAGGTGAGGCCCAGTTGAAGGGAGTGGGTCCTGGGGTGTGGCTTTAGGAACTATATGTTGTCACCAGTCCCTTTCTCTCTGGCTGTCTATTTCCTGGCTGCCAGAAAGTGAGCAGCTTTCCTCTACCATGCCCTTCTTCCATGATGTTTCAGGTCTAAAAGCAAAGGGCCAGCTGACCATGGACTGAGAACTCTGAAACCATGAGCCAAAGTAAACCTTCCCTCCCTTAAATTGTTTATCTCAGGTATTATCACAGTAAAAGAAAGTGGACTTACATTCTGGGTCTGGGACAGCATGCCTGTCCTCACTTTCGGAGCCAGTCCTTTGTCCTTGACTTCCTGCATTGGTGTTCTGTGTGACTGCTGTGCCCGGTCTCCCCTCACCCTCACCTTCTACAATGTACCCCACCTCAACCAGCAGGGTTGGACCTCTCCAGGCCACCTACCAGCCCTGGCCTTGGTTTCCTCTGCCCTGGGCCACATGCTGACCACAGTAGGACCGTCCCCAGGGCGCTGTCCCTAGATCAGGGCCGGTATGTGCATGCTCGTCTTAGGGCCTTTCCCCTGGGGGTGGGTTACTTGTTGCTCCTGTCACCTGTGTAAGTGGAAGAGACTCTGCCCGCTCATTTGAGGTGATGGCTAGAACGCAGTTGCCGCGAGGCAAGTGTTGCTTGTTCAGTGCCTGCTTCTAAGATCACTCACAGTCCTTGGGCTGATTCAGTTCTTTGAGCCTCAATTTCCTGCTAGGTTATGAGCCCCAAACTCTTGTCTCCACCCATTCTCCAATCCTGGATCTGCACCCAGATCTGGCCTGGGTCAAGGCTGGAATTCCTCACGGCTCCTGCTCCCAGGACGTGGCACCACTGCCTCCACGAGGCCCTGTGGGTGGTACCAGTTTAGGCTTGAGGCTGGAGGTTCCTTGCTGGTTCCCCCCTCTCTCCAGCACATCCCTTACCGGCTACCAGCCTTGTGAACCTGCTGTCCTACCTAGCTGTCCCACCCACCTCTCCTACCCAAGACCACATTCCCTTCAAGGCCTTTGTCCTTTCTTGCAACTTGTCCCCCATCCTGTCTCAGCACCCTCAGTCCCCTCCCTCATAGCTGGTGGATCTTCCAGATGTCAGAGCTGACTCTGCTGCTCTCCTGCTTACTAGAATTTTATTTGCCTCTCACTCTTGATGTAAGGTCTCCACAAGGCCCTCACAAGTCAGCCCCGCCCACACTTGCCCCTTCCTCCATACCCTCTCCCCTGGGCTGTTCACCCAGCCTGGAATGGGCCCTCTCCAAGCCCTCCTGGAACCCCCACCCCAAGCCTCTGAAGCCCCTTCTTTCTCCCTAGGAAAGCGACTTGTCCAGCAGGCCTGTGGCTGCTTCTGCTCAGGATGACAGTGGCTGATGAGAGTCTGTCCTGTGCAAGGTGCCAAGGAGGGAGAAGATCCGGTTCCAGAATCACAGAGGACAGGAGGGGCACCTGGGTACTTGCGGTGATGCTCCCTGATGGTTCACAGCTTCTCTGTTTTCTTCTTCCCTCTGAAGCTCAGATCCTGAGGCCAGAAGTAACAGGCAGGAAGTAACAGGAGCGATCTCAGCTCTGAGAATTCCATAGTTCCCTCTGTTTCTGGAAGGACTTGTTGATCCTCAGAGCCCTGGGAGGAGGGGTTCTCTGGCTCAGATGGGTAAACTCCCTAAGAGGTGTCAGGGTAAGGGGCAGGATGCCTTTAGGAAAGCTCAAAGCAGGGGTCTCAACAATGCAACTCCTCCCTCCCTCCCTTCCTCTTCAAAATGAAAATAGATTTAATGGGGGTTGACTTATACTTAATATCTGGCTACTGCAAAAAGTGAAGAAGGTGCATAGTCGGCCCTCTGTACCCCTAACTTCTGCAACCATGGACTCAATGAATTGTAGACCAAAAATATTTGAAAATAAATTGCATCTGTACATGTACAGACTTTTTAATTGCTATTTCCAAATAATAGAGTGTATTGACTATTTCCATAGCATTTTATGTTGTGCTGGGTGTTTGAGGTAATCTAGGGATGATTTAAAATATACAGGAGGATAAGCATGGGTTCTATGCAAATGCTAGGCCATTTTACATAAGGGCTTTCAGCACCGGGAGATTTTGTATCTTCAAGGGATCCTGTAGCCAGGAATCTGAGGAGTGACTATATGAGTGACCCTATCTACATTCAGTTACTATCTTGAAAAAGGGGCAGCAACTTTTTTTTTCTATAGTGCGCCAGACAGCAAGTATTACAGGGTCCGTGGGTCATGTGGTCTCAGCTTTTCCTGTGACTAAAATCACAGATAATATATTGTTGAGTGGGGTGGGGGGATGTACACACTGCTGCTCCACTGGACGTGCAGCCACTGGGATGGTAAACTCTCAGCACCAGTATGGAGTTAAAGAGTTAGAATTTAAAATAAAGGAAAATGGTTTATTTATGGTTTATTTGGAAGGGCAGAAAAAGAGAAGATAGCCACACTGGAAGAGTGTGGGGTGTTGGGAAGGTGAATGCTCCCAGCTGTTGTCCCTGGCTCCTTTTATTTAGGACAAGTGATTCTTCCCATCCCCCATGTAGGCATGCGCAAGTTGTCGCAGTCTCCTTAGCTCTCTGGCTGTCTTTGACCCTAACTTCAGCACCTCTGTCTACATTCTTACTGGCCACTTGACTCCTTCCTGCCCTTCTGTGATGGATAAGTGTGTGTGTGAGGGGAAACTTTATAGAAATCCATCTTAGAGTTAACGATTAAGTAAAGGAGACATGTAAATATGGTATAGTAATATAGTGATGCTAAAGTGAGAATATACATCTAAGTACACTTGTATAGGTGTGTGTCTTTTACATATTAAATATGAGTCCTTAGGTGGCTGCCCCCATCTCCTTTGCATTTTATCAGAGGTGGGTGAGGAGGGGCTGGTTACCATGGTCTTTTATGTTTCTGGTTTCCTCTGGGCTTTGCTAACTCTTTCTGATAAATTCTTATGGTAATCGCATTACCTGGCATCTTTCTGACTTTTTGGGTCTACTTTCTCTCTCTTTTTCTACCTTTGTCTTTCTAATTGCTCTAACTGTAGAGTCTAACTGTAAAGACAAAAGCTGCTTTTAGTAAGATTCCCTATTAATTTTTAATAATGCCTAAATGAGGTTTTTATCTTATCCTCTCCCTTCATATTATAGGAGCTGCCTTTCCCTATAATATGAATCACTGTGGGTGTCTGTCCCAGGTGTTTCTCCCAGCCCCACATCCTGCCTCAAATAGCCAGGCCCTGGGAAGCATTGGCAGGTGCCTGCCAGGTCAGGTCCTGTGATGGGCTCACCTGTCCTTGGTGGAAACCCCCAACCCCTCCCGCGGATCCAGCAGCCCCGTGCAGCCGTGCTGAGGACTCAGGCTGGCAACCCGGACCCTGTGTCTCAGTGAGTCCTCAGGACTTCCTCCTTCCTGGCTGCCAGCACCTAACACATGGGGGCAGCTTCATCCTAGAGCATGCCAGAGCCTGCTATCTCCCTTTCCTCTCTGTAAAATGCAGATGATAAAGGCCTTCCCTCACAGGCTGGCTGGGAAGAGAAAACAATTGAGATAACATGTGTTACTCTTTGCTCACTGGAGGCCATGTGACCAACTATCAGGGTAATCTGGGACTTTCCTGGTGACAGCACTGACCATTGGAATCTCAAAAAACAATCTCTTTCTTTCTTTCTTTCTTTCTTTCTTTCTTTCTTTCTTTCTTTCTTTCTTTCTTTCTTTCTCTCTTCCTTCCTTCCCTCCCTCCCCCACCCCTTCTCTCTCAGAGCTGGGGATGGAACCCAAAGCCTCACACACGCTCAGTGGCCAGCACCCCATAGCTGAGCTCCACCCCATGCCTGTGCAGCTGAATACTTCCACCCACTTTTGTGCACAAGGCAGCTAGCAGAGGTGTCTGTCCTGAGAGGGTGGGAGCCCACAGTACCATGTTCTGCCCGTACTCAAGTCAGAACCCAAGGCCAAACTACTAACTCACAGGCATTTTGAGCTTTGCTGAAAAAAGAATATATTGGCTTATTTATTACAGATGTACTTAAAAGTCATTGAAGAATTTATAAAAAGCAGAGATGAAAAGAATTCTTTATTTTTGTGCCACCCAGCCTGACCTTTCCAGGTGGAATCCCACACACTGTCCACGAAGCCTTGTATGCACGCACTTGCTCGTTCTGTATTCACAGAGTGATTTTCCTCTGGTCATGGCATGTTAGAGCATGCGCATTTCCTTCGTGGTCTGAAGGGTGGATGTGGGGCACAGGGCCATGGAAGTTCTCTCACTGGGTGGGGAAGTTCAAGTGGGCTTCCTGGAGGTGGTAGCTGAGTGAGAAGGAAGCAGTACAGGTTAAGGGTGATTCAGGCCAGGGGCTCGAGGGTGCATAGGAAGGAGAAAGCAGCCATGACATTCACAGGACCTGTGGGTCACTGGGGACAGGAATGGATTTGGACACCCCTGGCCTTTGCAGATCTTTAAACAATCCCGGCCACCAGGATCACTGGAAAGAGGGAAGAGGTGTGCTGTGTGCAGGCTGCAGAGACACACATGGTTTTCGAGGGCTAGGCTTAGGACAGGTCCCAGCTGCCACATGAAGCAAACCTAGGGTCTGGCCTTGCCTCCCTGCTCCTCCTGGGGCCCAGTGATCTGGATGGCTGGGACTCAAGGCACCATGGCCCTGGGATCTCCCCGGGGAGGCATCTGTCCTCCCTCAGACCTGGGGAGGCTCTCTGAAGACTGGTCTATGGAGGGTGGCTGCAGAGCCTGAGCTCCTGGCTGGGCCTGCCAGAGAGCAGAGGTCCAAGGGCCACCTTGAGGATGTGCTTCAAGGCCAACCACAGAACAAGGCAGCAGGCCAACTCTAGCCAAGCCTTGCCTATCCTGAGATGAGGTTGCCATTTGTTCTTGTGAGGGCTGGGCTGAGCTGAGCCAGGGGCTGGAGGAAGTGGGGCAGGGAGGTTTCTGGCCTTGGAGGCTCCTGGGGTCGAGGTCCACAATTTCCACCTCCTGAGAACTGCATGGTGGGAGAAGCTGGGGTGGAAACAAGTGGCAGAGTCCTCCTTGGAGGAAGCCTGGATTGGGGGGAAGCCTCAAGGCTTGGGGCTTCTGCAGTTGTTGGTGGGGACCCTGTGTCTTGGTTGCTCATGTGTGGTGGGAGAGCAGAAGGATATGACAAGTCACAGGCAGGGAGAGGTTGCCGACTTCCTTATCCTGCCCCATCCTGTAACACTAGTCTCCCCAGAGAGCCTGTCCTGCTGTTTGGTGACAGTGATGGAGGAGATGAGGCATCTCTGAACCTGTCATGGTTTAGCCCTTGGACACCTGGGTCAAGGCTGCTGTGGACGAGTGGCAGAAGGACAGTCTGGTCCCAGGTGCCACAAGACCACTGCTTTCCAAGGCCACCATTGCCTCTTTATGCATGGCCTCGGAGTTCCTGCCTTGGCCTGGATGGGATCCCTGGTGACAGTTTAGGTTCTTCCCTTGGATGTAGTGAAAGAGAAGGGAACAGTACAACTTACCTCCACGGAGCCCTTCTTCAGAGCCCAGGTCCCGTGCCCATGAACTCAGGGCACAGAAGCCCATCTGAGCAGGATGGGCGGTTAATCCACAGAGCAGTACTCCTAGATTTCCGCACTGAGTGGACTCCACCACCCATGCTTCCGTAGTCAGAATCCAGAGCAAAGTCCAGTGGTACCTGGGGGAAAGACAGTCAATGTGTTTATCACAAAACTTCTTTCCTATTCTTGTTTTCTTTCCTAACAGATTTCTCTAGATTTTTGTCCTGGGAAATAGCACGTAAAAAGTCACAAGCTGAGCAAGTTCTGGTCTCCTGGGTGCATTTTTTGGCTGTAAATCTTCTGCAATGCTCTTCTCCCGAGTCAGGCGAGGCCCCAGAGGTCACTTCCATCACGGCCGCATCCTGCCAGGCCTGGACCCCATCCACGCTGTCCCGCCTGGCTGTGCTCTGTGGACCTCATCCCCTCTCTGAGGCCCTCAGGGCCCCGTGGCTTGATGCATTTCTTCTTGAGCTTCTTTCTCAAAGCACAGATAACTGGTGTAACTCGCATGGCTCCCAGATGTCCTGCTGAGAAGTTCCATGTCTGGTAGGTTTCCTTGCCTTTTTGTTTTTTTAAAAAATTTTTTTATTAGTACATATTTGCTATACATAGTGCTCACATCCATCATAGGGAATTTGTACCTGTACATGATATATCTCATCTTATTTTTTCCCATTCCCCTCCCCTCCCTTCAACCCTTTCCCCCTACTCCTTTACAGAAGATTTGTATTCATTTTTTACTTCCACTCTTTGTTTTTTTAATCCCTTTCCCCTTCCTTCCCTTCCTCCTTCCCCATCCCTTGTTGCCCTCCTGTTTGTACATGTTCTTCCTACTTCCATTTTCTTCTCTTCTTGTCTTAATTTTTTGCTCAGAAAACTTTAAGTGTCTTCTTTTTGATTCTCTGGGTTTTGCATTTTCAGGTTGGTATGGCTTTGAATGTCTATTCATTTTGCTGGACATTTTTTAAAAGTTTAGAAACATGTCCTTTAAATCAAAGAATAGTTCCTGCTTTTTTTTTTTTTTTTTTTTTTTTTTTTTTTTTTGCATAATACCCACTCTTGCCTCATTTTTCTCTTTTCCATCTTTCTGGAATTTCTATTAGTTTCTTTAGACCTTCTGGATTTCTCCCTGTAATTTCTTATTTCTTACTGTTCTCTCCTATTTTCCATCTCTTTGCTTCTTTCTTTCTTTCTTCCTTCCTTTCTATCTTTCTTTGTTAGCTTTCTAGGATTTTCTTTTCCTTTTTCCTTCTTTCCTGCCTTCCTTTCTTCCTTACTACCTTCCTACCTTCCTGCATCCCTCCCTTTTCTTTCCTCTCCTCTCTCCTCTCTTCTCCTCTCCTCTCCTCTCCTCTCCTTTCCTTTTCTTTCCTTTCCTTTCCTTTCCGTGGTGCTGAGGATAAAATCCAGGGCCTCCTGCATGCTGGGCAATGTTGTACCAATGAGCTACACCTCCCGCTACTGGAGAGTTTCTTAAAGTGTCACTCAGGGATTTTTTAAATTAGTTACTATTTATTTTTATTTCTAATGTGCTTTTATTATTTGTTTGATTTTTATACTTTAGTACATTTTTGATATAACTTTTTCTCCAACCGCTCTGAGAATTTTGGTGATAATCTTTCAGAAGTTTGATTTTGCTTCCTGTCTTACCTGTTTGATTTGTCATAGGTCTCCCACACAGCAGGCCTTTCTCAGATGTCCAGGGTCCTTGGCCATTCACTCAAATTGAAGCACTGGTCAGCAGGAATCCCAGAGTGAAGCAAAAGAAAATTGAGATTATAAGAGCTCACAAGAATGTCAGTAGTGAGGCTGGATTCACATCATTAGAAAATTGCAGAAAATCAGTTACAATTCACAGTAAAAGACTTAGGAATTATACTAACAAATATCAGGTTTCTCAACTGAAACTGAACCAGAAGATTAGATGGATAGATGAACAGGTTGATGATGATAGATACATGATAGATAGATATTTAGATTAATTATAAGAACTGGCTCCAGTGGTCATGGAGATTGAGAAGTCTCATGTCTTCCCATGCAAGTTGGAGGCCTAGGAAAGCCAGTGGGTCATTCAAGCTTGAGATTTAGGGTGCTGGTGTTGTAAGTCCTTGTCTGAACCCACCACCATGGGCCAGGAGCTCCCACACCCAAGGGCAGAGAAGATGGATGTCCCAGCTCAAATGGGAAGAGTGAATTTGTCCTTCCTTAGCCTTTGGGTTTGTTTGGGACTATGGTGGGTTGGACCAGGCCCGCTTACATCAAGGATGTCATTGCTTCAACAGTGCACTGATCCCAATGCTGATCTCCTTTGGAGACCCCTCACAGACACACTCAGAACTGAAGTTTGAACAGTGACCTAGGAATCCCTTAACCAAGTCCAGTTGACCCATAAAGTTAACCAGTACACCCTACTTAGTGCCAATGTGCTTACCTCTATTAAAAGGTCATAAAATAAGAAGCAATCCATACATAGAAAGAGTTAACATCAGATGAATGTCATTCTTCACCTATAAGTCCAGTGAAATTCCAATTAAATTTCCGGATGGGTTTTTCTTTTGGAGGGCAGTACTAGGGCTTGAACACCGGGCCTTTGTACTGAGCTACCTCTCCAGTCCTTTTTCTATCTTTTATTTTTGAGACAAGGTCTCACTGAGTTATCCAGACTCAGCTGCACCTTGTAATTTTCCCGCTTCATCCTACTGCGGTGCTGGGATGACAGGTGTGAGCCATCATACTCAGCTTGGAAGGATTATTTTTTATGAATTCATCCAAATGATTATTCAATTATATTGAAGGGTAAAGGTGTAGAAATAAATAACACACTTTTAAACAGAGGAGCATCTATAGGGGGCTGGTGAGATGGCTCAGCGGCATAAGTGCTTGCCTGGCAAGCGCGAGGTCCTGAGTTCGACTCCCGGTACCCACATATGAAAAAAGGGCTGGTGATATCACTGAGTGGCAAGGGTGCCTGAGGTCAACTCCTGGTACCCACAAAAAAAAAAAAAAGAAGAGCATCTATAAAAAACTAGAGTAGGACAGGAGGAATAAGTTCAGGTCATCTTACAACATGACTGTAGTTAATAATGATATATTATAAATTGAAAATTCCTAGAAGAATGGATTTTAAGTGTTTTCATCACAAAAAGTATGTGAAGCAATTTATATGTTAATTGACTCAATTTAGACATTCTGTAATGTATGTGTATTTCAAAATAATATCTATATAGCGTGAGCATATACAATTTTTATTTGTCAATTAAAAATATATTTTAAAAGGTCCTAGAACTAATAGGTAAGTGTAGCAAGATTGTGAATGCCAGCTCAGTATAAAAACTTTTCAATTGTATTTCTATATACTCACAAGAATCAGAAACAAATGTGTAAACAACACCACTCTCAATAGCATCGTAAAGCATGCAGCACAGGGGATAAATCTGAAAAAGAAGGTGTCTTAGTTACTGTTCTCATTGCTGAGACAAAAATACCCAACAGCCAAAGTTAAAGGGGGAAAGGTTTATTTAACTCACAGTCTGTGGAGGTTTCAGTCCATAATCAGCTGGCTCCAGGACAGGGTGGCGTGGCAGAGGGGCAACAGCTCATGGTGGCAGAAAACAGCAAAAATAACAAGAGCAAAATGGGGGAGCAAGCCTCTTTTCCTCTCTTATATTGTAAGCAGGTTACCCACCCTAGGGCAGGTGTAGCACTCACACCCCCAATCCCAGCAGTAGACAATGAACCAATCACAAACTCTAGATTCAGCCGCTTCTGAAAAGGCTGCCCCCCATGACCACATGAGGCTTTGGGAGGATATCCAGACACAAACCATAATGGAAGGGAAAGATGAGAACTAGAAAATTAAAATCTCAAGAAATGGAGTGGTACACTGTGTTCATGGATCAGTAAACTCAATATTAAAATGTCAATTCTCTCAAGTTGATATATAGATTAAATGCAATGCCCATCAAAATCTAATAGGATTTTGCTTTGGAAAAACTGACAAGCTAATTCTAAAATTGAAATGGGAATGCAAAGGATCTAGAAAAATCCAATAATTCCGAAAGAGAAGAACAAGTTTGAGGAACTGAGATGTACTGGTTTCAAAACTTACAAAGCTGCAGTAGTGAAAATAGTGTGGTATTTGTGTCAAGACAGACAAATAGACTAATGAAACAGAGTAAAGAGTCGAAAAATAGACACACATGTATACAGAGAACTAATTTTGAAAAGGTATAAAGACAATTCACTACAAAGAGCCTAGTCCTTCGAGTAAAGGGTAATTGAATGAGTGTATGTACGAATGCACAAAAAAGGAACTCTGACCAATACCTCATCCCATGTACAAAAATAAATGTAAAAGCAGTTGTTGACTTATAGGAAAAATGTGGAACTATAAAATTTCTAGAAATATTTTTTTCTAGAAAAAAATAGGAGACAGAAAATAGGAGATTGAGTGAAAATATTTGTAAATTTTTATCTGGTAATTTGTGTTGTAAAAATGCAAAGAATTCTTAAAAGTCAACAATAAGAAAACACTCAAGCCAGTTAAAACTTAGCAACAGATGCTTTTTGAAAGATACATGGATGTGTAATAAGCATGTTAAGAATGCTCAACATGTTTAGTCATTAAAGAAATGCAAATAAAAGCCATACGAGATAGCACTACACATCTATTAGGATGGCTAACAATGAAAAAAGCAATTAGTTGGGCCGGTGAGATGGCTCAGTGGCATAAGTGCCTGCCTGGCAAGCGTGAGGTCCTGAGTTCGACTCCCAGTACCCACATACAAAAAAAGGGCTGGTGATATCACTCAGCGGCACGGGCACCTGCTGGCGTGTGAGGTCCTGAGGTCAACCCCGGTAGCCACACACACACACACAAAAAGCAATTAGTGGACAATGTCACATGTTGGTGAGGGTGAGGAGCAATTAGTCTCATTCATTATTGATGGAAATGCAAAGTAGTACACTTTGCAAAATAGTCTGGCATTTTCTTGTAAATTTAAACATACACTTGCCATATCACCCTGCAGTCCTGCTTCTAGGTATTTACCCAAGGGGACTGAAAACTTCCTTTCACACAAAAGCTTGTGAGTGTTGACTTTATTTGTAATCAACAGAAAATGTCTTTCATTAGATAAATGGATTAACACATTGTGGTACAGCCATACAGTGGAGTATAATTCAGAAATTGAACGAATTATTGACTTACATAACAATATGGATGAGTAACAGAAATTAGGGTCCAAGAAACAGAAATTAGACCCAAAAAATTCCAGTTATGTGAATTCTAAACAGACAAAATAATAAGAGATAGTAAAAATCAGTACAGTAATTGTTAGGGGGTGGGGGAGGGGTGGAGGTTTGACCACCAGGGGCTCACAGGTGAAGTTTTAGCATGAGGACATGCTCTGTATAGCACTTTAGTGGGAAATATAGCAGCGCTCCCCAGCATACACACATGGCTTCTCATTCTGAGGTTTTAGTTACCTATAGCCAAGTGAGGTCCAATATATTAAATGGAAAACTTTAGAAATAAATAATTCCTAAATTTTAAATTGAGTACCAAAATGAAACCCTGTGCCTCTTCATCCCTTCTGGGACATCAGTCTTCTGTTTGTCCAGTGCACACAGTGTATGCTATCCTCCTGTTAGTCACTTGCTAGCCATTTCGGTTATCAGACATCTGTTGCAGCAATGTCACAGTCCTAGTGTCCAAGTACATCTATTTCACTTAATATGTCATGATGCTGGCAATTTGGATTTGCCAAAGAGAAGTCATACAGTGCTTATGTTAAGTGAAAAAGGAAAGTTCTCAACTTAAGAAAGTTTCATGTGTTGAGGTTGCTAAGATCTGTGTTGAGAACAAACCTATCCATGAAACTGTGAAGAACGAAATTAAGTTTGGATGAGTTTTGCTATTGCAACTCAAACTGTAAAAGTCACAGCCCTGGTGCATGATTAGTATTTAGTTAAGAGGGAAAGGACATTAACTCTGTGGGTGAAAGGCATGGGCAGAAAAATGTGTTCTAATCCATAGCACCATGTTGGGTCAGGCAGTATGAGGTTTGGTACTATCCAAGATTTCAGGCATCCATTGGGAATCTTGGACTGCATCCCTGGAGACAAGGGATGGACTACCATACTCAGCTATGCCTTTGTCAAAATCTGTAGAATTGTGTATCACAGAGTGCAACTGGTACTGAGTAAAGAAGATAAGAAATAGAATTGTTTTGACTTAGATCTAGGATGCCCCCGCAAAAGCCTCATCTGTTCAGAGATGGGACTTTAGAAGGACATTGGATCATGGGAGTGCTGTACGCATCAGTGGACTGATCCATTGATGAGTTCAGAGCTAAACATGCTAATAAGAGGTGGGGCCTGGTGGGAAGAGGCGGGCCACTGGGGTCATGACCTGGAAGGACATATCTCCCTCCCTGGGTCCTCCCTTTGCACTCTGCTTTGTAGCTGCCATAGTTTGAACAGCTTTTCCTCCCCCATGTTCCTGTGTCATCCCATTTTTACCTCGGAGATGGCTGATCATTGTCTAAAACTGTGATCCAGGATAAACCTCCCCTCCTTTAACTTGTGGGTATTGGTGTTGTGTCCTAGGGACAAAAAGTAACAAAGACAAGAATGAAATCCTCATGCATATCCTCATGCCATATGTGCAGATTAGAAATTCATATGCACATAATAATGTATGTTTTCAAAAATGACATGAAGTACATCATGACAGCTGTTTGTGGAGGGGTAGAACTGTGGCTTGAGAATAAAGAGGGAAAGAGCCTGAAACAGAAGATGGGATCTCATGGGCCAGTGGGGAGCGTGCTCTGAACCGAGCCGCTAATAATGTCTTGTCTCTCTCAAATCAAGATGAAACCAAATATAAAATTAAAATCCAGATGGAGGCATAAAAAGCAGATTGGAAACCCTGAGCATCAGGCATGTGTGGGTTGAGGCTGGGGCTGGCCCACCAGGATCTTTCCAGTCTGTGTGCCTAGGAGACCTCAAAACCCACTGGGAGACTCCAGTTGCTCTCTGGGGCAGGGAGGTGGGGCTGCCGGGGAGAAGGATGTGACCCTTAATCTCTAGGAGCTCACTTCATCCCCTTGCAGCTGGGCATCTACCTGAGTCCTTCGCGGAACTTGGGTCCTTGAATTCATCTTCAGCTTCCCCAGGAAGGACACTGGCATTCCCAGGGCTCCAGGAGGGAACTCCCCTTGATCTGCTGGGTGAGGAGAGCCTTGTTCCAAGCTTCACAGAACTGCAGTTTCCAGCCCACTCCTTGTCCCACCTTTCTAGTCCTGGAAGCTCTGATGCCAGCAGCTCTCCCAGGTGTAGTGGAGGTAAATCATAGGCTCCACACTGTCTCCCTCACTGAGGGCTCAGCTTTCCCCAAAGTGTGGAACATCTCTCATCTGTGGACAGGTTCTTCTCTTCTCTCCCTTATAGGTTTAGGCCTTTAATTCTGCTCAGCCATTTTCCTGGACTCTTGGGAGATAAGAAGCCATAACTCCATGGCCTCAGGACTCTCCTCCTCCTGTGGAGAAATGATGTCAGTGAGTGCATGGCAACAGCCAGGCGGGGAGACAGGGCAAGATCAAAGGCAAACACTCCCGAGCCTGCATCCAGCCCCACCTGACCAGGTGAGTTTCTCCACATCGCTCACCCTTTCTGAGCCTCAGTTTCCTCTGCAGTGACATGGAGGTGTCAATGCTGCCATTCCACTCCCACAGAAAGCAGCTGCTTTCTGTGCTGGTGTGACCCAGGATCATCAGCACCAGGTGGGGGAGATTAGTTCTGTGCGACAGTCATGCAAGGTGGTCCGCTTGAGTGTGCAAAGCAGGGTGAGCTTTGCTGAGGTCTCATCTGGGCTGGGTCTCACCCCTGCTCTCCTGGGGTGGGGGCAGATTCCAGACCCAGCCCCCCACATCTAGACTTAGGAACCACTCAGCGGTTCAGGCAGGGCCGGGCTTCTTTCTGTGCACATGCAGCACCCACGGGTCTGTGCATCACAAGGTTGTGGATGTAGGGAGCCCTCTCCCTTTATGTTTTGTGGGGTGGCATAGGGTGGGCCAGAGAGCCCACTGGCTGGCAACTGATAAGAGCATGCAGGTAGGAAATGGGAGTTCTTTGGGCTCTTGAGAGCCTGGGGATTCCAGAAAGGCTTCACCTCCCAGAAGAAGTGGTGTGTCCCCAAACATCAACGTTCATTTCCTGCTGGGTGCACTCATAGGAGAGGCAGTCTTTAGATCACCAGAATGTCATTGTATGACACACCTTAGATCCCGTCCTGGTTCTGCCAGGAATTTGGGCCAACCCACTTACCATCTTCTAAGCCTCAGTTTCCCCATCTATAAGAAGGGTAAGGTCTAATGATCCCTGGCCAACGGTCTCCAACCTCTGTCAAAGTTTTTAGCTGTCCCACTTGCAAATACTTGAGCTTATGTATCCGTTCCCAAGTGGACCCAGTGGGAGGGTGTGTAGCTAATTAACTTGTTGATGGTTTGTAGTCAGATACTCTTTCTGGGACAAGATAGTGTTTCGGCACCAGCCTGTGGGGTCCGGAAGCACCCAACAGAAGGACAAAAACATCCTCTTTGGTGGATAATAGGAAAACAACAGGGGCAATGAAGAAGAGCAGGGACACATGCCAAGTGCTGCCATGCATGAGTCATCTCTTTGCTCTGGCTCAAGGGACATCAGGGTTCCTGTGGTCAGAAAATGGAACACATGTAGCAATTGCATCTATCTGCCCCAGGGCTGGACTCTGGGAAGAGTGGGGAAACCATTCATTCTTCAGCTCTCCATGTGAGAAGAGAGACATTTGGGAGTCAGGGGACAGGAAGGAGACACTGGCCTGGATGACCCTCTGCCACCTCTTGACACTAGTGTCTCTTCAGCAGTGACCACTCAGGACTAAGGACTCACACAGTCATGGTCATAGTCATTCTACCCTCTGGGTCCATCCCTCATGGGCTCTGTCACAGAGCACTAAGAAAGGTGGACTTCATTCCCCCATAGTGACATGGGGACACTTGGTCTTGCAGACAACAGTCCATGTTCTCTGGGGCTTTGTAGGGGTTGCTGTGGGGAGGGCAGGGGGAAGCTCTGGCCAGTGGCTGCACCCTGGAACCAGCATGTTCATCCACAGGCAGCTTGCCATGGACACGGAAGCCTCCTTCAGGGAGGGCCACTCACAGAAGTGCAGGAAGATGCTCGTTTGCTCCCAGCCTGAAGTTACTTCATAAAACATCAAAATAGTTACCAAACATATCCATTGGTCAGAGGCAGTTTGGAAAATGCCTAAAGGGAAAGAATATATAATGCTCATTCACATCACCCAGGTAACTTCCATTTCAGCATCATCCCCTCCTTGACTTTTCCTGTGGATATGTTTGTTTTTTTAAACAGCTGTGATTATACAACTGCACACTTTCGTGTCATGATTTTATAGTTCACTGAAAGTTGTAGATAGATTTCCATACGATAACAAATTTTTCCTACATACCCGATGTAGTGGCTGCTCTGGATTAGTTGGACAGTGCTTTATTGTTGGTTAATTAGTCTATGTTAAGCTTTATACATAATATTGAAGTGACCATTTTGCGTGCTTTTTAAAATCTAGGATCATGTCTTTAGCATCAGTACAGAGTGGAGCTATTACATCAAAGAGTAGGCATGCTTTTAGGTTCTTGACTTCCTGTGGGAAAGGCCGACTTTAGGACCCCACTTTTTTGTGTCCAGAGGAGATAGCAAGGGTCCTCCTCACAAACCCCTCTTTGAGACCAACTTTTGGCCTGGGTGTGACCATGGTGTCCACGGCCTCCCTCTCTTCTTCTCCCCTCCCTTCACTCCTCTCTTGCTGAGGGCTGCTGAGGCCCCTGTAGGATGTTCTAGGCTGAGGGTGCTTCCCTAGCCTTAGACCATCCCAGCAGCAGTCGTTGCTCCTGGCCCCTGCTAAAGCATGAGATGCTGTCCCACATGAGTGGCCTTTGCTCCCCAACGTGTCCAATAGGAACATAGTGACTAAGGAGGGTGCCTTTCTGTCTCTGCAAAGTTCAGCCTGGGGTCCTGTGCTCAGAGATCCGAGTCTGACTCACTTTTTCCCATTCCCCAAAGGCTGTTGGGGAACAGCATGAGAGCCCCTCCCACCCCATCCAAATGGAAGCCCATCCCTGGGGCTGACCTCCTCTGGACCCAGCGCGACCGGCATAAACAACAACATCCAGGGCGGGGGTGGCATGTGTTCCAGCCCAGGGCTCAGTGGGGCACTCATTACTCTTCCTCTGACCTGCCCCTCCCCTCCTTCACTCCAGTGCCCCACCTTCTCCCTTTGGCTTTACCTTTTCTTTGTATCTGGGGCCTAGAGAGAGGGCTAACCTGGGAGTCCCCATGCTGGTAGAGAGGCCAGGAGTCACCAGAGCCTGGGTTAGGGTTTTGAAAGTCAACCCTACAAGTGGTGGATACAGCGATCAGGAAAGAAGCATGTTGTAAACCATCTTTCCAGACCCACAGCATGCTCATATGGCCAAGGAGTACCCATTCTAGTGGCATGGTGGACAGGCAGGAAGCAGGTCCTCTGGGGGCCCCGGTGCTGTGGGGCAGCACTTGCAGCTGAGCTGTCAAGCTCAAGGTTGGAGGTTCTTGCTCAACAAAGGTCTCCATGCCACAGCACAGGTGGGAACTGACTGAGGCCGCAGAAGGACAGAGCCCACGGCCTGACAAGATGGCTCGCTGCTTTGGGGCAGTACTCGGCCTGGCTCCTTTGCCTTGATTTTCTGTAGGCACAGGAAGGGCCTAGGTAAATAAGTGCTCTCTTGCCCATGAGAAGCAACCTCTGCCTCAAAAACCTTCCCAGTGGTGCCTCTCCTACCCATAGCAGCCCACACAGTGAGGCTGCACCTTTCTTTTGTGCACAGCATCTAAGGTTCAAAGACTTGCTGGACAGAATTAAACACACTCATTCAACGACTTGTTTCCACGAGTCCTGAGTCCTCCCGCTACCCCTCTCTAGGAGGAGCCCCTCTTTCCCTTCCCCCTGAGAATGTGTGTACAGAGTTGAGCAGGTCTTCAAGCTCCCCTATCGTCCCACGCACGGAAAGCTGTTGGCCCCGTGGTCTGTACCCCCTGTGTCTCTGTGCTCTACCTGCAGTGCCAAGCTGTGTGTAGACCCAGCTGGCAGTGGGCAAACCTGCAGGCCGGCAGTAGGAATGCCTGAGCAGCTAAGCCGAGTCACTCCCCTTCTCTCCAAGACAGGAGATGCATTTTCATGGGGCTGGGGTGTATCTCAGTGGTAGAATGCTTGCCTGTTAGGTACAAGGTCCTGGATTCGATTCCCAGTGCCACAAAACAAACAAAAAACAAGACAAGAAATAATGATATGCACCTTGTCCTGATTGCATTTCCTCTCCTTTCCACGGAGGAGGCTGGCTCTGTGGTGACTGCTGCTCTGTGACTGAGGGTCCTCTGTGATCCTGTTGTAGTTTGCTAACATGCAGGCCCTGGTGCTGCTGTCTGGCACAGCGGTGCCAGCAAGCTGAGAGATGTGGCCACCCACAAGGTGCTGCTAAGCGTGTGTGTGGGGCAAGGGGACAGGGTAGATCAGGGTGCACGGTGGGATTTGCTTATAAATGTGCAGTGCCGATATTGACCAGCGCAGCTCTCTCATGGCCACAACCCACATTTCAGAACGAGCATTGCAGAAATGCAAAGCAGATAGATTCAGATAAAGCTGACCCCCGAGAACAAGGGCTCCCCAAACTGAACTGCATGAGGACCTTCTCTCGCTGTCTGCCTCCCCACCCTCTGTGCTCCATCTTTGCAAAGCCACCAACCCCACAGCTGGCGCTGATTAACAGTGTGTTGACAGTGAGGTTTTCTTTTCCTACTAACCAGAGTGTTGGAAGCGAACATTTATGGAGTTTCTACTGGGTAACAAACTGCCATTTCTGTTTGCCCAATTCCACCTCCTCACCTCTGCACTGGGAGACGCATTCTCACCGCCGTGTCATCTACAGGAAAGCAGAGGGTCACGGAAGGTTGCGTCGTTTGCCCTTGTTGATGAAGCTGGTAATGACAGAGTTTGGTTTGGAATGCAGAGCTCTTTGACTCAAAAGCCCACACTTTGTCTATTGCTTCAGACTCTAGCCCAGGGCTGTCCAATAGAAACAGAAGTCCAGCCATGAGTAGGAGCCAGAGGTGTAATTTTATATTTTCTCATAGCCACATTAAACAAGGAAAACCCAGGTGACATTAATTTCACTGATGTGCATTATTTAACTCAGTAGACTCAAAATATTAGCATTTCAACATGTAATCAATATAAAAATTATTAATTTTACATTCTTTTTCTTGTTGTTGTTGGAAGACATTGTGTAATTTACACATCGATGTGGACTAGCCACAGCGCATGGGCTCAGAACCCATGTGGGACAAAATATAAAAATAGCCATTCTGGTTTCTCTCTTAGATATTCTTTCAAGAGATTTGGTTTTTCCTGTAATGCTTTTTTATTATAAAGTATATGTTAAAGTATTATAACTTGTTAGATGTGATGTGTGCATTAAAACAACATAGGTGCACACAACACTGGTTACATCTGAGTGACAAGATTAGAGGTCTTTGGATACATTTTAACTTTTATTTTTATTAGTATGTTTGCAGTACATACTGAAAAATAGTCAATGACTTAATAACTGAGTGTGACTGAACTAGATTGTACCGGTCAGCTGGTGTCATCAGAACAAAAAATGCCATTGTTGAGATGGCTTAAAGAGCAGGAATTTGGGGCCGGTGAGACTGCTCAGCAGTGTAAGTGCCCACCTGGCAAGCGCGAGGGCCCGAGTTCAACTTCCGGAACCCACATACAAAGAGAGTGCTGGTGATATCGCTCAGTGGCACGGGCACCTGCTGGCGCACGAGGTTCTGAGGTTGACCCCTGGTACCCACACACACACAAAAAAAAAAAAAAAAAGCAGGAATTTACCTCTCACAGTCTGGATGTGACTGTGAGACCAAGGTGCCAGCGAGGCCGGGTTCTTCCTGTGGACAGCTCGGAGAGCATGCTCTGGTGTCCTCTCTTCTAAAGACACTAGTCTTGTTGGGAGGCTCTGCTTTCATTAGCTCTTCCAGCCCTTGTCACCCCCTATGCCCCATCTCCAGACACCGTCATGTTAGGGGTTGCATCAGGGAGGGGACACAAGCCCTCAAGCCATCTGTCACTGAGTAACTGCAGCAGGAGGGAATTTCTCATGGGCTCAGGATGCGACATGTCCTTGGGGTCCCTCTGAGGATACCTGGGGAACTCCTGTGAGGCTGGCATGCTGTGGGATGCCCCTGCAGGGTGCAGACTCCCTGCCAACCACTCTCTGCAGCCCTGTGCAGCCCTTCAGTCTCCATCCTTACCTGGGCTTTGAGAGTCAGACACAGAGGCACTGAGGTTCAGTGACACGGTCCAAGTCACTTGAGAAAGTGAGGTTTCACCCTAGGCCCCCAGCCCTGGCCTCCCTCCTCTGTGGTCTGAACAGTGTCCGTGGCCAGAGCAGTTTCCTTGGGGAACTGAAGAAGCACAGGCCCTGTTCTGCCTCTCGCATTGTTCCAGTGTCCTTTACAGGACTCGAGTTGCTTTAATGGTCTTTGGGTCATCATCGGTGCCGAGTGCCTGGTTGCCTGGCCAGCTGGCCTCTACCCAGGTGTCCACTAAAAAACAGCCCAGGTTGCTGGGCCTGTGACTGGGGGTTCTCAGAGGGGTGTGGGTGGGCAGGCATTGAAGATGCTTCTCTTTTGTCCTGATTTGTGTCCTTGTGGTTTCTATCTGCTGTGGTCCCGAGGTCTTGCTCTTGACCCTGGCCATTAGCTAGTGCTCTCCAGGCCAGCCCTGTCCAGGACAGAGTCAGATGGGTGTGTGTCAGCTGTGACATGATGGGGAGGTGGGAAACGTGTGTGACAGATGACAGTTATCACTCACTGGTCCCAGAGGGCCCAAGGGCACTGACAGGAGGCTGAAGATGTCTGGAGGGGGGAGGGAGCTCCACAAGGGGTGGGGGAAGGCAGAGGGAGCTTGGGGTATTCCTTAGGCTCTCCCTCCTTCCAGGCTGTGAGTTGGCTAATTAGAAAGAAGGAAGCCTGTGTTCAGGGAGACCCAGTCACAGTGCTCTGGCTCCTGTGCAGATGACAAGGCTTTATCCTGGTCTGCGGCTCTGCGACATGCTGGATTTGGACCAGTGGCAGGAAGAACCAGTGGGCTATGTCACACACCAATGCTTAATGTGAACTGGGACAAAGGTAGCAGGGGGCAGCAGGTGTCAGACAACTTCTATGAGGCTAAAAATGGGAGCCGAGGCAGCAACTAGACTAAGCAAACTCTGAGGAGCTCCTCACTGAAGCTGGGGTTCCCTCCTTCCCACAAGCCCTTCAAGCCCTTCCTGCTAGATGTGGGCAGGGACGGAGTGACAGGCTCTGGCTCTGGGCACTTGTAGCACAGCTACAAGCTGTGGGATGGGGAGAGGGTTGAGATGCGAGAGCTCCCCAGGAGCTCACCAGGAGTCAGCAAGGTGTTGGCTGAGCAGTGGGCCACCATGGACAGGGGTCTCAGGGACTTTGTGGACAAAATATTCACTGGGGAGTAGTGATATGCCCATCACTCTATATATGTCACTTATTACGGTGTTTTAGCCACTTCCCTGTCTCTGGGAATTACCTAAACCAAACACCCAACACCCACAACTTGAAGGAGGAGAGGTTTATTTTGGCTCACGGTTTTAGTCCATGGTTGGCTCCAAGGTAGGAACAAGATGGCAGAAGGGCATGGCCAAGGTAAATGTGCTCACCCCATGGCAGTCAGGAAGCAGAGAGAGAAGGGAGAAGCTGGGGACAGGAATACACCCTTCCGGGTCACATCCGAGTGACCACCTCCAACCAGGTGCCACCTCCTAACAGCACTGCAGTTACTGAACTCTTCAGGGGAGTAGTGTTCCCATGACCCAATCACCTTCCACACACATGAGAATTTTGGGGGACACTTTAAATTTAAACCATAGCATGTGGGTTGGATTGTGTCCTCTAACCCCAACCCTCAATCCTTATATTGAAGTCCTAACCCACGGTACCCTAAAAGTGACCTTATCTGGAAATAGGGCATTGCAGATGTCATCAGTTAAGATAAGGATGCTAGGGTACACCCCAAATCAATATGACAAGTGTCCTTATAACAAGGGGAAACCTGCACAGTCAGACAGACATGTGCACACACACACACACACACACACACACACCATGCAAAGATAAAGGCAGAGAGCAGGTGCTGTTCCTTTAATTCCAACGACTGCAGCAAACCCTCAGAAGCCAGGGGAGGGGTCTGGGACAGTCTCCCTTGCTCTCCCTGGAGAACCAAACTTCTGACACTTTGATCTCAAACTTCTAGCCTCCAGAAGTCTGAGACAGTGCACTTCCGCTGCTCATGTCACCAGTGTGTGGCCCTCTGGTTATGGTCACCCAGGAAACAAATGCAGCATTTCAGTTAATGTGCAGAAGAGTCCTGTGAAGACAACAGTGCCATGCCTACTCTATAGACAAGGGACACAAGGCTCAGAGGTGTGACTTTGCCCAAAGATACTCACAGGCATGATCTGAACCCACACCCATCTCACGCCCATGACAGGCACATCCCATCCCTGCTTCCTGCGGGGACTTCCCTTCAGCCTTTGTATGGGCACCCAAGTGGGGGAAGGACAGGCCCCTCACTGGGACAGCACTCTTTGCCAGGAAGTAATTCTCCTTCAGGTTCTGCTGTGGGGGTGTGCGGCTGACCCTCCAGGAAAAGCCCTGGGCATCATTTCTCTGGAACCCAGCTCCTGGACAAGCCAGCTCCTCCTGTCCCCTGATCCTTGCCCAGGCAACGCCCACCATGGATGGAAGGCCCCATGGCCCAAGTGTCCTCCTGATGGAGCTAGACTCCTTCCTCAGGACCTTTTGTGTGACAGAAATGCTCAGCGGCACGAACACATGGGTGGAAGCCCCCAGGGGTGCAGGAGTTCCACCCTATTCTGTTACGCACATGCACAGCTCAACTTCTCTATGACATGGCATGGAAGGTCGGGCCGACGTCCAAAGTGTACAGCCAGCCCACACCCAGCCTAGCTCCCCACCAGGCCTGCAGAGATTCATGACAACTGTGAAACACTGGTGCTGATTTAGCCCTAGAGAGATATTCCTGTTGATGCCAAATTCCTTTGTACTTTTAGCTTTGTGCAGAAATTTCAAAAATAAAACATCTTGGCTATACAATATTATCTGTTACAGAGGTGTACAAAATAAAACTTCAAAGTAGGCACTTCCTTGCAATTTAAAAAAATTAAGAGAAATTGAATCACATCATATAATAGTTGATTTTTTTTTACTAAAGAATAAGATATCCTGTCTTCTCTGTCAGTTAAAAAGCATTAAATTTAGTGATTTTTACTTTCTCTTGCGTTTTCCATTTTTTTTTTTTTTTCTTTATGTGGGTACTGGGAACCGAACTCAGGACCTCATGCTTGCCAGGCAGGTGCTTATGCCGCTGAGCTATAACACCAGCCCGAGTTTTCCATATTTTATTTTGTTCCCCATTTTGATTGTTTTGGAATAAATGTCATTTCCTGCTGATGATATTCAGATTGTCTGAAGTTTATGTCTCTTGGAAATCATCCTCAATAATTAACATCTTTGTTCTTTCTTATGAGCATTTCCATAGGATAAGTGCTAAGAAATAGCATTTTGGGGTCCTGGGTGGAAGCCCTCAATTTCCAGGCCCATGGTGTCTTCTGTGTTGTCTGGTGCTCTGGAAGACAGTCCTTTTCCAGTCCTGTTGCACCTTGAGAATTAGCTGTCATTTCTGTGTCCCAAAGGGCAGAGGTGGCATCTGTTAGATCTTACCTGTATCAAATGCTACCAGCCTTCCTGCTCCACTGTGATGCCCCCCTCAATACTTGGCCTTTCCCCTTTTTCTATTGGGTGGGTTTAAATTTCATGGTTCAATTAGTCTTTTACTTTCAAAATAATATTTCTGGATTCCTGCCTTGCTTTCAAAAGCCCACTTTTACTGGAGAGTAGAGAACTCTTTGTGCTGGTCAGCATTTTTGCTTGCAAGCAGTACAGACCCACTTTACTCAAACCAGGCAAACAGAGGCTGCTGAGATGAATAGTGTGGGTGTTGCAGTGAGGGGAAGTGGCGTTTGGAAACAATCCTTGGAAAATGATCAGGTGACAGGGGACCTGGAGAGCAGGGACATGGCCAGATCGTGCCCTGGGGAGTCTGGCCTGCTGCTACCATTGTCACAGTGTCTGGTGACAAGAGCCAGTACTCTGATTCTCCTGCCACTGACACCATTGTATGGATGCTGGATGTTGTGTCCCACTGTCACTCCAGCCACCATGTCCTCTACCGCCATCACCTGCCACCTGCCACCTGCCACCTGCTTGTCTACTGCTGACACCTCCCATCCCTGTCAGCTCGCTGCTTCTCTCTGTCACTGCATCACCTCCATCGGTACCCCCCCCCATTGATGCTAGAGTGAATTCTAAACTGTCCTCTAACTTCGGCAACGGTGACTTCAGACTCAGAGTCCTCTGTGTGCTTCTCTAATTGTTCATGCACAAGCTTTAGCTGTCTAGAGTCAAGGAGAGTACACAGGTGTTTGAATTAATTGGGGGAGGATTGGGTATTCATACTATGTTAGGTTTTCCCATCCAGGACAAGGGCATGTGTTAAAATCTCCCTTTGTGGCTGTGATTCTATCAAATCCCACCCAGTTTTGGAAACCTACTTCCAACAATAGGGTTCAAATAATTATTATTATTTTTTTTTTATGAGATGTGTTTCTTAATCACTGAGCCATATCCCCAGACTCCCTGCCTTTTAAAAATTTGAGACAAGGTCTTGATGAGTTGCTCAGTCTGGCCTTAAACTTGTGATCCTCCTGCCTAAGCCTCCTGAGCTACTAGAATTACAGGCATGTGCCACAGCACCCAACTATATATGAGTCATTTTAATCGGAAGCCCCATCTTGTCTCTCTGCCCCATGTTCTGGCAGATTTCCTTGACTTTATCTTTTGGTTCATTTATTGATGGCTATTTTGGGGACAGAGAATGGTAGTTCACATGGACAACATCTAAGAAGTTATTTTCTTTCCAAAATACTCTTTCCTCAGGTCCTCAGTGCTTACTGGTCTTCGGGTCTTACGTGCTACCTGGCTCCTGGTGCCCTGCATGCTGCAGCTTGAAAGCTGGGTTGGTTCTTCTGGAGGTTGCTGCACAGGGTTCGAGCCCGCTGTCTGGGAAGCCTTTCCTCTGGTGTCGCTGGCTGCTGGGGCTTTGGCCACCTGCAAGGAAAGCCAGCCTTTGGGCTGAAGGCGCTGCTGCTCTGTGAGTAGTAGATGTGGGAAAGTAGAGGATCCCATTCCTGTGCCCGGCTCCCCTCCAGCCACTCTGGCTGACCTGGGGTGTGCCCAGCTGCAGGGGGAAGACCCCTCTTCCTGTACCCTTTTATGGAGAGCCACTGACAAATGGCTTCCTCTGGGTTCCCACTGTGTGCTGCGATTTTCCATTCCATTCTCCAGTGTGTGCCAGGAATATTTCACACACGTCTGACACCTTTTGTCTCTGAACTCCAAGCACTTTACAAGCCGGCAGTACTGTGATCATCTCTGGATTCCCATGGAAAGGCTAAGAGCCACAGGATCAAAGTGCCACGGCTGGGGGTAAAGGGGAGGCACCAAAGACATCAGGTTGCCCCAGGTCTGGATAGGATCAGAGACAGCACCAGGACCTGGAGGAGGGGCAGCCCAGGCCAGGAGTCCCAGCACTGGGCCCCTGCAGAACCCCAGAGCCTTGGATGATAGCAGGAAGGTGACACACTGTCCCCTGCAAATGGCACTGGAAGAGGATGGGATGCAAACCACGGCTGCCAGGAAAGTTGGGCGGGTGGCTCATGGTCTGTCCTGGGGAGGGGGAGACTCCATGAGTGTCATCCACTCATCTTGGGGAGCAGGAAGCAGATCAATTGCTTCTGGCACTGAGATCTGCTCAAAGGGGACTCAGCACCCAGGACCAGTGGGCCCCCAAGGAAGCTGCTCCAGCCATTGGCAGGGATGTTCTGCACAGCATAGGGCTGGCACAGGTGACACATTAGGTCTCTTCCAGCCCAGCATTTGCATCAGGGATGAGCTCTTGTGCCACCCCTGCTAGCTGCAGGTGGCCATGTGGTGGATCTCCTAGAACTCTGGGGTGAGCACGGCATGCTGGATCCACAAGGCTCCTTGGTTGCCACCTGCCCCCTCTTCCATTTGGCACCTTGATTTGGGGTCTACACTGTCCTCTCCTGCTGGACACTGCCAGCTGGCCGCTTACTGCCCAGCTAGGAGCAACGCCTGCAACTGTGAGCCTTCCAGCAACCACACAAGTCAGGGGCTGTTGTGTTGGCGGAGATGGGAGTCAGCCGTGTGTATGAGTGTGCATGTGTGAGTGTGTGGGGCAACATTTGCTCAGCAGATGCAATGCCAGGCATGTGTCTCTGTGTTATAGCTCACTTAAAACTTTCTAGACTCCAAGATGTAGGTACAAAAGGTGATCAAAATGTATGATGAATATTTAAATTAAAAAATGCATTACAGTAAAAGGCACATTGCCATGAATTGCCCTCAACATATTTTCCCTTGCTTTGAACATGCTTATCCCATCATTCTTGCCACTTTCTGAAGCATTTCTGGAAGTCTTCTTTTGTGGTGTCTTTGCCAGTTGTGATAAAAAAAATATGGTGACTGTTGCAGCCAACTGCCATCCAACAGAAAGGCAGGCTTGCCAAAACATTACAGTGTGTCCTCATCCACATTATTCACCAGACCTGGCACTGTGTCCTTCCCCAAAGTCAAAATGACCATGAAAGGTAAACATCTTGAATTGATTCAGGACAGCAAGGCAGCCACAATAGCACAAGCAAAGACACTCACAAAAGAACAATTCCAGAACTGCTTCAGAAAGTGGCAAGAATAATAGGATCAGTGTGTTCAAAGCGAGGGGGAGAATTTTGAGGGGGATTAATGGCAACGTGTCCTTTACTGTAAAACTTTTTAAAAAATTTAAACATTCATGGTAATTTTTGATCATGCCTTAGATTATGATTCCATTTTACAGATGAGGGATGAGAGGTTAAATAAGCAGTCCAGGGTCTTAGCAACAGCGAGGGCTGGAATTTGAACCCAGTTCCCTTCCACTCCAATGCTCTTTCTCCTCTAAAACATGGCCAGCCTTGAAGTGAAGCGCCGGGAACGAGGTCGCACAGAGATAGTCTGACTGGTCCCGAGTATTTCTGGCTAGCCAAGCCCTCCCAGGTCCCCAGTGCTCTTTCCCAAGCCTGGCTGCTTCCAAATGCAGGGAGGGAGGTGTCTGGGGTCTGCCCCCCATCCTTCAGTGATACCTCAGAGAGCTCTGGGCAGGAGCCCAGGCACAGCAGGGTGGCCCTTGTCCAGCGATGAGGTTTGTGATCTGCCATTCACACTGGCTCTGCCCAGAGGCTTCTAATTCTCCCGCGACCACCCAGGCAGCCCCATGGGGCCTGGAAGCCAGCCTGGGCTGCTCAGCCCTCCTGGTCTCACTGTTGTCAGCCACCCGCAGCAGCCGGCACTGCACTCCAGCCAAACAGACACTGGAGCCCAGAAACAGCAGGGTCTGAGCGTCCCCCACAAGCCACAAAGGGGAGTCACAAGTCAAAGAGGCCAGAGAGAACAAAGCTGTTGCGTCTGTCCATCATAGCAACGGATCTCAAAATATTGCTGGCCAGAGTCCTGCTAGGGATGGGTTGCTGCTGGCCGGGGCCGCTGCTGCAGTGTCCCTGGCTATGTGAGGCCCACTGTGGAGGAAGCCAGGCAGCCGTGCTAGTCCTGGCCTGGGAGGTGGGAGTGTCTGTGAGATGTTGCATCCTTGCATTCCAAGGTGTGGTGGGAGTCAGCTACTGTGGGTGCCCTGTAGGTGTAAGAGTAGGGCAGGAAGAGAAGGGGCCAGGGAATGGCCGTGGCTGCAGCATGGCTCTGTCTGCCAGAGAATACAGCTCGGCTCCCTCATCCCACTGAGCCTGCACAAGGATGGCGTGAGGCTGGCTGGCTAGATGGCTCAGCACAGCCCTTGAGGTCACTCTTGAACCCTCGCTGTGGTCTTGTGTGCTGGCCGCCTCTGCCCAGGTGAAAAGGACTCAGGGGTCTACTCAGGGCAGCTCCTCCCCAGTGAGGTCCACCACAGCTGCACCCCAGGTTCGGATCACCAGCTTCCCACCCCCGCAGCCTGATCCACGGTGTGCAAGGGACACACTGGACATCACACAGGGCCTGGCTCCCCTCCGCCCCCAGGGTGAAGAGTCCCCTGACATTGCTCCTGTCCATCATCACGCCATCCTGAGATCTCGCCCTTCCTTCCAGCACTCCTTTTTTCTCCTGGCTGTGAGGCCACAACATGTGTGACAATAAATATGCAATGGACCTGATGACAAAGCACTGACTTCCTTTTTTTTTTTTGTGGGTACCAGGGGTTGACCTCAGGACCTCACGTGCCAGCAGGGGCCCATGCCACTGAGTGATATCACCAGGCCTTTTTTCGTATGTGGGTTCCGGGAGTCGAACTCAGGCCCTCGCGCTTGCCAGGCAGGTGCTTACGCTGCTGAGCCATCTCACCGGCCCAAAGCACTGACTTCTGATCTTAACTTTGTTTCTGGCTCATTTCTCTTTTCTGACCTCACGGTCAAATGAAGAGTGAGACCTTAGAGAGGCTTCCAGCTGTCCAACACCAGGCTCCGGAGGATGATCCTAAGTGCGGGAACAGCAGGAGGAGGAGAGCGCTTGTTCTGGAGAGAAGCAACACAGTGCAGGAAGAGGGGCATCCTGGCAGTCTCCCCTCCTCCTGCCCCACCCTGAGCTGCAGCGCCTTCAGAGCTGAGGGAGACCATCTTACTGATGGGTGCAGGCTTCCCAGGCTCTGGCAGAATGCCTGGGGCCTGCCTGGAACTCCAGAGAGGGACACAAGCTGTGACACCCCTTCCAGACATGGCTCATGCATCCTCTTCTGCATGCAGCCCCTCTCCACACTGCCCGCAGCCCCAGCTTGGCTGTCTGGGGCATTGTGTGCCTGATGCTTCCCTCCTGGGAGGCTGTGGGTGGAAGGCTTGGGGGACGGCACAGCCTCCTGGTCACAGGGCAGTGTCCTCTGCTTAGTTGGGAGCAGGAGGACCCTAAGAAGACAAGTTGTGTGAGACTCAGCTGCAGTTCCACAGGACAAGCAAGAACAGAAACCTCTCTCACCCAGATGTCCCAGAGGGCAGGGGTGACCAGGTCTGTGTGTTCCCACATGGGCCACCTGCCACCTGCGCACCCTCCCTGAGCTGGGGCCCCCCTCAAGTCCCTGTGTTGCAAATCCCCCTGTGCCTATGGGGCACACAGCATCCCATCCTGTCCCCACAGCAGTCTTGGGACAGGGCATTTTTATGCCCCTTTGTAGCTGTGAAAGCTAGCTCAGAGAAACCAGTTGTGTCACTGCAGGGCACACAGCAGGAAGGCCAGGAGCCAGGGTTCTCCACTGGCTCCTGGGCCCTAACTGTGAGAAGAGGTAGAAAGAGTCTTGCCCTCTCACTGCTCTGCTGCTGCCCCAGGCAGGGACATTCATGTGTTCAAAGTCACCGAGCATTTTCTCCCTATTCTTTTATTTAGTGACAGTGTTCAGTAAATACCTTTGAGGCATCTGGCATGTTCCGTTTGCATAGACTTGAGGCATTTGTTTGTGGTCTTCCTACTTGGGGGATCCTGGGTGCTGGCAATAACTGTGACCCTGTAATGGACTTTAGAAGTTCCTGTTTCTTCTTTAAAGCATTCCTTGAAACTTACATTTTAATAATGTAAGTGACATTCACCTAATATAGTCCTATTAAAATGCAAAATTCAGTAATATTTTGTGTGCTCTTAATGTTATGCAGCTTACCAATTCTCTCTGGTTTAAAAGCTTTTTCACCACCCCATAGAATGCCCCATACTCACCAAGTGATTACTCTTCATCTTCTCTCCTCCCAACCCCTCAAAAGCTCTGGGCTGCTCTTTGACTCCCCAGATTCCCCTGTTCTGGGCATCTCATAGATAAGGGAGCATGCAAATATAACATGTGGCCTTTGGTCTGGCTTCTTTCCCTTGGCATTGTAGTGCTCAGCTCTTAGTTTTCAAAGCTTACCATGCTGGTGCCTGGTCCCAAACTTCATTCTTTTCTGTGGCTGAGCATTAATCCCTTGTATGGAAAAAGCAGTGTTTGTTTATCCTTTCATCTTTTGATGCGTGTCTGTGTTGTTCCCACCTTTGGGCTATCATGAATAATGCTGCTATTCATTCTCACTCACCTGTGAGAAACATCTGTGGGGACAGATGTTTCCATTTCTCTTAGGTTTATGCCCACGAGTGGAACTGCTGAGTCACATGGTAACTCCATATTTAGTTCTTTGAGGAGCTGCCAAACTGTGCTCAAAGCAGCTCTACCACTTTGCCTTCCCACGAGCCATGTGCAAAGGTTCCCGCTTCACGTCCTTGCCGACACTTGTTATTGTCAGAGTTTGTGAGGCTGGTCATATCGTGAACGTACAGTAGTATATCATTGTGGTCTTTATTTGTATTTCCCTAGTGACCAGCAATATCAACTATCATTTTATGTGCCTGTTGGGCACTTGTATATCTTCCTTGGATAAGTGTCTGTTCAGATACTTTGGCTATTTTCAAATTGGGTTGCCTTTTTTTTACTGGGTTGTAAGAATACTTCATAAATTCTGGCTATTAGAACCTAGGAGATACATGATTTGAAAGCATTTTCTCTCATTCCGTATGTTGTCTTTTTACTGCTTGTTAATGTCCTTTGATGCACAAAGTTTTAGATTTTGGTAATGATCAGTTTATCTAATTTTTCTCTTATAGCCTAATACTCCCAGTATCATATATAAAAATCTTTTGTAAAAACCAAGATCATGAAGATTTTCCCCATATTTTATTCTAATAATTTATGAGTTATAACTCTTATATTTAAATCATTGATTGATTTTAAGTTAATTTTTATACATGGTTTGAGGTAGAGGTACAAATTAATTCTTTGGCATGGAGATGCATTGAGTTGTCCACTGAAATGGATTGGATGAGAAAGGATAAATCAGTAAACTTATTTCTCTACCAGAGGTCTGATATAGCTCAATTTACAAACTTAATTTGTTTTACAATTTTGGGGAACGTGGCTGCAATTGTGTTTGTGTGGGGAAGATGGCTGTGTTGTATTTGTTGCCTGATGAGGAGTTTGTACATAGAAGCAAGATTTTGCTAAATGCTTTTGTTTGCAAATCAAATTGTTTGCAAACAGGAGTGTTTGTGAACAGCAGCATTGCTGTATGTTGCTAGTTGGGTAAACAATGTGTCCACATAGAAATGCATGTAAACCAGTTCAGAGGTGTGCAGGTTAAATGAAATAACAAGGTAACACTCATGTAGCATAGAGTTGAGTGGGTCCTAAGGCCAGTTTAGGGAACATAAATGATCAGAATCTACACAGAAAGAAAAGTACAGGAATCCCTCTCTTCCCGGAGCTCCAGTTGCCTGGGCTGCTTTTTCTTAATTTCTCTCTGGAACCATGGCTGCTCAAAAGCCTTGCATCTGAGCCCACATTTGCCAAGTGCTTGCTTGGCATCTCCCTGTGGGGCTGGGTCATTGGGGTGGACAATGCCAGCCTCAGAGACAGGTCTGCCTGAGAGAGCAAGGCTGCCACCCTCGCACATCTCTGAGAGACCACTGGGTCTTGGCCCTGGCCATGGAAACCAGCCTGGGTCTCTCCCCGGGGTGCACAACTGGTCTCAGATGTCGACACCCACCCCATGTCCAGCTGCTCATCTGCACACAGCATGCTGTACTGATAATGGGAGCAAGCAGTGGGTGCACAGCCCAGAAGCAGGGTGATGGGTGGGTGCCCCCCTGGGGAGTGGCAGATCCTCCATCCTGGACTCCAGTTCCTTGCCTGATCTCTTCTAAACAGCATAACTGAGCCTCTGCTGCCCACTTAAGCGGCCATCCAGATCTAAGTGTTCTCACTTTCTCTGTAACTCCCTTCCCTAGAGCTGTCTGTCAGCCCTCCGGAAGTCCAGCTTTGGTCCTTCCACACCATGGCTCCCTCCTGTCTTCATCTGTTCCTTTCCTGCTCAGACTTTGTGAACCAGCACTGTAGCCACTTTCCCACTGACTCTCCTGGGGTTTCCTCCTCCTATATCCACCCGCCACAGATTGACCCGTATACTTGCTTCTCCTTGTGGGTGTGTGGGCTGCCTACTGCTGCTGCAGAAAGTCAGACCATTGGTGCATGCCCATCAGCCCCCCTAGAAACCCAAACTTCTCATTCATGCTGAGCCAGTCCCCCACTTCCCATCCTGTGGCCATGAGGGAGACCTAGACACTCTGTTCTCTGACTGTCCATTGTCATCTGCCCCATGCCCTGTGCCCTTCCCATCTACCTTCTGGACTTCACCATTTGGTGACCTTTTTTGCCTCCTGCCATCCCTTTTGTGTAACCTTTCCTTGTTGCAAATGCTGGCCTTGCTGCTTTTTCTCTTCTTGTAGATGCTTTGGGTTGGGGGTGGGGCTTTACAAAGAGCCCAATTACCTAATCCCCCACAACAGCCACCCCACTTTTGCTTACTGTCTTCCACTCTGGCTTCCCAGGAGCCACTGCAGCCCAATGGGCCAGCACCCTGGGGTTGAGCCCACTCCAAAGAGTGCCTTCCCATCTTCAGCCATTGTGGTTCCCTGCAGCATGGGGGATGGGGGTAATGGGCTGCAGCTTCTTCAACTTCCATGGCCACTATATTAGTCAATTTTCTCATCACTGGGACACAATGCCTGACAGCCACAACTTAAAGGAAGAGAAGTTCAATTTGACTCACAGTTTCAGGGGGTTCAGTCCATGGTTGGGCGGGTCCAAGGCAGGAACACCATGGTGGAAAGGTTGGTGGATCAAAGCTGCTCAACCCATGGCAGTGAGGAAGCAGAACAGGGGAACAGTGCCAGATGAGAAGGCAAGGACCACATATATTACCCAAGCTCACACCTCAATGACCCACCCAGATACACCCAGAAGTGTGCCCACCAACCACCTGGACAGCTCCCAAGCCAAATTAAGTTGACACAATTAAGCTTAAGCACCACAGCAGCTCAGCTTCTACCCACATCTCCATCATGGTCCTCCTGCTTCCTTAGAAGTCTCCTTTTCTTTTCTGGCTAGTTAGACGTTGCTCTCCATTGGTTCTGTTCTTGCCCATCCCCCTCTCCTCACTGCTTCCCCTCCCTCAATCACTTCATCCACTCCAATGTTGTGGTGGCCAGGCTGGGAGCATTTAGTGGCTCCTTCAGGACCTCTGGGGGTCTGAGCAGAGGACCTTCTGGACAGCAAAATCGAGATGCCCTCTACTCTTTTTTTTTTTTTTTGTGGGTACCGGGGGGTCGACCTCAGGACCTCGTGCGCCAGCAGGCACCCGTGCCGCTGAGCGATATCACCGGCCCCTTTTTCGTATGTGGGTTCCGGGAGTCGAACTCGGGCCCTCGCGCTTGCCAGGCAGGCGCTTAAGCCGCTGAGCCATCTCACCGGCCCCAAGATGCCCTCTACTCTTGAGACCATGTGGTGTTCTGAAGAGCAGCGTGGGTGTTGCCTGGAAACATGTTGGATACATGGGCTCAGCCTGTCCAGGCTCCTAGAGCTGATGTGCAGGGTGACAGGCCCCACCAGAGATGTGTACACAGCAGAGTCAGGAAGCTTTCTTTCTTCAAATGCTTTTGCCCCAAAGCAGATGCAGGTTCCTAAAGGAAACTGAATGGCTGGGGACCTCTATTTTGTACTCCTGTAATGGAAGCTTATGCTCAGTAATGGAAAGAAGTTCTCATGGAAACTAACTCTTTCCCCAGTGTGGTGGGCACAGGGGGAATGGGATGAAAGGGACAAGAGCAGTTGCCCAGCACCAGGGCCATGCTGGACCAGAGGCAGAGCCTGGGGCTGAGCTGTGCCCACCCACTGTGGGATCAGCCCGAGGTTGCACAGCACCCTGGAGAAGGAGACGAGGAGGACTGTTTGTACATTCTTGGGCCCCAGCTTCTGAGAGAAGCCAAAGTGTAGCTGTCCAGGATGCTGCTGGGGCCCAGCTGGGCCTATGCTCCCTGCCCCTCCCATGCCCCCAGGCCAGTGCTCGCCCCCTTGACCCACTGAACCGGGCCTGCAGAACCCAAGCACATGGGCATTTGAAGGCTCCATGTGACCCAAATCAACCCTGACTTTTCAGTGGGTTCCTGGGGCCAAAAGCAACAGGTCTTCCTGCTGCGTGTGAATGGAGTGGTTTGGGCTGGGTTGGTGCCACGCCTGTCATCAGCCTGCCTTGGTCAGGCTGGTAGACAAGGCCAGACTGTTTCCAAGAAATGAGAGCTCTGCTCTGGGGCCAGCGCATGTCATGGTCCCTCGCTCCAAACACAGGAGATGGGGATGGAGAGGAAGGGGCCTTGTAACAGCACCAGGCTCTAACAATCTCAGGCAGAACAGAAAGGATCAATCAGGACACTCTAGCAGCTTCCCAGGGATGTGGGGGCTGGGCTCCAGACCATCCTATATGTGTGGTTCCTGTGTATGTGTGCGCGCAGAAATATATGTGCATGTGCTGTGCGTGTTTTTTGCACGTGGGTATATGCACATAAGTGTAAGTGTGTACATTTGTGTACATGTATGCATGTGCATGGCAACTGTGCATGTGGGTATACACATACATGTGTGTTTGTGTGTGCTTGCATGTGTGTAGCATGTGTATGTGTATACATGTGTGTTTGTGTGCATGTGGGCAGAAGGAGCTGGATGCCTACTGCAGGTCTGCAGCGTGGGCTCGGGAGGGGACCCATAGACAGGTGCTGCCCTCTCTGCAGCACAGCAGGGAGGAGCTCCTGATGTGGCTCTGGCACCCGAGTCTGTATGGCCAGGGTCAGTGCTATGGGGGTGTGAGTTCCCACTGGGGCAATTAAGCGAGGCCAGGGGAGAGCTGTCACCCCCTAAAACACCCATTTGAGATTCTGCCTCTGAGTCTGTAGGGCTTTGTTTCCTGGGGCAAAATCCTGGGGGCTGTGGCTTTGTGCCTTTGCTTCAACCTCTCGAGGGTCATAGGCCAGGCTTGTGCTGTGGCCATGGCCACCGTGCAGTGGCTGGGCCGCTACTTCTGCCCCTGATCGGTGCTGCTCCAACCTCTGTGCCTAAGGCCAGATTCCTGCTGGCTGGGCCCGGCTCCCCCCCCGCCACAGTCCTGTGTCATACAAGTCCTCCGGTAGTAATGGGCCTCATCGTGACCCAGGCGGCTCCCAACACAGAAGGATGTGTGGTAAAGACTTCACCTCGGTGATCCTACTGAGTCCTCACAGCTTAGTCCTCGTGAGGTCGGCGCTACCATCACCTCCACTGTATGAGGACACAGAGCAGCTAAGGAACATCCTTGGTGGATACGTAGCCCAGGGCAGTGGGAAGCGGCTCCAGCCACAACCCAAAAGTTCCTTTGTGCCCCTGCCCCATCTGGCCTGCTTTACCCTGCAGGATTCTCAGAGTCCTAGGAGCCTGGAGGGGCAGAAAAGACACTTTGGTCTGGGCCATCTGTTTCCAATGAGGGGTCCACCTGGGCTAGCTTGTAGCCAGCCTAGTCCCTGCCAAAGTGCCAGCCTTGGAGTGTGCTCGGAGAACACTGGTGGCCACCCTCTGCAGTGCCGGCCTGTCCACCCTTGAGCTCCGTGTGTGATGGCCCTCAGCATTTCTGTGAAGTGGGAGCTATCACTGTTCATTTCAGAGCAAAACCTGGGGCCACAGGGGGCCATTTGCCCCATCTGGGGTCCCCAAGCTCATGTTCTTCCCATTCCTGCACCCTGTCACTGCTGAGAGCATGGGAAGACATCCCAAACCAACCAAGCTGAGTCCGAGTACCCCAAACCTCCTGGTTCTCTCCTTGGGTTGCTTCTTTCTGGTCCTGATGGGCAGGGACGCCTCTCCCCTGGGCCTCTGTCTCTGTGGAGAGGGGACCTCAGCCTCACCATCAGGCTCCCCATGATATGCAGAGCCAGCAGGTTCCCCTCCGATGTCAGGATCCACCCGCTCTGCAGAGAGCTCTTGACTGTGCGAGACAAGAGGAGGAGACACATCTATGTGTGGCAGGTCCACGGAGCTGTGCATCTATGGCCACATTCTCCAGTCAGCCTTGCCTGGAGGAGAGATGACATCTTGACCTCCCTCAGGGATGCTCCTGCTTCTGCTTCACACTGCATGCCTAAGCCCCTAGAGACCCTCAGTGAAGCTTTCCGACCTGTCTGAGACTTCCAGCAAGGCTTTACTTCAGCCCTTTGCGGCTTGTCCCGGGAGATGCATGGGAGGACCATGTGCAGAAGGTGGGGGCTGGAGGGGAGAGCTTGAGGGGATTCAAGGAAACCAGGCTGCAATCCTGGGCATCAGGACCAAACCTTCCCACTACCCCAGAAGTGGGAAAATCCAAAGCCAGTGTGATTGCTGAGCAAGTCAAGGATTTCGGGAACTTTCTCCCTAGAAATGTTTGGAAGAGGCTCCAGGAGTCTCTGGACTCTCTGGTATCTGGCCAGAGCATGAAAGAATTCTGCCCTTCTTCCTCATCTCTCCTCCCAGCCCTGGAGGATCTGGAATCAAAGTGCAAGTGGCTTGCACTAACCTCACCCGGCACCCATGTTTCCCCTGTGTGTTTCCAGAGCGAGCAAGGGCTGAGGTGAACCTGGAAGTCCTGCTAGAGACCACCCGCCTCCCTAAACACGAGCTCACCTTTCACGCCAGGCTGCCTGGGCTGGCCGGGGACGTTTGACAGCCAGGGCCGCTGAATGTGGCTAATCAGCCCTCAGATCTGGGTTTCTTCGCAGATGTGGAGCTGGACCCAGTGGGCAGCTCTGCTCTCTCTGAATGCCATTCCCCGCCGACAGGACAGTGAGAGTTGGAGACCGGAAGGCTGCAGCGGTAATGAATTTACTGAGCTCTGCCTGAAAGGGGGACACAGAAGGCCAGGATGCGCCAGACCTCTCCATGGAACATGTGTGGGGCTCCCACCTGCACTGATCAAGATGCCTCCGGGGCAGGGCTTTGGGGAGGCGCTCAGGAGGAGCTGGGGGGTTGGTTTGCTCTCTCAGCAGCTGCTCAGGCTGAGAACAGTGTGTGCAGGGTGTCACCTGCTTGTCACTCTGCTGTCTCATCTTTGTCCCTGCCTGGGACCTACAGGGAGAGTCCTATGTTGAGAATAACTCTGAGCTTGTCTGTGGAGACAGCAGAGAAGGGGGAGGGACCCCAAAGGACAGAGTGAGAGGATGTGACATCAGGAAAGCTTCCCAGGGTGCAATCTGAGGCAGGAGCAGTGGGACCCAGATGCCCAGTCTACGAGGAGTGTTCAGTTTGGTGTCGCACCCCAAACTCTGATCCTTGATTCTTGTTGCTTCTCCCGATTGGGCTTGGGGTAGCGGGTAGTGCTGGGTGGTTCCAACTCTGGGTTTTCAGGTAGCTGCCATCGGAGACTGGGCCAGAGGGTGGGAGGATGCTACCAGGCAGGACCTGGCTGGCTTTTGCTGCTGGTCTTTGGCTGGCACTCAGCTGGGAAGGTCACCATCCATCCTTGGCCTCCTGTGTAGTTTGAGGTTCCCACAGCATGGACACAGAGTCCCTAGACAGCATCCCAAGGGAGAGTTGTCCAAGAGACTCAGGCAGAAGCTACAGGGCTTCTTCAGCCCAGGCTTGGAGTCCTAGAATGTTTCTTCCACCATGTTGTAAAAGCACGGAAATTATTGACATGGCCCATTTTCATGGGAGAGGCCACCTGTGACTCTGGGTCATGTCAAGGTCTGAGAACCACACCTGGCCCACCTCTGGGGCTATGGAATGTAGAGTTTCCACTGGGACAGTTAGCCCCATTGTCCTGAAGGACCACCCACCCCTCTAGGTTTCCCCTAACCGAGCCATACTACATTGACTTTGTATTAGGTGCCTATTGCTGTTACAAAATAACTGTGGCTATTAATTTGTAAAGATAGAAGGTTTATTTTGGTTCATGGTTCTGCAGGTTCCAGTCCATGTATGAGTGGTCCTTGAGGAGAACAGCATGTCATGGCAGGAGGCAGCAGAGAGAGAGAGTCCAGGCCAGGACCCTACAGTCCCTTGAAGGACACACAACCTCCCATTAGGGCTCATTTACTGAAATTCCTATCACCTTTCAGTGGTGTCACCCTAGAGAACAGGCCTGGGGACACTCAACATCCAAACTATGGCACCTCTCATCAAGTCACCTAATTTCACTATCCCACCCAATTCCCACTAGGACCCTGCTTGGCCCAGGACCAAATTTGGGAGGTCTCCAAGGAGGGTTTGGGAGAAAAGGGAGTCTGATTTGAACTCTGAAGGATGGCATTCTGATCACTTTTAGTGGAGGACCCAGCACATATGTGCAGTCAGTGACAGGGACCCAGGAGATCAAGGAGGCAGTGAGGAGGGCCAGAGGGGCAAAGGGGTCTCATGAGACCCTCCCTGCTGTTAGCCAGGCCCAGTCAGGACTCTGCTATACAAAAGAAGATGCAGCAACTCATGCATTTAAGTGTCACTGGTCAGGCCATATGCTGGGCCCATGTACTTCCCTACACGGTGGCCCTGGGGACATCAGTGTCTATTGCTCCAGATGAGAGGGAGGAAGGGAAAGAGAGAGGGAGAGAGAAAGAGAGGGAGACAGAGAGAGACAGAATTCACCTTCAGGCTGATGGCAGTTGCCCTGAATGAGGTTTCAGGTTACATTTATATGATTAACTGGATCTTTGAGGACAATAATTTCCTCTTTCCAAGAAAACTATAAGCTCGTTTGGATCTTATAATCATTCTATAGCTAATGATTCAGAGAACAGGGAAAAAAGAAGAAAATTTATAGTCTTCCTTGCTTTTCATATAACCCCGGCCACCTGTCTCCAGCATGCTGGGGTCCAGCCTCCTGCCCGCCATCAGGACTGTGGTCTCCGGCAAAGGGATCAGGAGGACCCAAGGCAGACGGAGAGAGGGTGGAGAAGGTGGCCTTCTGGAAGGATTGGGAGAAAAAGGCTTTGAAGATCATCAGAGAGAGGCTCAGTGTCAACTGTCCCAAGATGGGGGTGGTGGCAGCTGGGGGAGGGAGCAGGATGGAAGGCATGCAGCCCCCTCTGTCCATCACTAGGGGGAGCCACACAGTTGGGGTCATTAGTGAAGGCTCATAGACTGGGCTTCCAAAGTCAGTTCATGAGCCTAAAGTTTGGAGACTCCAGCATTTCAGTTTCCTACTGCTGTCCCAGCAAGTCAAATTGTAGATCTAGTTCAACATAAGAGATGTTGATCCTGGCTGACTTCTCCAATTCAGAAATCCAAAGTCAAGCTGAGAACTGGGCTGTGCTCCTGCCTGTGACTCAAGGGGAGGATCTGTCCTTTGCCTCTCTCAGCTTCTGCTGGCTGCTCGCATTCCTTGGCTTGTGATCCTTCCCTCCCATCTCTGCTTTGATGGTTCCTTCATTTCTGTCTATCCTAAGTCCCTCAGCCTCTCTTATAAAGACACTGTGACAGCATTGAGGGCCCACCTGGATCATCCAGAATAATCCTCCACCTCAAAATCCTTAAACTACTTACATCTGGAAAGACTTTGTTTTTGCATTTAAGTTACCATTCAGGGGTCCAGGGATGAGAACTTTCTCAGGCTACCATGGCAGCAAAGAGAAGCATCTTTCTGAGTAGCCCACAGGAGAGGCGGGGCTACAGAACTCAGAGATCTGGAAAGCACCTGTAAAATGGGTACATTTGCATATGCAAATATTCTTGGTGTTCTCAGTTCTTCTGAAGGCCTAAGCTAAAAGAAAGCTCATAAAGGATCAACTGACCCAGGGAACCCTCAGCCCTGGGCAGAATCCTAGGGAACTCTCTAAAAGCAGTCAGTCCCCTCACAGGGGTTCAGTGGGAGCTATGGGGTGGCTGCTCTTTCCAGGTGATTGTAATGTTCAGGTAGCATGGGAATCAGGAACCAGGTGGCCCTTCACATCCCTTCCAGGTAGCATACTTGAATAATCAGCAGAAACAGAACTTTGGACCTCAACTCTGGCTAGACTTCAGCATCCCCTTGGGTGGGGGCATTGAAAGAGACAGATTTCTAGTCCCTCGATGGGAGTCAGATTTAATTGGTTTGAGTTTGACTTCAGGATCTTTGGATTTCCTGGGTGATTTCTGTCTACAGCCCTGGTGGGAAAATCTGTGGCAGAGACAAAAGGAGCCTTGTGGTGAAGATGCTATTCCCAAAAGGCAATTATCAGCCCTGGCTGGAGGTTCCTGAAAAAACAGCTTATTCTAGGGAGACTGGGAGGTCATCGCTTTGGAAATCTTGACCGATTCGTGAAGTCTCTAGCAGTCAGAAATTTTATCTCTGGTTGGGCTGCCTGAGGATTGAGGCATGGATTAGGTAAACTTTCAAAATACCCTGCAACTCCTTGATTTTCTAAAAATGTTACTGAAACTTCCCTTGATAGATTTCTTCACCATTTAGACAAGGAATGTAAAAAGTATTAAAATAACCCGATGATTTCAGGATTGTGGAAAATGTCATTACTGGTAATGAAAATTACAGGAAGCCTTGCCGACGCATGCACCCTCCCCAAGACTAACATGAGAACATGTTTTTACTTCTGATGCAATAATTCAGTTTGCCCAAGAAAACGTCTCCCTGTGCAGGCCTCAGGTCCAGGGCTAAATGAAGCCTTTAACTCACTGATAAATGTGACCCTCTTCATTCACTGAGCCCTGCTCCAGTAGACAGGCTCCCTGAGTGGATTAGCTCTGGGCAGTGACATGCAGGGAGGCCCTAGAGAAGAGATCAGAGATATCCAAGGCCTAGAAAGACAGAGTAGCACATGGAAGAGGGTTGGGGTGACTTCTGTAGCTAGTTGCAGCCATAGTTCTAGAAAAGGAGCCCGGAGGTCAAGACGCCAAGGTGCAAATAGCAGCTCAGCCAGTCTCATGAGATGCCCTGGGCGTGAAGACAGGTTGGCTCAACGCTGAGCACAGACTGTGTTCTGCACTGTGTAGGCCCTGCAGACCCACTGGAAGCAACACCCAGCCCCCTGGGGAAGCTGGCATTTTAGTGGGGGACAGACAGGTCTTAGGGTCAGAGTCTCCCAGCTGAGTGGTGTTCGGTGTGCTCCAAAGGCTGACCTGGACTGCTGGAGAGAACAGGGGATGCACAGACCACAACAGGCAGAGATCAATTATTTGGTTGCAAAACATGTAAATGAAAACTGAGGGCAAGGTTTAGCCTTGTTAGCTATCAATGACATAAAAATTGAAATTCTCTTGAAGAGTGATTTCTCTTTTACGAAAGAATATACCACGGCTGGGCAGTGTGTCATGAAGTGTTCTTTTCTATCCTGCTCAGATGTGCAGTGTTCAATTGAGTTAAATTTGGCCTAAATTTGTCGCCTTATTTGGATGATAAAGTTTGACCCAACGAGGCCTCTGTACATAGTGAACAGTAGCCTAGCTATCTTTCCAAATAAACTGTAACCTGAGAGTATACTCTTGTAACCAAGCAACTGAGTCTCAGCCAATCAGGTGCTGAAATCTGGAGAAACAGGGCATTAGACAAATAGGACTGCAGCCAATCAGGTTGTTTTGTATGTCACTTCCTGTTCTCAGGCTATAAATAGAACCCATAGATGAGGTAGGGTGAGGCAGTCTGGTCTTGAGTGCTGCTGGGTTCTAGAAACTTTTTGTATTTCTCAAGTAAACTTTGTTAAAATTAATTGGTCTAAAGTTTTGTTGCTGCTGCTGTTGTCACTGGTTTTTGTTTTTAACACAAGCACTACCTCTTAAAAAACAGTTTGACATCTTGTACGAGCCCAGGTACATATTTCATCTCTTTACTCCAATACTGAAGGCTTTATGTACAAGGTTGTATAGGGTACTGCTGTGATTTACAAAAACTGTCAACAGAAGCCAAACGTTCCTCCTACTAGCACACAGAAAAATTTTTATGTTGCCCTGAAATAGGTGTACATTATGGAATATTATTAGGCCATTAAATGAAATGTACAAAGAGATAAAAATGCTAGTAATGTAAAAAAATTAAACGTGTTGTGCAACATATAAAACTATATCCAGGTGGGAGCAACTATGTAAAAATAAGAGGCTGCATTGAAAAAAATGGAAAGAAAATTTTCTTTAAATGTTAGAGTTGTGGTACTAACAATGGCTATTATTTTCCTTTTTATTTTTTGTATTTTCCAAATTATCTATGAATAATATTTTATGATAAGTTTTTTTAAAGAGAAGTTTAATTTTATTTCAGTGTCTAAATGGAAGCAATGAGTCAATTTTTGTCATTCCTTGTCATGAATGGGCAAGTGATTTTAACACCTCTCCCCCACACATTCACTCACACCCACAAACACACACTTTTACCAGCAGAATACACACACAGTTACATGTGATTGAGGTTTGTGGCCGTGAACAGAAATTTCATCTTTCTCTGTGTTATGTGTGTATATGTGTGTGTACATGCAGGCACACACACACAAGCACACACTCTGGCAAGCCCCTTTCTGAGGCTGGGCTGGTATTTCTGAAATGCTGTGTTGTGCTACAGAGGTTGGGTATGTGGTGCTTGAACCTTGTAATGGTGGTCTACTGCTGTGTAACAAATTGCCCCCAAAGGTGGTAGCTCGAAGTAACAAACCTTTACTATCTCACCATTGTGGCAATCAGGAATTCATAGTTGAGCTCAGTGTTTCTGACTCCAGGTGTCTCGCCAGGCTGCAGTGTTTGGTGTCCAAAGAGGCTCTGCTGGAGAATAATCTGCTTTCAGGTGCGCTCCTCTGCTTGGTGCCAGGATTCAGTTCCTGGCTGGCAGGTCTGTGACACTTGCACCTCTCCATGGGAGAGTTCATAGCATGGCACTTGCTTCCTTCGTAGCTGTGGTTCCCAAAGACAGAAAGCACAGCAAATGGTCTGGAAGGAAATCAGTCTTTTTGTAACCAAGTCTTGGAAGAGTTATCCAAGAGTTATGCCATTATCTGGCATAATTTGTCATTATTTGTTTATTACAAGCAAGTTTCTAGGTCCATCCTTTACTCAAAGGGAGGGGGTTACACAAGGGCATGAATACCACAAAGCAGGACCATTGGGCTGTCCTAGCAGCTACACGAGCTGATAAACCTGATTCAACAAACAATCTCTCCATATCCGTACTGTGCCTACTACAATGAAATAAATTCAATGTTTACAATTGCTCATTTCAACATTCCCTTTCAGCTCTTGCACTACAGGCAAATTTCTGGTAGATTCTCAAGAGCTTATGTCCTTGAGTTCTTGAAGTTTGAAAATGTAATACTTAGGAGAACAAGGTCTGGCATCAGACATCTGGTCTTAAATCCTGATTCTGCCATTTTAAAGTGTGTGAATTTGGCAGTTATTTAATCTCTCTGGGTCTTGGAAAACTCACTTGTAAGATGGGACTAACAATTGTACCTACTTATGGAAATACTGAGATAATTAAATGACATTATATATTCATTCACTTTAATATAGAGTTTGGCATTCAGTAAAAAATTGACTATCATTATTTACTCTTAAACAATAGCTTCACTTGGTGTAATTGTTAAGCAATGCTCTATTCACTGAAGTTACTATACTGTCTTCTAACTTTGGATAATTATGTTGTGAACACTGCAGTCCACTATAAAGGAATATTCTCCTCTTACAATTGAATAAATTATTAAAATCTGGGTGATCAATAATTTCTTTATTTACATTTAATTAATGTCACTCATGTTTTATTTTGTTACAACAATATTTTTGGATCACAAATTTTCAGGTGAATATAGTTTCCTTTATTTCAGGGAAGTTTCTTCTACTATATCTTTGTTTTAAGATTCTGTTTCTCCTGCTGTTGTCTTCAAGATGTCTTCTGGCCTGCCTTCCCTGTTTTGGCCTCTACCCAGGTACCATAATTTTCAGACACATCCCCACATATTTCTGCATGTTCTTTCACTAAGCCCTGTCTCCGAGCCCTCCACTTGCCATGCAGCACTAAGAACATTCCAGTGACCCTGGCCAGTATTATTCTCAAGAAGGAGTCATTCCTTTCAACTCTCAGGAGTCTGTAGCTTGCCTTGGAAGACTGTTGTAGTCAGGGTTTACAAGGGAATAGATTTAACACAGGATACATAATTTATAGGATTATTTTATAATATTCACCCACAAAGTCAAATGCAGAAGAGCACAAGAGATCTGTCCATGCACTAGAGACCCAAAGAATCCAGCTGAGGGCTTGGATCCCATGGTAATGTCCTGCACAAGTCCAGCTGAAGACCTAGAGCCCATGGCAGTGTCCTCTGTGAGTCCAGCTAGAGGCCTAGAGCCCACAACAATGTCTCATGCAAGTCTGTATCAAGGATCTACACTGGGAAGACTCAAAGGTCAGTGGTGGAAGCTGGAAGGTCTGTACCAGTGGGGTGAAGGATCTGTGCCAGCAGGCTGAGGGATCTGCATTGGAAATAGGAAATGATGCTCAAGGTCAGGACCAGAGCTCCCTTGAAGAGAACCACAGCCATCCTCAGCGACAGCGAGGAACTGAGCTCCTCCAATGAAGAGAACAGCTAAGTTCATGTCAGGAAAGCCAGTGTGATGAGCTTCTCCAGGAGAACCAACAGCACACCCTATTCCCTTCCAGTTCTCCTTTAATGCTGTTGGCAGCAATCCTCAGGTGGCCTTCCATGCCCAGCACCATGCTGACTCAGTTCAGCTGGGTGTTACAAGTTGACCACAAGGACTGTGCATGCTTCTTCACCATTCGTGGCTCAAAGGTGTGTGCCTGGTTTCTGGTTTCATCATGTGTGATTTTAATTTTTCTAATTTTCTTTCTCCTTCATGTTTCCTAATTTAAGGAGACAAGTCAGGCAGAGACCCATTCCTGTATTATCTCTTCCTGGAATTTTTTTCTTTGTCCTGCAAAGCAACCACTCATTGACTCAAGTTCCAAATTTGAAGAAAGGGCAGGGCTTGACACAAAGGAATGAGAAACGTGTTCCAAGTAGAAACACCAGAGCCTCTATAATTGGAAAGCCCTAGGACTGCCTGGTGTGTGGATTTATCAGCAGTCTGCCCTGGCCACTCCAGCCACCTCTGCCTATGTGCCAGGGATGAGGGTGACAAAGGTATCCAGGGGGTCCACTCTAAGTAAGACTGAAGATGTTTCTTGCCCTGGATGATGTGTGACCGCCATCTTTGGAAGTGAATCACCCAGCTGAGCCCAGTCAGTCCACAGTGCCATGGAGGGGAGTGATACATTGCCTTATGTTTCCAAGTTCGGGCATGGCTTATTGCACAGAAAAAGAGAACTGGAACACTTACTCAGCAAGCCACCCATGGGCTTCTCTCTGTAGGAACTGGGACCACTTCCATGGACGGGGGTAAGAGAGGTGCTGTGCCCCACCCCCAGCGGCCTCACTGGTTTTGCCCCATGTGGGGTACCCAGTGAGGCCAATCCTCTCCTCGTTTCACTTTGCTCTGAGCATGGAGCCCACAGAGCAGGAGCTGTCTGCTTTTGGTTGCTGATTTCCCTGACAGCACCCAGTGATTTAAGCAATGCCCAGAACCTTGTCTTTTGTCCCTTTTCCCACCTCAGAGCTCTGAATGCCCTGTTCTTGCCTGTACTGGGCAAGGGGAGCCCCCCAAATGGATTCTGGCAAAGATGTGGAAGGCAAGAGGACTCAGTGCCCAGCAGAACCCCCAGGACACATTGGAGCCCAGCACAGGCCCTGGCGCTCTCTGCCTGTTGACTCCGGACATGGTATTTTATATTTTATTACTGGTGGCCCAGGGTTGAGGCTGTAAATAAGTGTTTTTGCTGGCATCAAGGGACACCATCTCCTGGGCTGCATTTCATAGAGAAAACCATGTTCGGAGGTTTATGGTATCCATTTTCTCCTCTGCATGCTGTGCCAGGAGCAAAACAGAGCTTGCTTCTGGGGATGGGGGAATTCCATTCTTATCCCATGCTGACCCTTCTGGAAGGCACATGAGCTTGCTGCAGAACAGCCCCTGGGTGTCTTCTCATGGATGTGCCCTGTGTGTTCCCTGAGTGTCAGGGCCAGAGCCACTGAAGAAGTAGTCTCAGTGTGACACCGAGGGGTTGGCCATCACTGTTGTTTGTGCCTCTACCCATGACTTCCAGACCAGCTGGCACAGAAAGTGTCACCAGCCAAGGTTGCTGAGGTCCTGACTGAGCCTCTTACTGGACAAGATACCCCAGATGATTAAGATTTGGAGGAGGAAGCTTGGTGACAGGGCAAGAAATGAGAAATGTGAACTGTCCATTAACAAAATCTGTTTAAAAATACCAATTAACTTCTTCGACACACACATGTGCGCAGACACATCCGAATGATTTCAGTGCATTTAGGTAAAACAGGATTACTCTTCACGTCTCAACAGCTAGAGACTGGAGCAGGCTGCAGAATCGACACACAGCTGGACTTCAGGGCTTGGGGATCTGACCGACAGCTTGCTCTTGACCTGTGTCCCCATGCACCAGGGGCCTGTGGAGGAGTAGCCGGGGATTGCCAGGGGGCTGGTGGGGCCAGCTGGGAACGGCTCCCTGTCTGGCTGGGCAGCTCCAGAGTCCACTCGGCACCACCCAGGGAGGCGATGCTTCTCAGCTCCTTTGCTTGCTCCTTAGTCCTGGCTTCACTTCCATGCTAAGCATGGAAAAAGCAAGTCACAGGGAAGCAAAACTAGTTAGCCAGGTGCTTGGCAAAGAGCCTGAGAGTCAGGTCAGACCTGGGAGGGATTCTGCTGCCCAGAATGCACAAAGAGTGTTTGGGAGATGAGAAAGGCAGGGGCAAGAGGACCCTCAGACCCCTGGGGGCCCTGCCAGGACCTGGGGCAAAAGGCAGAAGACCAAGTCATGTGAGGACCTGCTTAATGACAGGGGTGGATACAAGAATACACTGCTCTTAGTAACCTCTTACTTACTCCTTGGCAACTCATGTGAGTGAGAAATGATTTATAAAGTGGACGTGTGAACCAACCTCACCACCACTGCTGTTGCCAACTGCAGCAGCATAGGCAGGGCTCACCTGACCAGCCCTGGAGGAGACAGACACAGCTGGTGGCCCTCAGGCCCTTACCTTCTGCAGGCAGCCTCAGCCTCTTTCCTCTCTGCTGTGGCTGAGATCAGGATGTCCCCCCAGGCTTCCTGGGCTCAGAGGTGGGGCTTTTGAGAGGCTATTGGATCACGGATTATTATACTCATTTGTGGAGCCATCTATGGATGAGTTCAGCAGCTGAAGGTGCTATTAGGAGGTAAAGGCTGGTTAGAGGTGAGTCACTGGGTGTGACCTGGAAGGATTTATCTCTGTCCCTGGCTCTTCGTTTCCTTCTCTGCTTCCTGGCTGCCCACAAAGTGAGCAGCGTTCCTCTGCCAGACCCTTTTACCATGCCACTTCTGCCTCTGAGGAGGCTGTCTATGGACTGAGACCTCTGAAACCATGAGCCCAGATAAGCTTCTCCTACTTTAAGTCGCAGGTGTTGGGGATTGTGTCTCAGTGAGGAAGAAGGTGATGGAGACATTTCCATCAGTGAGACCAGTGGGAAGGTGCAGGCTAGCCAGCAGCCCCACGTTCCCTCTGGAATCAGCCATGTGGGTGCTCTGTCTGTCCACACAGCATGGCTCCTCAAGAAAGGGGACTTGCCTCTCTCTCTCTCACAGTGCAGCACCTGGCACATGACAGTGATGCTCATAGGCCAGCCACTGACTGATGAATCAGGGCTGCTGAGACACTGGACACTGGACCAAGCAGCTCCTCACTGGTGCCAGCAACAGTGCCCTCTGTCCTCACTCATCTTTTTGTGTAGTTTGGAGGTCTTGGGTGAGCAGCAGAATCCCCTTTCCATCCCCAACTCCCGTGGCAAGAGCATGTTCACCCCCACAAAGCTGGTTGGCATGATGTCCCCAAACATTATTGTTCTCCTGAGAGGCCTGGCTCCTTTCCTTGCTCTTGAGCCCTAACTGCCCATGTCCCTTGCTCTGGGCTGCCTCTCTGTGTCCCCCAAAATCTGCATATGCTTGTTTGTGAGGTGAACCCTTGGGAGGCACTTAGTGCCTGGACTCACAGAGGTGTCTCCTAAATGCCTCCTCTGGATGCCCTGGTGTCCCCAGACCTGGCCCTTTAGACCACTCACGAAGTCTCTTCTATCCAACCTGTGGCTTCCCTCCTAGTCCATGTCCCTGCCCAATGACAACACTGTCCCTGCCTGGGAAGGGCCCTGATGGTCAGAGGTGGTTCTGGCTCCTGACAGAGCATGTGTTGACTGGGGAGTGACAAGTACGCTCCACAGAGAGCAGATGTATCCTCCACAGCTGTCTCTTTTGGTGAAGACAGGGATGAAAGAAGCAGCTGCCAGCCCCCTCTTGCCCCGAGCCTGTGGATTCCCTGCCTTGGGCTGGCCAGGAGCTGACTGCTGAGGAGGTGGGGTGTCCTAAGGGGGCTCAGGTCTGGTTTCCAGAAAGATGAAGCCTGTGTTGACAGTGTGCCAGGGTGGGGTGTGCAGGGAGCCCCAACTCAGGTCTCAGTGTCGGAGCCACAGGGCACCAGGAGAACCTGGGCAGGGAGGGTCTGAGCTGGTCCCAGAGGCACTAGACCACTTTGTGCACATAGGGAAGATGTCAGCAGAAGCCCTGGAGAGAAGCTGTCCTGTTGACAAGCAGTGGAAACAGGGTGGAACCTCACCAGTGGATGGGGGGACACAGACCTTGAGGTCCCAGCTGTGAGTAGATGTCCTGCAACTGGAAGAGGTGCAAAGGCCACTGGCTTGGGGTCCTGAACACTGGCTACATAGTGCAATCACCCAGGGAATTCTACAGGAAACAACTGGGCCAGTCTCATGGGGCTGGGGCTTGGCAGGTTTTCAACCCCCTCCTTTCCCAGGAACATCTGAGGGACAACTGAACTCTGTCATTGCACTTCCCAGCCTACTGGGTGCGGGAGATTACCTGAAGGCCCATTCTGTCTTGGAATAGAGGTGCTATTTTGAAAGTCTCTTTTTTCCTTTTCAATTCAACAGGTTTTTGCAGAATTGAGTGTATGTTGTGCTCAGGGAGGAGTAGTGGCTGGGTGGGCCCTGGCCTCTCTTCCTCCTCTTGGAACAGGGCACCAGACTGTGGAGGCCGGGAGAGATTTTGCAGGATCTTGGGAACTGACTAGTAGGAATCGATCAGCTGACAGACCAGCCGAGCCTGTGGCTTAGGGACCAAAGCTCTGACTGCAACTATGAAAGCCTTAGAATCTTTAGTCTTCTACCCTCTTTCCCCCCAAATAAGACCTAGCCAGAAGATAATCAGCCTTGAAAACTAGAGATCAAAAACGCCAGCCCCAGTCAGCCTATCCTTGCCTTACTGACCATCACTATTCTCTTGTGCGATGGCTACTCTGTAAGGCAGGTAAGGCAAGGACGGGCTGATTGGGGCTGGCATTTTTGATCTCTAGTTTTCCGGGCTGATTATTTTCCAGCTAGGTCTTATTTTTAGCAAGTATAGGATCATAGCAACTGCAAACAAGTGTAGCTTCCCTTCTTCCTTTCCTATTTGTATCCCTTTTATTTCTTTCTCCTGCCAGATCACTGTAGTTAAAATGTCAAGCACTATCCTGAACAGGAGTGGTGAGAGCAACATCTTTGCTTCATTCCTGATTTGAGAGGAAATGCTTTCCATCTCTCTCATTCGGAATGATGTTGGCTGTGGGTTTATCCCTGAAGGCCTTTACTATGTGGAAGAATGATCCTTCGATACTGAGCCTCTTTGGGGCTTTCATCAGGAAGGATGTTGAATTTTGTCAAAGGCTTTTTCTGCATCAGTTGAGATGATTGTGTGATTTTTATTCTAGAAAAAGTCACCATAAGACATTAGATGGTAGACAGATGGCTGATAGATGGGTAGATAGGCAGACAGACATACAGACAGGCAGAGGCTCCTCGACTTACAAAAGGGTTACACAAGTGACCAGCAAATCCACCATAATTTGAAAACATCGCTATGTGGAAAATACATTTAACACACCCAACCCGCCAAACATCCTAGTGTGGCCATAGGCCTCGAACATCTCAAGACTGAGGGGTTGACTGGGAGCTGCAGCTTGCTGCTGGTGCCCAGCAGACAGGACCAGACTGCATATCCCTGGCCTAAAAGATCTAAATTCAAAGTACAGTTTTTATTGAATGCATATGGCTCTCATGCCATCATAAAGTTAAAAAAAATTTCAAGTTGAACCACTGCACAATGTGTCTTGGAATACTTCAGAATGTGAGGACAGAGTTTTATGCAGGAATATATGCAGACTAAAACCACCAACTTCTGCAGCAGTAAGGGAAGGAGGCTGTGCTTGGCAACACAACTCAGGGAGAAGAGATAGAGTGATGGAGATTGTGATATAATGTTAATGCAGAAAAATACACAAATCTTCCTTAAACAAATTCCATCTCAACTGTGCAGGAAGTGGGCCATAATTTTCAAGTATTGGTGTCCTTCAAATATTCACAATATTATATTACATTACTTTCTTCTGGAAATTTTAGTATTTCCCAGCTTTTCTACAACAGGCATGCACTATTTTTATAATCAGAAATTATAACAAAAAAGTCAGTTGAATGGCAAGTAGCTTTTCTCCCTGGACGTAGTTTCCACATTTAGCAAACAAAAAGATGAGGCTCCTGGTTATTGTTGGGTAAGGGCTAAATAAAATTTTGTATAAGAATATCTCAAATGTTTCAGGAGATAGCCTTATATGGAAACAATATTTATTATTTATCTGTAATTCAACTTTAGCTAGTTATCCCTTTGATTTATCCATCAACTTGACCTGCAGGAGAAGATGGGTAAGTAGAAGCTAGGTGGGAGATTTCCAGGCAAGCTCCCCGAGCTTGTCCCAAAACCATAATCCTGAATGTTGAAATCCCAAAAGATCAAAATCTCAAAAGACCCAAATCTCTAAAATCTAAAATCCAAAAAGACCAAAATCCTGAAAACATAATTCTGAGAAAAATAATACAAATTCATTTTAATTATACTTATTTACATATTTAAGAGGGAATTCATTTGGGAGAATTATGAAAACATGCTAGAACCCTGAATAGGCTACTTTACATAATAAAATAGGTAATTACATTACACATAGTTTTGCAAGCATAAACAGATACACTAATGAGCGTCACACCAGAACATTTATGAATAGATGAACTATATTTGTAGAGAATGGGTTGAAAGGCAAAATGTTTCAGCATATGTCACTGTGCTTGGTAATTGTGGTCATCATCTGCTATACTACGGTGGACAACTAAGACTTTTGATGATTTTGATCAGCAACTTGGATGGATCACAGCGCACAACTGAACAGGAGTTAGTCTCCTCTCCAGAGTTTGGCTTTCTACCTACTTGTATAGTTTGTTTTCCCGAGTGAGAATTGTGGGTTTCTTTATTTAGGTTTTCAGGATGTCAACATTTGGGATGTAGTCTTTTGGGATGGCAAGTTTTAGAATTTTAGACTTCAGGGATTTTGATCTTTCAGGATTTCAACATTTGGAATGAGGCTTTTGGGATTAAGATCAACACTCTTGAGAGATCCCTGGATGCCTGAGGCAATGGGGCCCATCCCTACAGCAGGGGCACCGTCCCCTGAGTCCCTCCATGTCCTCCTATCACTGAGCTCCGTACTTTCTAGACTAAATGACAGCTGTTTCAGCATCTACATTTATTTTTATGTAAACAGTAACAAGAATTTTGTTGTGTTGCATGCCGATATTCTTAGTTCATGTTGTATTCCTTTTTTCTTAAATTTGGTAAATTTGGGAGAAAGCAATGGTCTTAGTGTTGGACATGTTGGGTGTCAGATATCATGGAGCATTCAGTGAGGCTGAGGTGGGCAACTGAGATTTCAGGGTTAGTGGGGTTAGCTGGTCATTGAAGCCGTAAGAGCAGGTGAATTTGCTCAGGGAGAGCACAGAGGACTAGAAGAGAGGGAGACCAAGGATAAATCATTTTCTCTACCCATGGAAGGGATGTGTGTGTGTGTGTGTGTGTGTGTGTGTGTGTGTGTGTTGAGAGCACTTCAAATCTAGTCTCTGAAATTTTCAAGAGTACTTTACATCATTACTAACTAGAGTTGTCATGTCATATGACAAACCTCTTGAATTTATTCCTCTTATCTAACTGCAATTTCATATCCTTGGTCAATCTCCCTCAATCCTCACCCTCCCATATTATCATCTAAATCACATTTATGGATTTTTCCTCTGATCATCACCCAGCTTTGTGGACACCTTCTCTGGGTAGGAACTATTCTGGCCCCATATCTTGAGTGACGAAGCTGATGTCCAGAGGACGGGCAGTAACCTGCTCCTACCAATGCTGGCACAGGGAGGGTTCCTCAGCCTTGTGTTCCACCACTCGGTAATTTCATCCTCAGGAACAGCCCGTGTCACTGCTGGGGTGGAAAAGCCACAGCCACTCCAGGGCCTCCCCACCCAGCATGATCCCATTGCTTTCTCTGGGTCTTTCTCCCCCTCACCAAACCAAGTCCTGAAACTTTCTTAGAAATCCAGAAAATTAAGTAAAATAAGAACACTGTAAAATATAAATGATCTGGCACAAATTAATGAAAAGTTCTTTGCTCGTAAAAGGAAAATAAAGATTCAGTTCACTGAGACAAGGAAAGCTCTGTGGATGAAGCCGACATTTTCCATTTGGCTTCAACACCTCCCAGTGTCATGAGCAGGGAGGGAGGTGCTTAATGTTCGAAGGCTGGCTACATCTGAGGAGCAGGAAGGAGGGGCATCTAGCACTGGGAGCAATCCCAGGAAGGACAGTAGGAGTGAAATGGTGTTGTTTTCACTTTCTGGCTGAGGAAACAGGCATAGAGAAGACTGGTGACATGCCCAGAGTGACCCAGCAGGTCAGTTGTGAGGCTAAACCTAATCCCAGGCCATGAGCTTTCCAGGACTTGACTCTGCTTGTAGACCAGCAACTCCAACCATCTCCAATCTCCCAAGGTCTAAGGAGGATCTAGTTTCAAATGTCAGAACTGACCACTGTGCAGGGTCTGCCTTCTGGGATCACCTCATTGCCTAGGGGGTGGCCAGTCACTTTCTAGGCATCTTCATGGTCATCCTTGGGCTCCCTTCCCATTCCTGTCTCGCTCTGAAATGATTCTAATACCTTCTCCAGATTCAGCAAGAAGGAGAATGTGAAGATCATAGACGCTGATCACCAGATAAACTGTGTTTGAGCCCCTTTATGAGCATGGTGTCCTGGGGCAATGTGTTTGACCTCCAGGACTCAGTGTCCTCATCTGCAGATGGGTACATAATTGTGGCTCCTGGGGATGTTATAAAGATTAATTACACATTGAAGACATTGAGTAACCCATCATGTTCCATCCTAGACTCCACCCTCCATCTCCCCCCAGCCTCAAGTGAACCAGAAGCATGAATGGTGGGGAAAGAACCATGGAAAGAAAGTCTGGTCCTGAGGTGCACAGCATCCTCTCTTCCTACAAGGTAGCACAGATCTGCTTGTAAAAATCACACTCAAGTGGACCCATGTCTGGGGTGGGACCATGTCCTGGGTCCTTGTTCTCCCTCAGGTCCATGATAGGACAAACAAGGACATGAAAGAAGCTGTTCTTACCATTAGGGTCAGGTGAGAGAACCTGCTGGATGGAGCCTGGTACTCAGGTATCCATCAAGAAGCTCTTTAGAAGGTGAAATCCTGCTGGCACTCAGGGACGGTGGTGTGGCCATTTCAGGTAACAGATACCCAAAGCTCTGTGTAGGAGGATGGAGCCCCCTTTGTGGCCAGGGTCCCCTTTGTGGCCAGAAGAACATGCCCATGGAAGGCACCCTGTACCCAGTGTTCCTGCCTTTGCCTGGCTCCTGGTCCAGCCTGCAGTCCTCTGCCAAAGGTTGAAGTCATGGCCACCTTCTCTTCCAAGGCTGGCTCTGTGGCTGTGCCAAGAGCTGGGCATTAGCTCTCCTTCACTTATTTGGAGAGGGTGAATTATGCCACGGTCGTGTTAACCATCATTTGGAGATTGTTTTTGGAGACAGCAAACTCTTTAGCAGCAGGCATTGGAGATTACACAACAACTATTCAGGCAAGACTCTTGGATACTCAAAATAAACCTGCCAAGGTGAGGTAGTCATTCAGTGGTGCTCTGGGGACAGTTTACAGGCTCACCTTTGGAACATGCCATGGTGAGCGTGCCGTCGCCCCAGCCAGCAGCCAGGCCTGCTGCACAGCAGCAGGGTTCGCCCTCACTTAGGTCAAGGTGGTGCTGGGGTGGCTTGATGGAAAGAAGTGGATTGGGCTCCAGAAACATCACTACCTCACTTGCGCTATCTCACCACACAAGGGGCCCAGTGTTAGGCCTGGCCCCGGGCTCGTCACACGTCCAGCTCTGTTTCCACCCTGGGCTGCAGCATGCAGTCTGGTCCCTGGGCTCCCTGGCCAGCTCCCACGTACTTCGTGCTCTTCTGTCTGCATGCTGAGAGCCACAGCTGGAGGCCTGCACGGCTTTTCTGGGCACATTCGTGGGCAATGCTGACACATTCTGAGGACCCCCATGGGAGTGTCCCTTGTAGACTGAAGAACTGAACTTTGTTCCTTTCAACCTCTGCTGAGTTGTAAAGTTTAAATGGATCTCAGAGAAAATCGAAGCCAGTGACTATCCACCTTGTTTGAATCCACCCCTTAAAAATCATATTGGATGCCTGTACGGGTTTCCTAGCGCTGTCACAACAAAGTGCCACAGGCTGGATGACTGAAACAACACACATTTAATTTCTCTCTGTTCTGGAGGCTGGAAGTCCAAGATCAAAATGCCAGAGGGCTGGTTTCTCCTGAGACCTGTGTCTCACGTGGTCAACCCTTTCTTTGTGTCTGTGTCCCAATCCCCTCTTCTTTTGAGGACACCAGGCATACTGGATAAGGGGCTCCCCATGTGCATTAGGGTTCTCTAGAACAGAATATGTATAATTATAAGCCCCACAATGGCTGTCTTCAGGTAGGAGGCCCAGGGAAACCAAGATCTGGAAGCCTCAGAACAAGCTGGACTGGTGATGCAGCCCTGGCTGAAGGCTGAAGGCCTGAAAGCTGCTGGTGCAAGTCTACATTCAAAGGCCGAGGAATCTGGGGTCCACAGGACCCCACAGAAACAAAAGCACACCTATCCAAGAAGGGTTGCCCGTGCGTGTGTGCGAACTTCCCCTCCTGCTTTTGGTTGCGTTGGCCCCAACCTACTGGGTCGTGCCACTCACGCTCAAGGCAGGTCTCCCCTCCTTTGCTGACCCATGTGCCCGTCTTCTCCAGACAAGCCTTCACAGACACTCCCAGGCCCGTGCTCTCTCAATTTCCTAGGCTTCCCTCAATGTAGTCAAGTTGACCGTTATGCCTAGCGATCTTGTTTTGAGTTAATTACTTCTTTAAGGACTCTATCTCCAGTAGACTCATATTGGGCAGCACTGGGTGTCAGGGTTTCGACTTGGGAATTTGAGGCAGACTCAATTCAATACATAAAAATGTCAAAGCCCAGTACACAGAAAACTGAAATGTAAGTTAGAACAAACAAAAACAGTTCAGTAATCCCACCACATGTGAAAATATTTGATCTTTGCTATTGTATTCTCTTTCTTAAAAAATTACAGCAGTCACAATCCACTGTCATGATTCCACACGCACTAATGGCTGCGGCTTACGGTTTTGCAGGCCAGGCCTGCACCGATGTCTTCCAACACTGACCTCAGAGGCTAAGTGGATGCTGGCCGGGGTCAAAGCCTTCATCTTAATGATGAGGGAGCTGATAGGCATGAGGAGGCCTGGCTGTGTTGGTGGCTTGGGGCTGGGGACCAGGGACTCTGGGCTTCTCCTGAAGGGAGAATGAGGAGGCAGGGTGAGAACTGTAGGGTGAGAAACATGTCTGAGACACATGCTGAGGACCAAACAGGGGGCCAGTGGACTCGAGTCCAAGTAAGGATGGATGGAGCTGCCAGGAGCCATGCTCTGGGTCATGCAGGGACAGAAATAAGCTGGGGACAAGAACGTCCATGGAGGGGCCGGTGAGATAGCTCAGCGGCATAAGCGCCTGCCTGGCAAGCCCAAGGTCCTGAGTTCAACTCCCGGTACCCACATACGAAAAAGAGGACCGGTGATATCGCTTAGCGGCACGGGCGCCTGCTGGTGCGCGATGTCCTGAGTTTGACCCCCGGTACCCACCAAAAAAAAAAAAAAGAACGTCCATGGAAAGCCAAAGCTCACCAGCACTGCGGGCTGGTGATGGCACAGGGGTGCTGCCTGCCATGGGTGTCAGAAGGAGTGCTGTCCTGAAAGGCGACAGCATGGAGGCTGGTGTGACAAGCCAGCTCACACCCTTGACAGCTTGGGGAAGCCTGGGAAAGAAGGTTTAATCAAGTGCCACAGGAAGCCATTCCTAAAATTCTAGCCATGCGCCCAGTGTTTTGCCAGTTTCCTTTCTAAAATACAGATATATTATAGTCAATCACTTGATTATGTAAGTACGTATTGTTGCTTTGAGAGAATGGAAAGCTATGGCTTTGTAATACAGTGAAAATTCTTTAACCTGGCATTTGAGTCTCAGAGACTTTTGGTACCTTCCTACAACTTGAATCTTCTTTTTCATTTGTCATTTATAGTCCCCTCCACACCTGTCACACATGTATGTATGCTAGAAGAGGCGTGCCGGACATGTTTTAGTAATACTGATGTATGGTGCTCTGATAGTTTTTAATACTAAAAATAATTTCAAACAATATCATACATAGCCTAAACTGCTTTTTGTAAAATAGCTGCAAAATAAATCATATGTATAAAGAATGTGAAAAGGGTATCTGTATAGTCAAAACAAGAAAAATATAATACACATCTGTATGACACAAATTTTTGAAATTTGTTGAGCCTCGCTTTATAACTAAATGTTACAAATATTTCCCATGTGGGAAAAGAATATATTTTCCATTTAATAGGTGTGATAACTGTAGTGTTAAAACCTTTTATTAATAAGGAAAAAATATATATAAACACAAGCCAGTTAAGATAGTTATACAGCTGGTGTCGCTTGGTTCATTGAAGGGAAAGTTTTGTGCTAATAATTTTCTGGACAACGTCTCATGCCTATACCTTGTACTCTGAACGACAACTGTGAATATAACAATATGCAATGTGTTGATTATTGTTACTCTCCTACTAGCCTGTTTTGAAACTCCATTTTACTGTTATTTCTTACTTTTTTCTGTTTAAAATTAAAAAAAATAAGGTAAGCTTGTCTATTTGTCCTGCTGTTCTTGCTTTATATATATTTAAGGATGCTATTAGCAACATTCAAGTTTAGAATTTTTTCCATGTTATTATTCCCCTACTGTATTTTATTTCATCCACTGATTTCAATTATTCTGTGGTTTTAGGTTTCATATTTATCTTTTACACATCATATAATTGAATTTGGTTTTTCATTTTTACTCATATTGATGGTCCTCATATCTTAGGGAAGAGTTTTATTTTCCCTTACATTCAATATAGGATTCATACCACCAATTTTACTGTGTAATTTATATTTGCCTTATTCCTTTTTTTGTCTTATCTTTTCTGCCTTATTTTGGATACAGTGATTTAAAATCTGATTCTACTGTTTTTTTTGTGTGTGTGTGGGTACCAGGGTCGACCTCAGGACCTCATGCACCAGCAGGCGCCCGTGCCGCTGAGCGATATCACCGGCCCTTTTTTTTTTTTTATATGTGGGTTCTGGGAGTCGAACTCGGGCCCTCGCGCTTGCCAAGCAGTTATGCCGCTGAGCCATCTCACCGGCCCTGATTCTACTGTTATCCCTCTACTTGTTTTAAAGATAACATCCTATCTCTGTTCTATTAATAGTTACCTATTTCAAAATGCATGTTTAAGAATGTCTAATCTTTACTAACCTCTTGTTATTTCAAATGATCTACTTGGCATACTTAATTTCTAGGTTAACGACTTTAGATATCAGTTTACTGTGACCCTAATGAAACACGAGTTGTTCAGGATTCTTCATTTATATGGGCTCTTTCTAAGATGTTGAAGCCACTTTTGTTTTTCAAACTTGACATTCTTTTAACTGTCAAGGCATATTTTGTAAGTTTTAGGTCTGAGACAATCTAGGTATATCCTCACTGTTTTCACGTCATTGCATGGCTTCCTGACTTCTAGGCCAGCTCAGCGTTCCATTTCAAATACGCTGCTTCTGCTGTGTCTGTCATTTGTCTCGGGGAGGGTCCACAGCACTGTGGCAGTGTTTTCTAGTAGTTCCTCTGGAAATGACTCACCAATTCAATGTATTTCAGGTCCTTCTTGCCTAGAACAAAGAATTGAACAAGACAAGCCCAAAACAGTGCCAAACATTTATTTAAAAAGTGAGGGGTGAAGGGTTAAGGGGAAAACAGGCTCTGCAGAGCAAACTTGGGCCAAACAAAAGAGGAAAGGAGAAAAAGAACAAAAATAAAACTACACCTTGGTCTAGAAGACACAGAGCAGGTTACCATGAAGAGCCAGGAGAGTGGGCTCCTTGTGGCATCTGTGTCCTTGTATGTCACCCACATCCCATGGGATCCCAGAGAAATTCTACATATGGGGTCTTGGGAATTATTTGGTGCTGTCCTGGGATTTTGTAAATAACAGGTCCTGCTTATTCCCCCAGCCAGTTTTGCCACACCCCACTCACTATCTATCTCAGCAGGTACTGAGATTGGGCAACTTGCAAAAATGCATCTTGGTCTCCACATATCTATAGACAAGAACCAAGCTGAGAAATCTACTCAGTGGCAAACAAGGCCACTTCTCATAGAAAATAAAGACTTAAAGAGAGGGGATCAAGAGCTTCTGAGAACAGTGACTGTTACCAATTCAGTTCCAGGGTTAGAACTGGCCCTCAGTCAGGGATGGTCCCCAATTCCAGAGTGGGGACTTCTGCTGGAGCCCAGTGGGATCTCCATGCACCTTCCATCCCTCCCCTGCACCGTGGGAGTATCTGTTTAGTGTTTCTCTCTCTCCTGCTTACCATTGTATTGTGGGGTGGGAATGGAGTGAGGGGCAAATAATTTGTCTTTTTAGTTTGTGGGTTTCTAGACCTGACTTGGACGAGAACGGAGTTTACAGAGCATGCAAGACAATGAGACAAGCCCTTGAGGCCGTGTTGCAGCCCACCCTGTGTCCGGCTCAGGCGTGGCCCTGGCTGGAACCCAGCTCTGAGGATCTGCTGCTCTGGGAGCTCCCGGCCTCTCCTCAGCTGCTTTACATAGAGACCAATGGGGACATTTTTACAAAGATGTCTATCCTGAGTTCTCCTTCTCTTAACGTTAAATATAAATGAAACTAAATAAGTAAATGAAAATAAAACATTACACACAAATAATGTAAATATTCCCCATGTTATATCTTTTTAAATAACAATATCTTGGGGCTGGCGAGATAGCTCAGTGGCATAACCACCTGCTGGCATGTGAGGTCCTGAGTTCGACCCCCAGTACCCACAAAAAAATAAAAATAAAAAAATAACAATATCTTTAAAAGGTTTCTAGGATTATTTAAGTTATCTATCTAGCTATGAAACTCACCTGTCCTCTTCCTTGGAGGTGGTTTGTGAACATCAACATGGATTAACATAAAGATCATCATGGGCTCAGATGAAGGGTGGCAAGTACTGTCCAAGGTCCCCTGCATAGAGTGGACTTCCTGCTGCCTTTGGGTCTGCTGACTGCCCCATGATCTCCCCAGGAAGCCCACAGGAGCTGCCCCAAAGGCTCAAAGGGCTCCTCTGACTTACTCCCTCACCCAAGCCTCCACCGATCACGGTTTTCTCAACTTAGTTTTTAAGTGTAAAGTGATGTTTTCAAGATCTTGCTCCCTAATACCTGGGGTGAAGCTGGTCCTCATTGCTTTTCACTTTGAAAATGGTACATAGAAATACTCAGCTGGACTGAAACCCAGATTCGCTCCCTGCAGAGACCATGGCACCTGCCTGTCACTCCCACTCCTGTCCCTGTCCTCAGCTCCATTAAGTGTGGATTCGGAGGGGAAACCCCCAGGCCTGACCAGCCGCAGTCTGTGTTGGTTTACAGGGCTGTTATAAATTTGGAATTTGGAGGCCAAATTCTGAAATTGAGGTGTCACCAGGGCTGGGGCTGGGGCTGGGGCTGGGCCTCTCTTATTGGCTTGCCCAGGGCCATCTTCATGTTCACATGACAATCTCCCTTTATGGCCAGCTGTCTCCAAACTTCCCTGCTCACGAGGATGCCATTCTTTTGGGATTAGGGCCCATTCTGATGACCTCACCGGAAGTTGATGCTCTCCATCCAATTCCATCTCCAAAACAAGCTCACATTCTGAGGTGCTTGGATTCAGATTCAGTGTTAGCCAGCTTTCCATCAGTACCACACATGCCTTAGGTAATAAGATAACAAGCTTACAAGGAACAGAGATTTCTTTTGGCTCACAGTTTTGGAGGTGTTGGTCCATTACCAGTTGTGCCTTTGCATTGTGCCTGTGGTGAGGCAGCCATCATGGTGGGAGTGTGTGATGGGAGTGAATGGTAAACAAAGCCACTCACCTCGTGTCAGAGAGCAAAAGAGAACAGGAAGGGGCTGGGTCTCACAATCCTTTTCAAGGCTATAATCCCAGTGACCCAAATAGCTCCCACTGGACCCCTACCACCTAAAGCTTCACCAATTCCTTATAGCCCTACCCTGGGGACCAAGATTTCTGGGGGGACATTCAACATCCAAACTGTAGCAAAAATCAACATATGAAACTTGAGGGGGCACAATTCAACCTCTAGCACCATCATATCTCCAGTTTCTAACATGGCTCCTGGCACAAAAACAGACCTAAGGAATATTTGGAGAATTAATAGTGAATGAAGGTGTAAACTGGAATCTATTTTATCAACAGGCAAAATGTGTTCAAGGCCCAAGATTTTTACGTTATAGCAATAATTCTGCACTGGAAAATCTAAAAGAGGTGTTACTAAACATTCTTGTTAGTCATAAAAACTTTAGTAAAGTGTAGCAGAGGATGTCTCACTTTAACTTATGTGGCTTCCTGAAGAACACTCCAAGATAAACCAGTTATGAAAGTACCACTCAGTAAATGGCTGAGCTGAACCTACACAGGGTCATTACCCAAACATAGTTAAAATTGAGAAGAAAGCTGCCCAGAGGAATGGCTTAGACTTCAATGGCTGCTCTTGACCTGGTGCTAATCAGATGGCTACCTGGCCCCCTGGAACCCTGCAGGGGCACCTCTGTTTTAGGAGCAGCCTACCTCTCTGCTCTCTGCACCATCAAGATGTGGCTGGGAGGAGGCATCCCCCTTATTCCTCTCCCACCAGCCCCAAGATGGGAAGAGCTATGTTTGCAACTATTATAACAAAGAGGTATGTCATTTTGAAATTTCAACATGCATGTTCACATTTTATATGTGACATGTATCTTAGTGACTTCCTTCATTGCTGGAACAAAATACTTGACTCTCAAAACTTAAAGGAGAAAAGGTTTATTTTGGCTCACAGTTTGTACAGGATTCAGTCCGTAGTTGGCTGACTCCAAGGCCAGATGGCATGGCAGAGGGGCATGGTGGAAGAAAAGCTGCTCATGACATGGAGGACAGGAAGCCGGGAGTGAAGGGAGGAGCCTGGGAGAGAGATAACACCATCCAGGCCATGCTCCCCACGACCCAACTTTTCCAACCAGACCTCGCCTCCTATCAGCCCCTGTAATCCAATCACCTTCCAGAAGCCCCACCTAAGAGCACATGAGGCTCTTGGGGGGACATCTAGATACAATCATAACTACACATATTCACCCAAACAGAATCATACAACACGTGCTGTTTTATCACTTGAACTTGCAATTTATCCAATCAAAACTGTGAAGCATGCTGACACCTCTATGGTCCCATTTTGGAATGCAGCTTTCCTAGGGCCCCACTGTTACCGATGGATCTGTATCAATGCTAAATTTGCCAATTTAAATGTCATTCATGAACTTCCCTACATGTATGTTTGTGTGATCATATCCTGACATCACGCCAAGAAGAGTTGCTGTGTCAAAATGAGTGTGTTTTATCCTAAGGTTTTGACGATATCTTCCAGAGAGTTGGGCTTGTACCCCCCTCACCAACGGGGCTTGACCCATGTCCACTCACAGCCTAGCACCAGCTGATCTTCTTTTAAAATCTCGCCAACCCCACAGACAAAACCGAAGTCTCCCTGTTAGAATAATTTACATTTCCTAACAACATGCCTGGTTTGGGCCACCTGCATTTGTTTCTTTTTTGAGTTTCTTTCCTATTCTTTTATTATTAAACATGTTAAAAGTTGTTCCTAAGTTTGTATTAGTATAATTAGTATTATAAAAATATCTTTGTATATGTAAGTTTCTTATTTCAGAACTATTAGTTTCAGAATTATTGTTTCTATGCATCTGAATTCTGGGTAAAGTGAAATTATTTTGTGAGTCTTAATATTGAATGATTTTCAGAAGAATTCAACCAATTTATGTCTCAGATTATTTATGAGTGTATCAACTTTTTTCACCATTTCTTTAATTCTAGATGTGAAGCTGCAGGAAAAACAACTATTTCCACGTTTTTCCTCATTGCCCCCCAATGTAATTTTTTAATGATTTCTTTGGCAATCTTCTCTATTGTCTCTTTCTTTGATGTCAATTCTTCATTTTTGGATGGATATTATTCCTTTCTCTCCTCTTGTTCTGTGTTCCCTGAGGACTTTTCCACTTTCTTCTCCTGAACAATGAACAGTTGTTTTGGTGTCGTGTCTCATTGCTGAAAATCTTTCTTGTTCTCAAGTTGCTCTCTTTTCAGGGTGCTTTCTTCTTGCTTTAAGTACATTCTCTCTCTCTCTCTCTCTCTCTCTCTCTCTCTCTCTCTCTCTCCTGCTGCTTAATTATCTTTTTAATTGATCTATGACTCTATAGTTTGATCCTGGCAAGTCCCCTAAAGGCCCGTGGCTCCTGACAAGGGCTGGGATAGGCTGGCATAGGCTGGGATAGTGGCAGTGCCTGGATCATTTGGGGCATTGAAGGGGACAGTGGGATCCTGGCTCCTGCTTTCTCTCTTCCCCCCCCTTCCTCTTTTCTCTCTTTGGCGTCTGGCTGAGAAGTGAACAGTTTTGCTCATTTCTGTGCTTCTGCTGTGATGTCCCATCACAAGCCCAAAGCAACAGTGCCAATTAACCAGAGAGAAGCCTCCAGAATTGTAAGCCAAAATAAACCCTTCCTTCTTATAAGCTGCTCTGTCTTGAGTATTTATTATAGTGACATAGCTTGACTAACACAGATCAATCAGTCTACTTATAGCTATCACACTTAGATGCAGTCTTTAGCTACTTTTGCTTCTGAGGAAAGAGACGGAGATATCTGCACTATTGGTTGCTATTAGGTTGTCATTGCTCAGCAAATAGTTTTTGAAAGGATGGAGGGACAGAGATTGGTGGCCCACTGACTGCTCCAGGGCTCCTGGGGTCCTGTTTCTTCTTTTGCTCACTATGTAGTATTTTCCCATTTCCACAGAGGCCATGATTATTGTCTTAGCTCAGGGTTCCATTTGGCTTACAGTGACAAGTCCCACCCAAGAGTGACAGAAATGCATCACTTTGCCAGGGCTGTCATTTCTGATGTTCTCCTTCTCTCAGGTTTGGGTTCAGAGTCTCGAGACCAACAGAACCCAGGTCTGAATTCTTGTGGTCTTCCCTGAGTGGTCAAAAGATAGACATAGACGATGTCATTTTTGGGAGAGAGGAGGAAGTGACAGGTCTCAGAGCTGGAGAGCAAGACCACTCAGTCTCCTGGTGTCCCTGTAGCTAGAGGTGGCCATGCGATGCTGCTATAATGGGGGATGTGTCAGCTTCCTGTCTACCACCTGTTCTTAACTCTCTTCTTGCTAATAACCCTCATGTTATTGCTTAGTCCAGTTTTGTTTGTTTTGTTTTATTGTGTTTTCTGGGGGACTTTAAGGAGTGCTCAGACTAGCCTGGCAAGCACAGCGCTGTTCACAGTCCCCAGAATGTGGCTGGCTGCCAGGTAAGAGTTCAGGAGAATGTAAATACCACTTCTCAAATATCTGCCATGCTGCAGGCACTTTTGCAAATGCCTTACACATACTAACACATTTTACCACAACAGCCATGGGAGATGGATGCTGTCATTATACCTGCTTAATGGACAAGGAAACAGAAACACAGAGAGGTTGAGAAACTTGCCCAAAGCTACACAGGAAATAGAAAGCAAGGGAACAGGGATTTATTTGAAGGCAGGCAGGCTGCTTCTTGGGCTCATCCTCTCCAGAACACATCTGTAAAGTAAACCCTAAGCGACTTTCACCGTCACATCTTCATTATGTGTTGAAAAGCAATAGAATCCAACAAAATGTGCAACCACTTAAGCTGACACGGGGAAAGCCGACAGATATTTGAAGCCAGAGAACCAAGCAGCCCGGGCTGAAGGCTGTGTATCCTCCTTCCTCCCATGTGTGGATCGGGTTAAATTCCCAGCCATCTTCTTCCTCCTTTCTCTTGCGTTTGTGGAAACTGCTCAGTGACCAAAGCTGCTGTGTGGCCAAGGGTGAGTGCTGCTGTGAGCACACACAGGAGGAGCCCAGGTTTCCACAGCCCAGGCTGTCTGCACGGCTCATTTGTCCTTGAAGAAACACAGCCGCATGCCCTGCCATCTACACAGCATGGCCTCGTGAGAAGACAGGCACAAGGGACCTGGGTTCAGCTCATCTGGATTCTGGGGGACCTCAGCTTCTACATCTGCACCATAAGGCTTGTTTGGGTTCCTTGGAATGAGCTGGTTTATAAAATCAGCAGGTCATGTGCAGATCCAGAGGTGAACTGATGGCAGGCACAAGGAGGGCACCTTCTCCTCACAAAGGAGAAATCTGTGGTCTTTGCACAGAGCCACGATGGCTGGCCACCCCAGAACCTAGACCCCTGGCTTAACTTCCTGCCACTGCCCACATCCAGCAGGGGGCCAACACTGCCAGGTGAGGTGGTTCACACTGAGGCATGAAGGAGATGCATTTGGGGGCCTTAGAGGGACGTGGCCATGGGCGTGTGCTCCAAGGCTCTTTTATCTGCCTCCCACCTCCCCCCAGTTCTCCAGCCCAACAGGAGCCTTACTGCCTCTGTTGGAAAACCAGGCTAAGCTCAGTTTTGCTGCAGTAACAGATTGTGAGACCATCTCAGTAGTTACCCCAGCCAGGGTCTCTGTCTTGCTTCCACAAGGTCCACTGTGGCTCCAGCTCCAGCTGGTCTCTAGGGTAGCTCTCCTCTGCGCAGCAGTTCACAGTTTCCCTCCTTGGGCTTCTGTCTCAGCACTAAGTGAAGCCCTCCCTGGTGCAGATGGAGGAATGTGCACCAGGAATGTCTGTGGTTAATGACTTTTTTTTTTGTGGGTACTGGGGGGGTCGACCTCAGGACCTTGCGCGCCAACAGGCACCCATGCTGCTGAGCGATATCACCGGCCCCTTTTTCGTATGTGGGATCTGGGAGTCGAACTCGGGCCCTCGCGCTTGCAAGGCAGGCACTTACGCCGCTGAGCCATCTCACCAGCCCTTGGTTAATGACTTTGGACCAGAAGCAATGCATGATTTCCATGCACATCTCTTCAGGAACTGGTTATGTGGCCAAATCTTCTTTCAAGGTCAGAACTTATGGTCCTTGGCATAGCTAAAGGCAGAGGGGACCACGTGCTAGTGCATGTCACCTCTGCTGCCCACAGAGCACAGAGCTGGCTTCCTTGGGTAGAGCTCCACCCTGCTCACCTCTGAGACATTACCTTCAGACCAGCCAGATTCAGGGCCATGAAGTCTTGGTAAGGAAGGGACTTAGAGGCCACCAGCTCAATTTATCCTAGGTCAGGATCATTTGAATTAGTCCTGAATAATGGCCTTCAGATCTCTCTTTGCTCACTTTCAATGATGGAGTCTCATTAGCTTATGAGCCGGAAAATTCCTTGCTGGAACTTCACGACTGGAGAATTCCACCTTTCCGTGAGTCTCCCTTCCTTCCTGGCATGGCCAGTTACAGGCTTAGTTCTCTTTCCTTAGGTAGAGCTGGCTCTGTCCACACCCATCTCCCAGGACCCTTCAGATACCTGAGCCCAGCCACATGTCTCCATCCCATCTCCAGCTTTCCAGGTTCCTTAGCCTCAGTCTCCCCCAACACCTTCTGGGTGACCTCACTGTCTTCATCATCAGTCTGTGTGTCACCTCCTTTTAGTACGGCATTCGGGTTTCCCCTCGGCCCGACCATTGCCAATTGAAGGGTCATTGAAGCTCTTGTTCCAAGTAGCGCATGGCTCAAGCCATGTCTCCCAAGCCCATATTTGTGTTCCTAGCAGGCACGTGACGTTCTGGGCTGACATTCCATCTAGAATTGCTGGAATGGGAGGCCTAAAACTTACCTCCTTTCCCTTCCAGATTCCTGTCCAATGGTTTATAGACAGAAAGAGACAAAAATAAAAAGTCCTTCTTGATGTTTGGGCATGCATCTCAGGGTTGACGAAACAGGCCTCTTTGATCTATATGGCATACACAGAGCTCTTGTTGATGGTCTGAAGGGTGAATTTGCATCTCCCCATCCTATAGGGAAGACAACGGGGAGAAAGGGTGAGCCTGACCTAGTTAGTGCACTTGCTTGGTGGTACTGATGTTGGAACACACACCCACACCCACACCCACACACACCAGGTTGGCCTCAGACAACAAGTCCTGGGCTTTGACCATACTGCTTGGATAACAGAGAGGGAGGAAGTCTTGGGCTCCTTTACTGGCCTTGAAGGAATGGGTAAAAGAAATGGGTACAAGATGCATACCGGCCCTGCCCACCGAATGCGCTCGGTAGCGTACCTTATCCTTTACTTGAAAGTCTCTGAGACAATTCCTGAATTATTGTAACAGGGCCATTTGGAATCGTGATTTGATGATCCAGTGGAGGAGATATCTCCCTTGGCTTCGCGTTATTTCCTTCTGTATTATCCAGGTTTCTTATATAAGAGGGACAAAGAAGTGAGACACGTCTTCCTATTTCTAAACAGGCTGGCAATCCACAAATATCATTTTTAGTTACAAATTCATATCATGTAGTGTAAGGATAAAACCAAGATGGCCTGAGCATGTGTTCTGCTAGAATTTAACCAACTGGAGTCCTGCCCTAAGGGGAACTGGGGCTGGAGGACCTGGTGCTTGGACAGTCCCTGTTCTCACTGTTCCTCAGGTAGGTCTCTACCTGCAATTCAGTGGCTCCATTTAGATACACTCTCAGAGGCGGCAGCTCACCCTGTCTTTCTGAATCCACCATTCCCTCCTTGGTGAGCCAGCCTGACAGGTCTTTAATGTTCCAGAGTCCCTCGTGCATAAAGGAGAGTGTTCACACTTGTGTATCTTGGACTTAATTAAAATGTAATGAATTTAGGATTTTAATAGGCAATAAATATTTTTTATATATTAACAATCAATATTTCTCCAACCATACCTTTCTAATGTAGTTTACAATTATAAATATAATAAATGAAAATTTCCTATTTTTTAAAGCTAAGGACTTCATATGGAGCTACATCCTCAGCTCCTTTTAAGTTTGTTTTGTTTTGTTTTTTTGAGGCAGGATCTTGGTAAGTGGCTAAGTTGCCCAGGCTAGGCTCAAACTTGTGATTCTCCTGCCTCAGCTTCCCAGAGTACTGGAATTACAGATGTGCACCACCACTCCCAGCTAAAATTTCCTAGTACTTATACATTTTTACTAACCTATTTAATCAAACTTTCCAAACATTTAACTAAAAGCATAAGACAAATTATCAGCCTATCTTTAGTGTCTTAAATGCTTTGTAGCAGAGGCTTATGGGAGGTGCCCACATGTGGGTCTCCTCTCTGCTGAGTACCTGGAAGGATTCTTCAGCCTCTGGCAACTTGGTCAACCTGACTAATAGCACAGAGGTTCAAGATGCCTCTTCTGGGCCAAGTCACAAAATGGCCAGAACAAGACCCCCCCCCCCAGTCTTCTTTTGCCCTGTCTCTGTGTATTAGTTATCTATCACTGTGTAACAAATCACCACCCAAACATAGTAGCTTGAAACAACAAACATTCCTTATCTGCGATTTTGATGGTTCAGGAACTCAGAAATGACTTAGCCTGTGGTTCTGACTCAGTGTCTTTGAAGAAGTTCTAGCCAAGCTGGAGGCCTGGGCTGTGGTCAACGCTTGGCTAGGGCTGGAGGATTTGCTTGTGTGACAGGTCAGTCACACGGCTGTAAGCATGAGGCCTCTGTCTTCACTGGCTGTTGGACCCAGCTCACATGGCCTCCTACAGGATGGCTTGAACGTGCTCCCAGAGGGGCTGCCAGCTTCCCTGGGAACAGGTCACCCAAGACAAAACAAGGAACAAGCCACTTTGCCTTCATGGTCTGGCTTTGGAGACCCCAAATTGTTACTTCTAGCACATTCTGCTCATTGAAAGTGAGACATCATTGAGTAAAATCCCCACTTCAGGGAGGACAGTCAAGCTCTCAGTCTTGGAGGGATGAGAATAAAGAGTTTGTGGATGCATTTTAAGACCCCCACACAGATTGCTGGAAAAGCCACATGTCCAAGCCATACCCACAGCCTGGCCCCTTGGTGACTTAGTCTAGCAGAGGCTTGGCTGAGCTGGGATAGCCCCAGAGCACTGGGAGGAAATAAACCTCTGTTGGGTGAAGGCATTGGAAGTTTGAGATTATTTCTAATCATAACATAACCTGAGTAGGGGTTGTTCTGAGACATAAACGTAAAGGAAATTACAATCGTGATTTCCTTGAGTTGAAATGGGTTTTTACATTATTTAGGCTGCTGGTAAAGTTTCATTTTTTACATTCACCTGGGACTTCAATAATGACCTTGGCAGGTACACAGCATCCCAGAAGAGGAGCCAAGATTTGGGACTAGGACAGGTCTGAATGTCCCATGTGATCCATGCTAAGCCGCTGGCTGAGCCTCTCTGGTAATGAAATTCTATTTGTTACATCCGGACTTTTAAGCCTGTGCCTTATAAAATCTAAATTCCAAAGATCTAATGTTTTGAAACTTGGTATCTTTCCCAGAAATGATGTATTTTTTAAAATTTCTTATGGCTGGCAGTACCTAAACAATTGTCCTGTCATTATGATAAATTGGACTAGTCTGTAAATATTAACCGGAAACTTATGCAGGCCTTATCAATACTGCATTATAATTAGCGGGGTCATCTGGAGGTTCACCGCATGTGGAGATGAGAGATGGAGTGTGTGCCGGGTTCAGCTAATTAATCATTCACGGACTGATTAATTAAACACTCCGGGGTTCTCTGTGTGGTTGGACCACAAGAGCGATTGATTTCTTAAGTCCTGCCTGGTGATTACATGATTTCACAATATAGTACTCACGTTCGAGAAAATTACTTTAGCTTATTTATAGTCCTTGTGTTCATTCTTTCTGATCTATAGTGATGGTGAGAAACATACTTCTAGGCTTTGTAAATAGACACATACCTAATAGAAAGATATAAAAGCAAACATAAATACTCTTCTACTTATTAAAACAATAAACCTAAACTAATTCTAATGTGTGCCTTCTTTTGCACATGTGATGCTCTTTTAAATATTGTTATGAATTCATTTTCACAAAACCAACTTGTTTCAAGTGACCTTAACTACTGCACTTTATTTTCCAGCTGTCTTTTTAAAAATTTAAAAATTTTTGAATAACATGTATTAATTACACATATTAAAGGGTTCAGAGTGATATTTGAGTACATGCGTACAGTGTGTACTGACCAAATCCAGCCTCTCTTTAGTCACCCTTGTTTCCACTTCCACGGTCTTTAGGAATCACTGCTGGACATTCAGAGCGACCTTTTGTTTTAACTTCAGCATATGAGAGAGAACATGCAGTCCTGGTCTATGTCTGGCTTATTTCCCTTAACATAATGTCTTCTAGTTTCATTTATTTTGCTGTAAGCGACATGACTTCATTCTTCTTTGTGGCTGAATAATATTCCATCATGTGCATATAGCACATTTTTCTGCAGACACAAGAGCCATGTAGCTTGTATTTTTTGTCATAATTTTATATGTCAACTTGACTGAGCTATGGGGTGCCCAGATAATCTAGTCAATCTTTCCAGATGATTCTGTGAGGGTTTCTGGATGCAATTAGCATGGATCTATACACTAAGTGAGGCAGCTGTCATGGCTACAGTGGCTGGGCCTCACTGGCCAGCGGAAGCCCTGACTAGAACAAAGAGGTTGACCTCCCATCTATACAGGGAGCTTCTCCTCCCTGGCTGCTTGGTTCTTTGCCTTTGGACCTGAACTGAAATACTAGCTCTTCCAGGCCTCAAGCCCATTGCCTTTGAGGCTGGATCTGTCCCCTTGGCTCCCTAGGCCCCTCAGATCTGACTTCTGTTCCCATCCCATGTGACCCCTGTCCTATGGCAGTCTCTGTGTGTGTAACATGTGCCCTGTTCATTCTGTCACTTGCTGTCTCCCTGACTAAGCACCTTCCTCCTTCTGAGAACCCTGAATCAAGGTGCTGGTGGGGGCAGCTGGACGTGTCATCGTCACGGACTCTTGCAGCTGAAGATGGCCAGCTTGGCCTGGTGCAGGCCACACATCTCTTGCCTGGATGGGGAGCCAGACATCTTACTCCCTGTTTTTGCCTCAGTTCCTCAAGCTCCTCCTTCCCACAACATCCAGTGTAGCCCCTTGTGATGGAACTGGGTCACACTGATGACGCATCCCCAGCTTCCATCCCTCCTGTATGGTGGCCCCAAAGCCCCGCACATGACCTGAATCCTGAAAGCCAGCCTCAAACATCGAAGGCCTTTCGTCCCAACCCTGTCCCAGCGTCATCACAGCTCTGCAGCATGATAGCAGGTGAGGAAAACCTTCTGTGTCCCCTTCCTCCATCCACCCTGAGGCCTGGTCCTCACCCACCCAGGGGTCAGGGAGCCCCGATTCCCAGGCCTTGTGTCTCATCCTCTAAGCAGGACCTGGCTCTGTCCTGTGTGCTGCTGCTGTATCTTCTGGCCCCTTTGCAGAGAGTCACCTACATGAAAGAATGACCCAGGATGGTGGCTTCTCCTTCTGCTTCACCCTCAGTAGTATTTTCTGTCAGGGGTGTGCATGTGTGTGGTTATTGCATTACACCCCATGGATAACTGGAGCAGGCTGATACTCCAGCTGCCCGGCAGACTCCTGATAGGAGAGTTTTAGGAGGTAGTGAGTGCCCTGTTTCAGTGGGCATTCAAGCACAAACTGAAGGCCAGACTAGTAGAGCTGCTGGGAACAGTGTTACAGAGAGCAGGATGCTCAGTTACTTCCTGCCCCAGATGCTAGGCTCCTCTGGGCTTCTCTCTTCCTTCTGTGCTCCATCGGCTGAACTGAATGGTGTTGGCTGCCCCTCCAGAAATCCCAGAAAAGATGAGGACCTGTCTGGCCACCACAGGTACTGTCACAGTGAGGGATGCCCAGGATTGTTTCCACAGGCTTGTTCTGACTTTGATGGCGAAGAGAGTGGGGAGGTGGAGAGGCAACATTAACATAGCAGGCTGCATAGGAGCCCATTTGCTCCCCTCACCGATAAGATGGTTTGATCTTTCCAGCCCTTCTCCAGATCGCCTGCTTCCCTGGCACTGCTTCTAGGGGACTGATTTAAAAGTTGTTCTTGGCATTTGTCAACGTACATTTCTTCCAGATGTTACCCAGAGGTTCCAGACCAGTTTCAATCACCTAGGAGGGCTCAAATAAGTCATAAGAATTTTAAAAGAGACTAAATTGGTGGCGAGTTTAGCCTAGGTCTTGAACAAGGTTTTATTTGCTGAAGGCAAAAGCCTGTCCTGAGTACTCTGCTAGCCAAAAATATTATTTGCATTTAAAGAAAAATAATCAAATGCTTTTTTGGGTGCTTACACTAATTTTTCCCTTCTGTTTAGACTGAGGATAGTGCAGTCCTGTTTTCAGTTAACCTCAGCGCCCCCAGGCTCCTGGCTTCATTTCAAATTAAAGAGATAGGACCAATGGCATTTCGCATGTCTTTAAAATTGTCCCGTAAGCAAACATGTATTTTAATATGCAGCATCCTATGTAGGCTGAGATGTTCGGAATAAGTAACATGGGTGTTTTCTCTTCCTCCCTTCAGAGTAAAAGCCTTTAATGAGATCCCCCTCCCTTTCCAGAATTCGACCTTCATTCCAGTTGGATGGGACGGAGATTCTGAGTAGAAACAGGGTCTCTTTCAACTTGCCCAAATTCCCTCAGCAATGAACAACGTGGAACCTGGGAGTTCTTGGCCAGGAGGAAGTTGCTGATGGAGATTAAGATCTAATGTTCTTTCTTCAGGTTTCAAATTTAGATCAAGAAACACACGAATTCTGGAAAGCCCAGCATCATAGGAAAGATGGAAGGAATAATTGTTTTGTCACAGGGCCTGAGATTCATATTTTAAATGTGCAGGAGGTCATGCCCTGGTAGGGAGCTGTGTCGTGACCTGTTCCTGGAGCCAGGATTGGGCTTGTCTGTGTACAGGATTAAAACTTCCATTGAGTATATAGTGTTCAGTTTCTCTTTGATTCATCTTGTGGAAGGCTGTATTTTCCAAAAAAGTACATAAATATCACCTGTCCTGTCCTGCAGTGTGACTTTTTCACCCTCGTGTAGATAGCGGGGGTCTAATATCCCCTCCCTTTGTAATAGACTTCTGAAAAAACATTTAAAAAAGAAGAGTCATGGCTTCTTCTTTACTCACCAGAACCCTCTGCTGGGACTGCCTGACCATCCTGGGCTGCCATCTTGTGAGGAAGCCCAGGGATGGAAGAAGACATAGAGCCGAGGGAAGGAGGTGACCCTGGTAACAGAGCAAAGCTAGGAGAGCAGGGGCTGGCTGGGGTTGGGGACAGGAAGAGCAGCAGGTGAACACCTAATGGGACGGGAGGGAAGGAGGCATCTGAAGGAGCTGCCCTTGGGTGGTTTTGAGTCAGGGTCTGAGGTGTAGGCCACAGCCATCAAGGGTGGAGGGACTGAGAATCCCTGAGGTCGAGATGGGGAGATGGCAGGGCTGGGTCTCAGCAGGTCGGGGTGCCAGGCTCAGGAGGCAACACTCAGCAAGGACATTGCACAGCATGGCGGGAGGGGAACAGTGTGCCAGAGAGCCTGTGCCCTAGCCCCTTTCTGCCTCCTCTTGACTGTGACATGTTGGGAACCTGGCCAGCCTCTGGACTCAGACAAACCTCAGATCTAGCTCCCTTGCAGGGCAGTGATCCAGCTGGGATATCTGACCACAGGCTTCACTCCCGGGGCCTTCCCAGGTGGGCCCCTTGGCCAGAGTACAGAAGGGTGGGTTTGAAGCTGTTGGACAAAGCCCTCTAATGTCCTTGTCCCTGGGAACCTGCTATCCCCACTGTCTCCTCCCTGTGCCAAGCGCTTACATGGCTTCTCTGAGGAGCTGTCCCATTATAGCTGGAGCCTCTGGCAGTGTGACAGAGCTGAAAGGATCTGCTGTGAACTTTGAACTCCAGGCAACTCCAGGGGCTGGGTGTCCTACCTACCTGGGGACTAACACCTGTGGCTCTGCGGGAGAAAGCAGTGTGCAGGGACTGCAGGGGACTCGTGCTGAGGGCCTCATGAGACTGGCCAGGATCCCTCTGTGCTGCCCAGGGGCCCTCCCAGGTACACCCTCACCAAACCCTGAGCCTGGGGGGCCTCATTGCCTCTGTAGGGACCAAGACTGTTGTGATAGCTGGGCAGAGCAGTTCGTGACATTGCTACTCTTTGTCATGGTGCTTGTCCTCATTGCCCCAGGCCAGTTCCACATAAGAGCACAGTCACCCTCACCTGCCACCTGACCCTCAGGTAACAGACTGGAGAGGAGACTGTTGGGTGGGGGCAGAGGTTCAGTGTGGGCAAGGGCAGCACACTAAAGACAGACAGAGGGTGGGACAGACACTGCGAATGGACTTGGCACCACTAAACCATGATCCTAAAAATTGTCACTGCAGTGAGTGTTACAGCCATGAATTTTACCACAATGAGAAGAAAGGTGGTTCCCCATGGACAAGACCCAGGGTGCTCAGCTTGGCACCAGAGCTTCCTGAAGGCCCCTGCAGCTTTCCTGTTGGTCCATCTGTCTACCTGCCTGTCCCATCCCACATGCCCGCCCACCCCTGGGATCCTGTCAGGGTTATGGCAGGGACTCTGGGCCCTGCTGCCCTCTGGGTTTCACATGCATCCCTTGCCCCGACATCTTTGGGGATCCCTGTCGACAATTCTAATGGCCTTGTCTTGTCACTGTTCCTGCTCAAAGAGGACTTCTCAGACCAGGACTGCTCATGTCCCCCCTGGGGCCCCAGATCCTCACACCAGGTGTGGTTCAATGTCCATACCAGCTCGGTCAGCAGTGGCCTGCAGCACTTTCCGGGCACAGAGGTGTCAGAGAGGATGTGACCCTGGACATGTGCCTTGTCCTTGGGACACACCCATCCCCTCGTTGCCCTGGGGCTGTGAGCAGAGTGGGAGAGGGACAGGAGGCTGACGGGGTCAGGGGGCTCTTCCTAACCAGAGTACAAGCCCAGGACTGTGGTCACCTTCCACAGCCGTCCACCCTCACTCACAGCCTCTGAGCTCTGGGACATCCCTAGGGGTTGTCAGAGCTCCAGATGGCAGAGCTCCAGGTGGCTGCTTGGTGGCTCAGGTAAAAGGGACAAAGGAAGGTGGTGAGGAGGGGCCCTGCCCCTTCCCTCCAGGGCTCAGTGATGGAAGTGTGACCCTGTGCCCTGACTGGCCTGGCTGGAGTCCGCCATGCTGGTGTCTACAGAGCTCACCATGCATCCAGCCCACGTAAGCTCCTTGCCTGCTGCAAAGCTGTCTGGGGCAGGGCAGGACTGGTTCAGGCTACGGCTCCCCAGGCTATCTGTGTGAGCTCAGCAGGTTGCAGAACCTCTCTGTGTCTCCATTTCTTCAACAATAACATAGGGACAATGACAGCACCTACGTCCCAGGGTTGTTCTGGGCTGGGTAAGCAGAGGATGAAGTGTGGATCTTGGCTGTTATAATCACGAGCTGTTCCTGGTGTCTCCCTGTGATGCCGGGGCAGGGTGTTGAGTTATTGTCCTGCACATGATCAGCTACAGATCCTGTGATTTGTCACCCTGGGGAGGAAGCCAGGCCACTGCTGCCTCAGGTGGCTCTGCTGACTTTCCAAGCTGGCTGTGTCCAGGGCCTGGAGCCTGGGGCTCTCGGGTGGCTTTTCTGCCCCACACAGGGCAGTGACCCCGTGGTCCCAGAGCACCAGGGGTGCCTCTCTCCCTGAGTGCCAGGGAGGTGGGGCCGTGCAGAGCCAGAAAATAAACACTTTAACTGAACTTTCCATCTGTCCGTTCAGAGTCACTTACTGCCTAGCTGTGGTTGGAAACATTAAGTCCTTGTAATTTAGAATCAACATTTCTCGTGGAATCGTGTTAGATGAGTTGGCGGCACTTGCAGCCTCTCAGCAGCGTTGCCTGCAATCCAAACAAGCTCACCAGGGTGCACTGTCCACCACCTGCCTGGTGGGGTGGCTGTGCTGGGGCTGGCACCATGCTGCAGGCGCAGGGTGGGCTGGGTACCCCGGTCAAGGAGAGTGGGCCAGAAGAACGGCTGGCCCCAGCCTTCGCTCTGTTACTGCTGTGGTCGCAAAGCACCCAGGCCAGTGGCTTAAAGAGCACCAAATTCAGCCAATGCTCACAGTTCTGGGAGCACAGGAGGTGCAGGGTGCTGTCCCCAAGGCCTTTCTCCCTGGATTGTGAGTGGCATCTTCTTCCCATGTCTTCACAGGGAGGGCTATCCCTCTGTGAGTATCTGTGTCCCAGCCCCCTCTTCTGTAAGGACACTGGCTATGCTGGGCGACAACCACCCTCATGAGCTCACTGCACTCACGGCCCTGTGTCCAAGGTGATCGCACCTTGGGGTACTGGGGTCATCCCTTTAATAGCTGAATGTTAGGGGGACTCAGTTCCTCCCGTAACACCCTGGTCCCTTTCAGGAGAAGTGGCTGTCATTGGCTCCATTTTCAAGGAGGGAAACTGAGTCAGTGTAAAATCAATGACCGTCCTTCTGCCCACAGCCAGCAAAGCCAGGCCACAGAGCTGGACGGGACTTCTGATGCCCGTGCTTTGTGTCCCAGCAGTTGTGCCCACCCTGGCCCCAGTGAGTGGACCACTGGGACGCTCCCAGGGCTGCCAGGGAGATGGCAGAGAGATGAGAGCCCGGACACCAAGCTGTTTCCGGGAGGGTCAGGCCACCATCTCCCGCATCTGCAGAGTGATCCCCGGGAACAGGAAGTGTGTTGTCCTGGAGCGCTCGCTCCCCTGAACAGCCTCCTTCCATGCTACACCCACCCTCATGGGCCCAGAGGGAAGCCGAGGCTCGGCCAGGGCCAGTGACTTATTCTAGGCCAACTGTGAGCTGAAAGGTGGGACTAGAATCCATGTCCCTGGTCCCTGGGCCTCACAGTCGACTTTTAGGTCCTGCAGTAGAGGTCTGGATTCTGCGCTGGGCTCCAGTCCCTGGTACCTGCAGAGTAGCCCTGCGACAAGGAAGAGAGCAAGGTCACCTCCAGGAGATGGCCGGTCTGGCCAGAGGCCCAGCTCTCACATCTGTGAAGACCCTGTGCACATCTGCTACCATTTCTCGACCCCCACGCTCTGCTTCCCCTGCCCGGTGAGAAGAAAATATTAGTGTGGCTACCACAGGAGTCCAAGGCCTGCTGGCCTCTGTGTGTGGCATTGCCCAGGCCCTGCCTTCCAGGCTGCTCTGATCCTCCATCCGCTTGCTTAGAGGGCAGGGCCTGGGGACTAGGAGTCTCTCTCGTGCCTGCTCCAGCCCCTGACTGGGACCGTGGGAGACCCCTCTGATCAAAGACCTTCACGTGACAAATAACTTTCCTTGCCAAAGAGATGTGGCTCTCTGCGGTGGCCCAAGATGGCTCAGTGTGCCCTGCTCACAGGCTGTTCCCTGAGTCCCATGACATGGAGAAGACCCTGGGGGTGGGCAGAATTCTAACATGGCCCAAGAGTCCTGCCCCTGGGTGTACCTGCTGTGTAATCTCTGTCTCTTGGATGTGGGAAGGACCCATAAATATGGTGCAATGTCACCCCTGTGATTAGGCTACATTGTGTGACAAAATAGATTGTGCAGACATAGCAAAGTCCATAGTCAGTTGGCGTTTTAAAAAAGAGGTTACCCAGGGTGGGCCTGACATCATCAGGTGAGCTCTGGATGGGATTCAGTAGTGTTCCAATTCAGGAATGGCCAGGGGCACCAGGCTCTCCAGCAGCTGACAGTGGCCTCTGATCAGCAGCTGGTGAGCAACCAGGGCCCTCAGTGTGATGACTTCTCTGTGAATGCTCCCAACCCCTGGAATGAGCTATAGGTGAGGCTGCAGCTGGTGGACACCTGGTGAGGCCCGGGGAAGAGGTGCTGCTAGCCTGCTTCCAGGGTCTTGACCCTCAGCAGCTGTGAGATGATGCGTCTGTGATCTCTAAGTCACCGAGCTATGATACAGAGCCATCCACTGCTAATCCCACTGCCACACCCGGCTTCTCTGATGAGTCCCTTGAAGCCCATGAAGGAAGACAGGAGCTGAGCCTTGCACCGCAAGGGGCAGGGACAGGGCCCCAGTGACTGGAAAAAAATAACCGTCACACCTACGACATCAAATCAAAACAGAAAAATAGTCACAGCTTTCATGGCTGTGGGATTGAAGGAGAGAGGGAGGGAGAGACAAAGACTGAGGAAGAAACAGAGAAAAGAAACAGAAAGACAGAAATATAAGGAGAGACAGAGAGAAAAGCATATGCAGAGGAACAGAGAGATAGAAACAGAAAGAGAGAGGCAAAGATATAGGGTCAGACGGAGAGATAGAAAGACTGACATAAAGGGAAAGAGGTGGGGGAGAGAGAGGGAGAGACAGACAGAGGGAGAGAGGAGAGAGAGAGAGACTGCGCCGGCTTTCACAGGCGTGGTGGCCCTGGTATCTTGCGTCTAAACCCTGATCACTTATTTTTAGGCTCTTTGTTCTAATGGTGCCAAGAATGAGATCAAGTTCAGTAAATTCACCCTCAGCACATTGGATTAGACCCTTCTCTCCTTTCCTGCAGACCAGAGAGGGAGCTCCCAGCCAGCCTGGATGGAGCCTCAGGGGTGTGTGGTGTGGACGCTGCATGCCCTGTAACACCCCTGGGAGAAATGTGCAGGATGTAAATGGCTTGCTCTGCTTCCTGGGCAGTCTGGGCCCATGTGACAGGCACTGCTTTCTCAGGTGCCCTGGGTCCTCGAGGGGCGCCACTGAGCCCTCTGCACAGGACACCTTACCGAGGGATCTCCTGGTGGTGCTGGGCTTGCTGAAGGCCCTTGTGCTGCCCAAGGTGGCTGGCTCCCATCTCCTCCCGGCAGGGAGAAGGTTGACCTCCCCATGGGGACAGGCCATGTGACTGGTTCCACTGCAGGAATCCGAGTGAAAATACACAAGCTACTTCTGGGACGGAGCATGAGATTGTGGACTCTCCACAGCCACACCCCTCTACAGTGTGCAGGGGATGCAACACGAAAAGGTCCAGCAGCCCGCATTGAGGTGGGGACAGTGAGGAGCAGAGTCCTGGGCTGGTGGACCCACCTTGGACCTGTAACCAGAGCTAGTGAAGCCCCTGTGTGATTTGAGGCACTGAGCACGAATAGTCAGTTGTTACTGCAGCTTGGCTCAGCCCATACCGACTCACAGAGCCCAGTGGGGCCGCTTGGTACAAAATCCATCTCCACTGCCTGGGGGTCTCAATGTCACACACAAGGACCAGAGCCAGGCAGTGGTGCCACCTGATGGAGAACCTTCTGGGCAATGTTGGGGACAACTTTCTGGCTCCCTGAGGATCATGTGAAGCGATGGGATGGTGAAGGCGTTGAAGTGTTTTTCTTGCTTGCTCACAGATATACTCAGCTTGCTGCATCCACATGTTCAACCAACTGGGACTCAAAATATTTAAAGAGCAAAATAAAAGATACTAGGAATCAGGGAAATAGATCTTTTGCAAATGGGAAGGGGACCAAGAGGTGGAGGGAGGTGGAAGGGAGGGGTGGGGAAGAAGACATAAAAAGAATTAAGATGTGTTCTCTACACGGACCGACTTCCCGTGATGAACATAATCATTATGTGCTACAAACATGTACTAATAAAAAATTGTGCCTGTACTGAACATCTAAAGCCTTATTTTTTTGGTCATTATTCTCTAAATAATACAGCATAACAACTATTTGCATAGCATTTGTATTGTATGAGATGTCATAAATAGTTCACAGATGATTGGGCGTTTGCAGGGGGAAGTGCAGGTTCTTTGTGAATATTGCACCATGTTGCATAAGGGACCTGGGCACCCACGGGTTTTGGTGTCTTTGGGTCCTGAACAAATCCCCTAAGGAGACAGGGATGGCTACAAACTCATGCACTGTAGTGATACTGTTTCCCACTTTTTTATTCCTTTTAAACATTTCTCCATGTCTTTATGGAATTTTGTAAGCATCCCTTTTAATGGCTGAATAAATACTTCGGAGTGGATTATGAAAGAGCGCACTTAAACCTCGTTCCCTGTGGTGGGATGGTTAAGATTGTTTGCAGTTTTGCGCTTATGTAAGTACCACTGCCATAAACATCTTTAGGCATAAAGCTTGTTTTCTGTTTAATGTTATTTACTTTGGCTAGGTTCCCAGCAATGGAATACCTGGGCAGAAATGTCATGAAACCTTGCCTCTTTCAAACACAGGTTTGTGAAAGTGAGGCATTCATCCACCCTGATGCCACTGGATGGCCAGGCCAGGGGAGGAGGCACGCCTTTGCATAACGATGAAACTGCATCAGGCTGCTGGCTGTCACTCTCCAGGACTACAGGGAGGATCTGACGAAGGAGGGGACCCCAACAACTGCAGCCTGGAGCTCTCAGGTTGTGGCCCAACTCACAGTGTCCCTGAGGGCTCACAGCCCTCCCCCCAGCACCTGCAATGGGTCACGGGCCCTGTGGAATCTCCCACTGCCCAGGAAAGCCCTCATCTTGCACCCTGTGGACCCCAAGCTCATTTGCTTCTGGCTCCTGACAAAGCCCTCAGCAGTCCCAGAGCCCATGTCCCCTTCCCAAGATGCTGGCCCCATTCCTTGCTTCTCTCTTGAAAGAGGGCTGGTGGCTCACTGGGGTCTCATGGCTGCAATGCTGTCGCTCACCCATGGACCCGCCATCCAACCCACCTCGACTGGACAGCACACGAGGCCTCCTGGGGCCCAGCCCTCCCCCGCCACTGCCTCAGACCCCTCCCCTAACCTGTAGGCTGCTTTTCATGCCTGGGGGCTGAGTGACATCTGAGTGACTGCCACAGTGCTTCTGTTCTGTCCCCAAAGCCAACCTGTGCCCCAGGCACAGAGGGACAGCAACTCCCTCCCTGGCCAAACTTTAAACAGCTCCTCCCCAGCCCTCAGTGATCTACATCTTGTCCTTGGCTCATTCTCAGCATGTCCAGCCCAGTGACAACAGAGAATTCTACAAAGCCAGTGGAAGGAGGAACTTCCTGCCCTTCATACCTCCCATGGTTCTGATGTGTGAGGTTTGTCCCCAGCCCAGCTCAGGTTGGAACATCATTGCCACTGTTGAAATGCGTTTTGGTCATGGATGCTCTGCCCTCCAGAAGGGATTAGTGCACTCTGTGAGAATGGGTTAGTGGCTGCAAGACAGGGTTGTCACGAAGGCTCCATTGTCCCCTCCTCTCTTTGCCCACTTGCCCTTGTTTCTGCCATGCGTGAAGCATTGTGAAGCCAAGCAGACATGGCCACCTCCAGAACTGTGAGCTAAATAGACCTCTTTTCTTTATCAATGACTCAGTCTCAGGCATTCTGTTATAGCAACAAAAAACACATTAAGACAGTGCTCAACCAAACTCCTTTTCCTCCACACTCATACCCGAGCATGCTCTTATCTGTGGTTTCCTATCCACTCCGCCTGCAGCTCTGAGCCCCTACTTGGCCTTTGGACTTGGGCTCAATCTCCCGCCCTATTGCATCATCTTGAATAAAGTCTCCTTGCTCTTTCTGACAAATGTCAGAAGGAGTCTCTGGGATGGGGACGCTCTTTCCATCCTGGACCCCACACGGGAGAAATTAGTGTGGCAGCTGAATTTAACCCTAGCGGACGGCTGTGGGCTTCCCTTCCACCTTCCCCGCCACCCCAGCTTGGTCTCTCCCATAAGAGATGCCATCCTTGATGAAAACCAACAACTCCCAGCTCTGCGTGCCTCTGCCCCCCTTGCCCTCTGTCACATGTCACACACACGGCATGGGTCGGGTAGGAGGAGGTAGCCCTTGGCAATTTTATGGCCGTGTAGGCCATGTCCGCTGGGGAATTTCCATGCTGCATCTCCCCTACCATGGGAGTGCTGGAGGCAGAGATGAAGGGATGTCCTGGGTGTCTTCCCTGAGCACTGGGACACTGCACCTCACTTACTGGGGCCTTTGGGCCTCACCTCATCATCTGTCACCGAGCTCCTCAGCATCAGCCTGTTTTAGATGATTCGTGGGGACTGGAAACTTCAGGGGTTTCTCTTTGCTTTTAGTTTCATTTCATTTCTTTCTTTCTTTTTTTTTTTTATGTGGGTACCAGGAGTCGACCTCAGGACCTCGCGCTTGCTGGGCAGGCGCTTGTGCCGCTGAGCCATCTCACCGGCCCCTCATTTCATTTCTTCAGCAAAGCTGTTTGATGAGCTGAGCTCTCCCAAGTTTCCAGGTGTGGCCCATGGGACATCAAGTGGACTGGCCTTGCCCTCCTGCAGCTCCAGCCTCAGAGAGATGTCCACCGAGCAGAGGTCCCACATCCTGTAGGACACCATCTGGCCTCCTTGCTGAATGGATGAAGACCTGGTCTTAGGGTAGAAAAATGAAGCAACGCCACAACGTGTCCTTTGTGCCCACATAGCATCAAATATTTGGACAGATTGTGATATTTTGAAGGCAGGACGTGCAATACATTCTCAACATATTTCCTCCTTCTTCCTCTTTCATCCTCCTTTTCCTACCTTCTTCTTTCTCTTCCTCTTCCTTCCCTACTTCCTAGATTGTTCTAGAAAGTTCTTGAGGCTCTTGGACTCTGTCTATATGCAAACTCCCTGTGGTAAGATCTTGACAGGAAGGCAGCATCCCTGATTCCCTGAACAGAAGTTGAGGCTGGTAGCCACTGAAAACCACAGGCCTGGTGTGACCTCTTCCACAATGGCCACACAGGGGCATCCCCTGCTGGGGCCACACGTGCCCACCAGCCTGCCTCTGCCTGGAGGCTCTGCTAAAAACCAGGGCTGTCTGAGGAGGTGGCCTCTGGCCAAGGTTGAAGCCATGGCTCCAGGTGAAGAAGGACCACCTGGCTCTGGAAACCTTTGTGTGGACTAAACGCATTTCTGGCTTACGATATTTTTAATTTGCAAACCCACTGCAAGTCAGGAGCATCTGTAACCACTAATGAGGTTGGGAGAGGTTGGGATTGTTCTCCGCATCATGTGGACTGGAAGCCTACAGCACAAAGAGGCTGAGAAACTGCTCCAGAGCACACAGTAGCCCCTGAGAAGACCCGGTGGTCTTGTGTGGAGGGATCTAACCACAGAGCCTCTGAGCATGAGGCTGACAGGAAGTGCAATGCCCTTCCAGATGAGGGCTTCGGGGTGCGCTGGCCATTGGCTCCCTGCTTCCTGGCGCATGTCTACTGAAAGTCTTCCAGTTGCTCATAAATAGACATAACTGAGAACCAGGTACAAAGCACATTAGAAAAAAGCCTCAAATACCCAGCGCACACCACACATGTATGGGAAGAATTGTAACCATAACAAGGGCTGGTGAGGATGTCCAACCTTCACATATTGCTGTAAGGTTGCAAAATGGTGTCAACCCTTTGGAAAGCCAAGTGACAATTATAAAGTTATAGATACCCCTGTCACATGGCCCAGTAATCCCACCCCTAGATACTTACCCAGGAGAAGTCAAAACACAACTCCACATTTGTTCACAAATGCTTATAGCTGCCTTAGGCATAATTATCAAAAGCTAGACTTAAATGTCCATCAGTATGTTAAGAAGATAAAAGAGTTGTAGAACATCTATGTGATGGAATATGTGGTGGATCGACAACTGCCGGCTAGCTTGTAACACCCAACTGAACTGAATCAGCGTGGTGCTGGGTGTGGAAGGCCCACCTGAGGACTGTTGCCAACAACATAAAAAGGAGAACTGGAGAGGAAGAGTTGGTGCTGTTGGTTCTCCTCGAGGAGCTTGTCACGCTGGCTTTCCTGATAGGAACTTGGCTGTTCTCATTGCTGGAGGAGCTTGGGACCTCACTGTTGCTGAGGGTGGCTGTGGTACTTTTTGGGGGAGCTCTGGTCTTTATCTTGAGCATCCCTTCCTGGCTCAGGTGCAGATCCCTCAGCCTGCTGGCACAGACTTTCTAGATTCCACCACTGACCATTGGGCCTTCCCAGCGCAGATCCGTGAAACAGATTTGCATGAGACATTGTCATGGGCTCTAGGCCTCCAGTTGGACTCATGAGGGCATTGCCATGGGTTCTAGGTCTTCAGCTGGACTCTTGCAGGACACTGCTTTGGAATCCAGGCCCTCAGCTGAATTCTTTGGCTCTTTAGTGTGTGGACAGATTTCCTGCACTCTTTTGTACATGACTCCTTGGGTAAATATTATAAAATAATCCTATAAATTATGTGTCCTGTATTGCATTGTTTCCTTTCAAACCCTGACTACAACAGAATATTACTCTGCAGGAAAGGGAAAGAGCAGAAATGTGGCTGAATCCCAAATGTGTTGTTACATGAAAGAGATTGATGGCAAAAGCAACATATTCTAAGATTCTATTTGTACAGCACTCAGGTGAGTCTATGGGGACAGAGGAACTCAGCATAGAAGCAGAGATTTAACGACAGCAGGACATGAGGGACATTCTACATGGAAAGGATGATGAAATCGGGATCCAATCAGATGAGATGGGAATTTTCAATCTCTTGTTTGTGGTAGTGGTTACATGACTATATACATTTGTCACAATTCCTGGAGTCCATGTCAAAAGGACAGGGGTTATTTGTACATAAAATTAAACCTCAGCAAATCTGACTTACAAAAACTAGCAAGCTCAGTCTGGGGGCAGAGGGGCCCCAAGTTTCCATTCCTGCTCAAATCCACCAGTGTCCCTGGTGACAGGGTTTCTAACTGTTCCCTCCTTGAAGGTTCAAGGGACATGGGATGTAGGGACAGAGAAGGTACAAAGGCCCAGACAAAGGCAGGAAGGGGCTGGGCCAGGGAGGACATGGAGGGAGGGTGGCCCCCATCCCAGTGCCCTTGGAGTGGGCATGGCCTGTGTGGAAGAAGCAGGACCCCAGCAGAGGCCCCGGGGATGGGCAGGGCAGGGGTCCTTGGAGAGACAGGGCAGGAGGGCACAGGGCAAGGCTGAGGGCCTGGCTGTGGTCAGGCAGACCTGGGCTCCAGGCTGGCACTACAGACAGGTGAGAACAATAGGGCAGGGCACAAGCAGAAGTGCTACCTGGGTACCCTCGTCCCAAGACAGGAGCCAGAAATACAGGTCCTAATGTGTTCTCTCCACTCAGATTCCTCCCTGTGCTCCCTGCTGGCTGATGGTGACACACAGAGAGGGAACAGCGGCACCTGGCTGGTCACCTTGTCATCCAGGGCTGTACTGTCTCCAGGCCCATGCTTGATGCTGCATGCTGTGGTTCTGGCTTCCCTCATGCAGGCCCTGGGCAGTCCTTCCCACAGGCAGCAAGACACTCAGCCCCAGGTGATGTCCCTCCAGGCAGAGGGGCCGAGACACAGGGCAGAGGTGGCAGTGGTCTCAGGCATCCTGGCCTATAGCTCTGTAACACAACATGGCAAGGTGCTGACACCACTGGGTCCTGTCCCTCTGCAGCCACCTGGTCTCAGTTTTCCAGTGGCTCCCCTGAAGGATACTTCAGAGTCACGGGGTCAAGGAAGTGATCCCTGGTGAGTCCAACCCCCCACATCCCCATAGCAGAAAGGCCTTGTAGGGAGGTCCCCACACCTGCCACAGGGGGCTTTAACCCAGCCCAGGGGGTAGATGGAGCCATCCCATCAGGTCTCTTTGGCCTATGCCATGCAGCAGCCTGTGGGAGTTCAGGGGGACTCCTCTCTCCCTCACCCCTCCCTCCCATCCTCCCTCCTCTCTCCTTCTACCCCTTCCTCCTCCTTAGGTTCTGCTGGTTCCTCCCCCAGACTCAGCACTACCACTTTGCCCAAGGGGTGGGGTGGGGACTCCAAAGCGAACACAAGATTCAGGGCCCGTAGACTGCTCACCTGGCCCCCAGGGACAAAACACACCCAGGAAAGTCCATCCTCTGAGGTGGAGGACCCGTATGCAGATGGTGTTGGAGGACAACACCCCAAGCCTCCATGTCCTTTCTTCTCCCTTGGGACTGGTCCCTGTACCTGTGCTAGAGCAGCTGGCTCCTCTCTTCGGAGCAGCTGCCTAAGAGGTGCCCTTTCTTGGCACCCAGATTGTCTTGGGCCACTCCACTCCATCTGCCTCCTCACTGTGCTCCCCACCACAGTGACCTATCAGTCTGCGACTTTGTCCTCGTGCCACAGAGCTGGAGCAGGTGCCCTGGAGTGGCCCTGCTTTGTGGCTCGGCTCCCGGGAGAGGCTCCTGGGAGAGGCCTTCCTCTGAGGATGCGTTGATTCCTTCAGCCTTGGGGGGACATCCTGGAGCCTGTCTGCATTTCCTAATTCAGAAATGCAAGGTTGCCTTTGACTGTGGAGCCCCAGGAATCATTACCAGGGACAGGCGAGAACTTCTCCCACACTTGAGCTGCCACGGACAGAACCCAAGGCCAGCAGCACAAGAGGTCCCATCAGGCTGAGGTCTTGCTGCTCTGGGCCACCCACGGCTGTACTCAGGGGAGCCCTGGGCAGATGCACAGAGGGATCAATGTGACTTTCATAATAGCAGGGGTCTAGAGCGAATGCATGAGGCGTCTGGGTGGGGGCCAGCTGCTGCCCCTGTCGCCTCTCCCTTGGTTTGGTGTATGAGGACGGGGAGCCTAGCAGGTGCCAGGATGACTTCTCTGCAGATGGGCCCTGGGGACGATGGTCCAACTTCAGTTTCTTTGACTACAGGATGGCGCATGTGTGTCCATAACTCGGCATTCACTGTGTTGTGCAAGATATCAACACTGTATTAGAAAGCAGGCTGTGTCAGATGATTTCGCCCAACTGTAGGCTGATTTAATGTTTTGAGCATGTTTAAGGCAGCTGAGGCCAAGGGCTGTTCTGTAGGTCAGGAATACAAAATGCATTTTGATTTAGGATAGATTTACCAGCATGTACCCATCTCAAGTCCCACATCTGTATTTGAGTCCATAATCTGCCTGGCCCAGGATATCTGGCCTTTCATGCTGGCACTTGCAGTGGGCAGCATCTCCCTGCCCACACCCACCCAGTGCCAACATCCAGCTTCCCTTACTCACTTAGCTAGTTCTTCAAATTGATTCGCTCATACAGCTTACATCAATAAAATTCAAAGAATACTTTATATGGCAAGTATAACTAGGAAACCATTAAAGCTTGCCATAAGTAGAAATGAGCTATATTTAAAACTACAATGAAAATAAAGCAAGTTTATTAAATTCTAGCAAGACACTGTTTTGCCAAGTTTCTTAGACTGAAACCGTTCTCTTTGTTAAAAAGAGAAATTATCATGTGTTGGAGGAGTGTTACAGACACGCATTTTATGGTTCTAAAGTGAACAGCAAAAAGAATCACATTCGCGTTGCAAAATTCAGTGTTGTTTTATTCATTCATTCATTAAATGCTTATTGGATGATTGAATGGCTGACTCCTGGGGCTACAAGCTCAGGACTAAATATGAAATGCAGTTTCTTCCCTTGTATCGCTTATCATCTTACAGAGGAAACAAAGTAAATAAATTTAAAAAATGATTTTTGATTGTCAGAAGAAAACAAAACAAAGAAAGAGAATAAGGAGGAGGGTGCATGTTAGGTAGAGGGTATGGGGTAAGGGATGGCTGAGCCGGCATTATATTCAGAGTTGGATTCTGAAATTCCAGCTGGATGTCCACGTGGTCTGAATGAGGCCAGCGTGGAATGACTGGAGCTGAAATGATCAAGAAGAGAAGTCATGGCACAATGGCCCAGTGGTATTTAAAGCCATCACATGGGCCTGTGCTGATGGGTCCCACCTCCCTGGCTTAGGAAGAAGAGGAGGGGCAGGCTGAGGGGTGCGGGAGGGAGGAGCCCTGTGCTCCCTGTGGTTCTATGGGAACACCGAGGGAAGAGTGCCTACCAAGGGCAGGTGACCAGCCAGCCAAACAGTGGAGTCAGATGAGGCTGAACGGCCCTGGGACTTGACAAGAGGCAGCCACAAGCGCAGTTTTGGTGAGACCATGGGTTGATCAGAGCGGACTAAAGGAAGGGTACGGCGTCGTTGGAATAGACGCCTCTGTGCTCTTTCAAGGAACCGTGCTGGTCTTTAGGAATTCCTCCAGGAAGTCGCACCCGAAACGTCTCATGTACCTCCCAAAGAAACCGGGGCTCAAGCACCAGGCCTGAGAATTTCTCCTAGAAGACCCGGACTAGCGGAAGCCCCTTCCTTGTCCCCGGGAGAGACTCTTTGGGGGTCATTTTCCCCAGAGAGGCTCCGTTCTCTCTGGATACCATGGCCACACACAACACAGACATTCGTGGCAGGAGGGCAGGCACAAGCTGGGACCGCTGCGTCACACACACCGGGCTCCTTATTCCTGAGCGCAGCAAGGCGCCGGGGCGAGTCGTGCTCCAGCTTAGATATTTATTGATTTTGATTCACAAGATCCAAGAAAAGCTTGGCCATGGAGCCTCCAGTTCAGTCACAGGGGCTGGGGGCTGGGCCTGGGCAAGAGAGAAGGAAACGGAATTTGAAGAAATCTGTCCTTAAGAAAATAGATCTTTGTAAACCTGCTTTCGGTGAACCCAGCGCGTGCAAGAGTGAAATTCTCTGTTCCTCTCCAGAGGTGGCGGTGAATAGGGGCTCTGTTAGCTGCTGGCGGGACCTTCACAAGCAAAACATGCTGGGGAGAGCAGAGGCTGGCTTCCTGGAGTCGCTCGGAGCCCGTGAGGAAATGGCCTTCCTCCTACAGCCCTCCCCTGAGCATGGGGGTAGAGAAGCCCCAAGGCAACGTGCGTTTTTACATTAAATCAGAAGAGCAATTAAAATGCACCAGGAGCGGGCCGGTGAGATGGCTCAGCAGCTTAAGCGCCTGCCCGGCAAGCGCGAGGGCCCGAGTTCGACTCCCGGAACCCACATACGAAAAAGGGGCCGGTGACATCGCTCAGTGGCACGGGCGCCTGCTGGCGCGCGAGGTCCTGAGGTCGACCCCCCGGTACCCACAAAAAAAAAAAATGCACCAGGAGCCAAGTGTGTGTGCTAGTGCACGCCTGTGATCCCAGCACTGGGGAGGCCAAGGCCGGAGGATTGCTGTGCGTTAGAGGCCAGGCTGGGCTACATAGTGAGTTCAAGGCCATCCTGGACCACATGGTGAGTTCCTGGCTCAAACAACAACAAAAAGGCACCCGGGCCTGCTCTGGGCTTGCGTGGCCTCCCGGGCACCCACATTTTCTTTTGTATATTTGGCTGAAGATATTAACAAAGGCCTGCACCATCCATGAGAAAAAGCGGGAAGAGTTTGCCTTGTTAACTGTGGGAAGAAAAAGACTAAAGTCAGTGCTGAGAGCAGAGTGGGTGCCCGGGATCTGGTGCTGTGTTGTCCTCTGATCCCACCCACAGCCGGATCTGCAGACAGCAACGTGAGGCTTGCGGAGGAAATTGACTCGCCCTTGCCACGGTGTGGCTGAGGGGCTTGTGCTGAGAATGGATCCTCTGCCTGTCACCCACCCTGCCAGCTCCTAGGTGGCCAGTGGAGGCTTCTGCCCTTGCTGTGGACTTTTGCTAACAATGTGGGTTGTAAAGTTGCAGGCACAGTTGCCCAGGCTGCCTCTGTGCTGCACAGAGCTGGCCGGCTCCCTTGGCCAGTACAATGAGGTGCTTCCTGCTAGTGGTGGTGGTGAGCCCCGCCCCACCCACTACTTCCTGTAGTGGCCTCTTCCCTCTGCAACTGCTGGACTCATGTGAGGAATGGCTTTGTGGCTCCTGCTTCCTCCACATTGGTTTTCTCTTGTAATCCTTGCCATAAGCCCCTTCCATCCAAGTAAAGCAGTGGAGGCAACTTGCCTCGTGTCACCAAGCTATGATTCAAGCCTAAGTCGCAGACCCCCAAATTAGTGCTCCTTCCTTGATCTGCACCTGCCCACTGCACAAGCCCTCAAGACTCTTGCATTGACTCCCTTCAGATAGACTCAGGCCTGGCAGCCACTGTGGAAAGTAGGGTCCCCAAGAGTGTGGCCAGGGACCTCACCCTGCCAAAGCACAGGCCACACAACCTTCTCACTTGCCAAGGGTAGCCCTGCCCCACATTCTGCTGATGGTACCCTTTCCAGAACACCTGGGTGCTTCTTGTATCCTTCCCATCATCCCACATGTGCAGTGAGGTGCAGTGAGGCTAGTACATGGTAGACTCATTACACAAATCCAGATTCACTGGCTCCTGATACCAGTGGCCTGGCGCTATGTCCTGGGAGGAAGTGAGAATGGTGCTGGCATCTTGCACCTGCCTTGGCGATGCACATGTTCCTCTCTGTGCATAATCATCATGGTCTGCATCAAGCCAGGCAGGAGATTTGGGCAGACCCGAGCAGCACATTTCATGCTCTTGCTGAAATGTCCCACCAGGAAGACAGTGAGGTACAGCCTGCTTTAGCCCCTAGCTGGCAGCCTTGCTGTCCCTTCCTCTTTCTGTTCCTAGCGCCTGGCTCTTTAGAAATACTGTGTTTCCTTCCATGCTTCCTGGCTTCTAACACTAAGTCCCAAGGGGCTGAACTCAGATCCTCACACATGGTCCTCTGTCCCAACCCTCAGATGTTGTGGCTATTACATGTTGATAGCCAATGCAACCTGCTGGCTTTGGGGTCCATTGCATCTCCTCTAGTGCTCCTGCAACACCCGGAAAGTGAAAGGCACACTCATTGGTTCTCTGCCCAAAGCTCCATTTCATCTGCCCGAAGTCCAGGACAGATAAGCCCCTCTGGGGTTGTTAGATTCTGTCTTCACCCTGCGGAGCTGAAATGAGTGGGCATGAAACACACAGAGGCTGGAGATGGGAAGGCTTCACCTGGCCAGTGAAAGTTTACTTGCTGAATCTGGGCAGAGATGAGAGCACTTTCTTTGGGGCTCAGCCTTCACTTGACCCTCTGGCTTTGATGTTCCAGACCCAGTGTGAACCTTCGGAGATGCTGATTCATGTACTCTTGGCACAGCCTGGCTTCCTCCCTGCACAGAAATGAAAGCATGGAGGGCTTGTAAAGTTGACTCCAAATGCATCATGCAAATCTACAAACTCTTAAAACCAAGCATTTGGATGAGCTGTGTGGCGATGGATCAGAAACACATGGAGTAGATTTTCTTCAAACTTCACTGAGGGCCTCTGCCGTGGAAGGGAAAGAGCTTGGCATGGTCTATGTGGGAGTTCTGGATCTCAGAGCAAGGTTCCCCAGCAGAAAGAAGATTCTTTGGCCCACTCTCCCCACTCTCATTTCCCTCCCAGGGGGACCTGTGAAGGGGGACAGAAAATGAATTGAAGAGGAAGGGCAAGGCTAGCGAGATCTTCAGGAAGGTGGGCTGTGGACGTGGGGATTGGAGAGCCAGGTGGACTATTGAAAGGCTGGGCTGGAGCTCAGGCCGACCCTTAACAGCTGTGTCTGCAACCAGCTTCTCTGGCCCCTCCCTCCATGACTCAGGCAGAGCCCCTCCGGCTGGCCTTGGACCTTGCAAATGAGTACATGCATCATTTAGAAACTATTCGCATCCTGGAGCGGCCAGAGCACGTAGAGGGATTGGAACCATGTGGACCATTTCCGTGAAGTTGGTGATGTGTAGGTCAAGCCGCCATGTGCCGTTTCTTGGCTGGCGTTTCAAGGCATGATCTGTGATTTTCCACCTGTTTACTTTTAACACAAAACCCTGTTGACTGAGTGAATTCAATTTTGAAGCAAGACCTCAAATGATGCTTTGAGATCAAGTCAACTTTTGACATCCAGCCAAGGTCGGGTCCCATATGTTCAAGGTTAATGACCATCTGGTCTACAAAAGGCCAGAAGGACCCACAAGACATGAGGAAAGCACACTGAAGATGATCACTGACTTCCCCAAGCACTTAAGGACCCACCCAAGCACGGACAGCCCCCCACTACTGTTTGAATCCCCCGATGTCCTGTCCTCTGTCTACAGGGCCATCTCCAGCCCTGGACGTCAAGTCACCAGAAAAGTCCCATTCTTCTTCATCCAGGCTGGGATGTAGTGTGGGCAGCAGGCAGAGCACACATCCAGGCACCTGCTGGCCTCGCTTTTGCTGTTCTCAGCCAGTGCTCCAGCCTGGTGCCCACTGTCCCTATCTCTGCTATTTTAGCTTGTGGCTCAGCAAGGGCACCTCTGCTCTGTTGGTCCCCCGAGTCAAAAGCCTGAGTTTTCACATATTCCAAGTGCCTGCAGATTTGAAAACCCAGAGTTCTTGCTTTATCCTAGCCAAACATCTGCAGCAGAAAGGCTGCTCTGTGCTCTAAATGTGTCATGAAATTTATCTCATGTTGCCCTTTCCAGTGCCTTATCAGGAGGAGGGTGTAGGAAAAAGGCACAGGGCAGGAATCCCAACAGTGAGTGGGGTCCTATTTTCTGCTTTCTCTACCTCTGTACTGCCAGCTCTTGCAGGGGAGCTTCATGGGGGAGCAAGACGTCTCCCCTGAGAGCTCCCTGAGAGCTTCCCTTGCATGCGAGACGGATGTAAACACAGAGCAACTGGGATCCACACCAGCATTAGTGGAGTTGCACCTTTTCTTTATCCTGTTACTGCCAGTTGAACCCATGGCCTTTGCAATGAGCTACATCTTCAGCCCTTTTTACTTATTTTCATGTTAAGACAGGGTCTCACTAAGTTGCTAATTACCCAGGCTGGACTCGAACTTTAGATCCTCCCGCCTCAGTCCCCCAGAGAGCTGGGATTATGGGCATGCACCACCATGCCCAGCAAGAATAGGTCTATTCTCAAACTCGTGTGCTGCTGTACTTTGGATTTTAAAACAAATATCCAGCCCTTTGGGAATTAAACGAAGGAACTAAGGGCCTAAGAAAGGGCACCATAGCACACAAAATGGTGAGACGTGGGGAGGAAACTGTGGGCAGGGGATTAAGGGATTAAACTTCGTGGTGGCCAGAAAAGGGTTAGGGCAAGAGCCTGGTGGTGGTGACGGGGCCTTTGTTGGGCAGTGAGGAGGAAAGGCCACATCATAGGCATTAGGATGCCAGGGGCACTGGTCTCCACACAGGAGAAAAAGCAGCTTCATCGGGAAATGAGGGTCAGCTCAAAGTGGCTGAGATGCTCAGGCGGGCAAGGCAGGAAGCGAGGAGGAGATTGCAGCCTGATTAGAGACGTCCTGTATACCAGCTTCAACTTTTATTCCAAAGGATGAGATAAAATGTAGTAAAGTCAGGGCCTGGCCAAGGGGACATTTGCATTTTAGAATTTCTTCCGAGGTTGTGGAAGGTGCTTGGAGAGAGACAGGGCCAGGAGCAAGAGACAAACTTCACGGGGCTTTATTTTAACCCACTAATAAAGACCAAGAGTGAGCCACATAATTTGCTGCCGGTCCTTGCAGGGGGCAACTGTGGATGCAGTGGCCCAGCTGGCACCTCCACCCCAGGCTCCTGCCATCTCCCACAGCGGGGAGGGCCCAGCGGGATGCCTGCAGGCCATCAATCTTCATTAAATGCTTCATTGTCTTCCAGAGAGTGGCGGCGCTTGGAAGGCCCCTTGATGGAAGGCTGTGACCCCAGAGTGCTTGGAAATCAAAGCTAATTGACCATAAGAAAATCAAACAGATACCATCACTGGTGTGCAGCTTCTGGGCTCGGATTCAGCTACAGTCACACTTCCACCTTGTCCCCAACAATGGGGACGCCTGCCAGGCGCCTGCCAGCCCCCTCCCCAGCCGTGGAGCTGCCTAAAGACGACAGATGTCTCCTCTTTGGGCAACTCTCCCACATGGCAGATACGGACACAGAAAGACAGAGGGACATGGCTTAAATGTGGGACAGAACCAGAACTAGATGGCACGAGGCCCCTCACCACCCGGTGGGGGGACACATGCTCATCATTCTGGAAACTTTAATTGTGTTTTAGATTTTTAAAAAATGTTTTTATTAGTACATATTTGCAGTATATAATGTCTACATTCATCTTAGAGGTTAGGTACATGTATTTAACACATCTTATTTCTTTTTATTCCCCTTCCCCTCCCTTTCTTCCCTCCCCCCTCCATCTCTTGGTCCCCTTCCCATTTGCAAATACTCTATCTTCCTGCTTCCTATCATCTTTTATTTTGTTTTTGAAATTATTTATACTTTGGGTTTCTCATATAAGAGAGTTATGCGATATGTAAGCTTGTATGTCTGTTTTTTTTTTTGTGGGTACCGGGGGGTCAACCTCAGGACCTCACGCGCCAGCAGGCGCCCGTGCCACTGAGCGATATCACCGGCCCCTTTTTTGTATGTGGGTTCCGGGAGTTGAACTTGGGCCCTCGAACTTGCCGGGCAGGCGCTTAAGCCGCTGAGCCATCTCACCGGCCCTGTATGTCTGTTTTATTTCACTTAACATTATGGTCTCAAGCTACTTCCATATTCCTGCAGATGATTCAGATTTATCCTTCTTTATGGCAGAGTAATACTCCATTGTGTGTAAATACTATATTTTCTTTATCTATTCATCTGTTGATAGGCATATAGTCTGTTTCCAAGATTTAGCTATTATGAGTTGTCCTGCTATAAACACGGCCATGCAAATTTTAAGCTTTATTGGAGTTTAATTGACAAGTAAAATTATATGTGTGTAAGATGTACAACTTGGAGTTTTGTTATACACATTCATTATGCTATAATCTCCATGGTCAAGTTCCATCCCTTCACATAATCACCACTTTCTTTCATTTATTTTTCCCCTTTCTTTCTTTTTTCTTTTTTTTTTTTTTTTTTTTTGTCCTTAAACAATGATCTATCTCAGTAAATTTGAAATATACTTTTTCATCAGAGTAAACCTTCTGCTTCCAGAAGGAAGTCAATGGCAGAGCCATGCCAGGTACTATTTGTTCTTGGCTGGGCATTTGACAGTCATATTAAACTGAATTTGGCCTAGGGAGGCTGCCATACAAGGCCTTTACATACTGAACTGCAACCTACTTCCCTATGCAAACCCCCAGGAGCCTAACTAGGAACGCACACTGGTAACAACAGCTGAGCTCCAGCCAGTCCGAGTTTCAGTCAACCACAGGCTGCTGCCAAACATTCTGAGGTGTTCAAATAAGGTGAACCATGAACTGTACATAATCAGACTATCTCTGCAGCCTGTTTTGTATTTTCACACCTCGCTTCTGTTTTCGGCAGGGTCAACACCTCCAGACAACAAGGCACACCGGAGACTTCTAAGCTTGCTCTGGTTCTGAGGTCTGCCTGATTCACCAGTCATTCTTTGCTCAGTTAAACTCTACTCAACTTTACTTTGTTTAAAGTTTTATTTGAACAATAGCATTCACTTTGTACAGAAATTGTTCATTGGCAATGTGTTTTTTCACATACTGAGTCAACTTCCTCTGGGCTGGGGCGTGTGTGTGTGTGTGTGTGTGTGTGTGTGCGTGTGTGTATCTGGGTGTTTTGTGTGTATGTGCATTTGTGTGGGGAGCATTCAAGAATAAGAGTCACCCTGGGAACCTAGGGCTTCTAAGGGGGACAGAGGGAGGGACTGAGAACACAGCTGGGGTCAGCTAACAAGGCTGGGATCCCATTTTACAGTCAGGAAAACTGAGTCACAGACTTCTTGTATTCATACAATTAGTAATAGGTGGGATTCAAAACTGGGGTTTAGGGCCAGTGAGATAGCTCAGTGGCATAAACGCCTGCCCGGCAAGGGCAAGCGTGAGGTCCTGAGTTTGTTTCCCGGAACCCACATAAAGGAAAAAAAGAGGCCGGTGATATCGCTCAGGGGCACAAGCGCTTGCTGGCAAGTGTGAGGCCCTGAGGTCAACTCCCAGTACCCACATCAAAAAACAAACAAACAAACAAAAACAAAACTAAACCAGGGATTGACTCAGGCTTGTGTAGCCTGAGGACATCTACAGGGACAGGAGCACCTGGTCTTGTGGGCTGACCTCTACTGCTCAGGCAGAGTGGCCAGCACAGCCTCCCTCGTGAGCCCAAGGTCAGGTTGAATGACAGGCCTGCCTGCTCGAAGTAGCAGGAATGCAGAGACTGGCCCAAGGCCACTGGCATGAGTCTGCAATGGGGGAGGCCAGGGTGTGAGCCCCCCTGAACCCCCTGCACCACTCACTCTCCAAAGTGGACTCCAACTTTGTGCCCACTTCTCTTCTCATCTGCCTGCTTCTCATGTGTGCTGCAGGGCATGACCAGATGTCCCCTCTTCTCTGACTCCTGGGGCCACCTGACAATGGCAAGCCCTTTCTCAGGATCTGCTTGGCCCCTTCATTGTGTAGCAGCTACTGAGCATGTCTGTCACTGGGGATGGAGCATGGACAAAACCAACACCAATGGAGCACTCAGAGCAGAACTTCCCCAAGGAAAGCCTCTCGGTGCCCTCTGGGAGAGGAACTGATGTGCCAGGAGCTGTGTTGAGTGCTTCCTGTCACCTTCAGGGACATAGTAGAGACACCACTGCAAGGCCCACCCAGAGTCTCTGGGCTAGCGGGTGCAGTGGGTGCAGTGGGTGCAGTGGGCATGGCCAGGTCCCCTAGGATGCCGCTGCTTCAGCTGAGGGGGTGCATTTCAGAAACACCACCCCAGGGACTTTCTATAAGGGTGACATCAGAGAGGGCCGAGGCCCAGGTAGACCCACAGGCAGAGCTGCCTTATTTCAAGGTGAGAAAGAAAAATATACACAGGGACGCGGGAGCTGGTGTGGTTTTCATCCTGGGAAACACAGGGTCCCGTGTGAACCCAACTGTGGCTGTATATTCCCAGGAAAAGGGGTGTTCAAAATATGGCAGGATATTTGCATTTTGCAGGATCCCCAAATCAAGGTGGATGACAGGACATCCTTGGCTGTGGAAAGGGCAGGAAGGAACAGGGAATGAAGGGGTGAGAGTACACCCCCTTTGCCTTGCACTGTGGGGTGAGCCTGACATCCGCTGTCTTTGGAGCCCCCAGCATCCTGGAGATGGGCAATGGGAATCCCCTTTCACAGGTGAGGAAGGTGAGGGTCAGGGAGGTTCAGCAACTTGCCCATGGTCAGAGAACTGGCACATGGCAGAGCCGGCTCAGAAGTGACACCTGCAACCTCGCCCCACACATGGCCACTCCAGCTCCAATGGGCAAAGCAGAAGCAACAGCACCATGGATCCCTGCAGCACGGGCAGATCCTGGGGCTCCTAAGCTTTTGTGGGGGAGGGGGTGACGCTACACAGTTACGGCCTGAAATCCAGTCAGTGAGCAAAATCCAGAGCACTGTGGATCCCTGTGAGATCCCTTCTGATCTTCTCTACAAGAAAGCGCACGGCCCCATTTGTGTGTGGCTCCCGTGGCACTGCTGTGGGCTGTATATCACCCTCCCAGAGATCGCTGTGGAAATCCTTAATCCTTGGCCCCAGGTGGCCATACCGGTGAGGTTAAATAAGCCCATAAGTGTGGCTACCAGATCATCTCAATTTCTCTCTGCTTCTCTCTGTCTCTGTATCTCTCTGTCTCTGTCTGTCTGTCTGTCTCTCTCTCTCTCTCTCTGTCTACTGTGTGTGGGCACAGTGAGAAGATGGCCCTGTGACCAGAAGAAATCCCGCCCCAGAAATAGAATCCTCCAGATCTTTGATCTGGACTTCTGGGTCCCCAGGGCTGTGAGGAGATAGACAGCTGTGATTTAGGTCCCCAAGGCTGGGCATTTTACTGTGGCAGCCCTGGTAGAGCAGGACAGGTGAGAGCCAATCAGGCGAGGGCCCTCAGTGTGGGGGCTGGAAACTCAATGCTGGGCAGAGGGAGGGCTTCAGAAGGGCTGTGGGCTTTGCCCTTGAACCCCAGCCTGCCCCTCCAGCAGCTGCAGACATGGGCAAAAGGGAATCTTCTCCTTAAAAAGACCACTGCTTCTCCCTTCAGGCTTAATCAACAGAAACTTTGTCCAAACCTTGTCCTGTTTCCTGGTCAACACAATGTGGGCCAGGGGTTTTGAAGCCAATGAACCCGACAAGCAGACCAATGTCCAGTGCCTTGCCACTTGGGAGAACACCCTGATGCAAGCTCCTGGATGGCTTTCATGGGCCTCCAAGTGACCTCTGACTTATTCCGGTGACTTGTTTGTCAACAAAGCCACTTAAGGGAGGCAAGAGTTCTGCTTTTGAATCACGGCCCAAACTTGCAGAAACTGCACCATGAGTCCACAGAAATCTTCTCTTGACAGAACCTTAAATTCTTCCAAAGTGATACCGGCTCAAATTCAGTATCTTCTACTTGACTGTGTGTTGTCTATCCACATGTCACCAGTCGATCACCCACACAGCCATTTGTCTTCCATCTATAGATCCACCGCTCATCTTCATATTATGTATCTATGCATCATCTATTTATTTCTCTATCTACCATCTGTCACCTGTCTATAATCTCTCATCAATCTATGTGTCATCTATATCATCCACTGATCTAACCCAGATGTCTAACACACTGATGATAAAGGAACCCAGAAATGCAAATCTTATAACAACAGTGAAAACAGAAACAGGTTCTGTCAGTAGACCAAAAAGGGCTGCCCTGCCTCTTTATCCATGATTCTGTTTACTCTTAACCATAATGTAATCACAAATAGGAACACACAAGAGAAGAGCCTAGATCTTTGAGGGAAACATCAACAAACGCTGTGTCCCTATCCCCTCCTTACTTGGTCTCCCTGAGGTCCCTGGGCCACCAGCTCCCAAGCCTGGAGAGGGTCCACGTAGACTGGACTGCTCAGCCGGTTATCATACATCCTTCTGATTTTGGCTTACCACATCTTGTTGATATTAATTACTTTCTTTTCTCTTGGGGGAAAATGTGTCTTTAAAAAACACATCCTGCTGTGTTAGCGGGGCTTGGTGAGGGAGCAGAGGTGGATGAACATGTTCTGTGCAAAACCACCACACTCTGTTTTCACTACTCTAGGAAAAGCTACTGCAGGATGCATTACAGAACAATGAAACAGGAATCTAACAATAAGGAAGAAATGAGTGCTTTCAAGGACATGAAGCTATAAATCAGTGCTCCATGCTGGCAATCTAAGGACAGCAGTTCTATGTGTGTTGAGGACCAGTTAGTCATTCCCCCTGTGGATCTCTAGAAAAGAGGTTTTCTCACAAAACAAATAAAGTTTAGGGCCAGACAGTCATAGTGATAAGGTTAAGGCAAAGTCTTCTTTTTATGATAACAAAAATATATACAGTAGACCTCCTGGGAAAGTATATAAGAAAATCATACAAAGAATGATATGTTCCATATCTTTCACCATGCACTAAACTAAATTCAAAATGGATCAAAGATCTAAATATTAAAACAGAAACATTAAATCTGCTGGAAGATAGAATAGGTAAAACTCTTGAAGACAATGGTGTAGGCAAAGGCTTTATGAATAAAACCCCAATGGCACAGGAACTATCACAAAGAATCAACAACTGGGATCTCATCTTATTAAAAAGCTTTTGCACAGCAAGAGAAACCACCAACAGAGTGAAGAGACAACCCACAACGTGGGAAAAAATATTTGCCAGCTGTTCCTCAAAGGATTACTATCGAGAACATACAAAGAACTAAAAAAAATCAGACCTCCCAAATTTAAAGACCCAATCCAAAAATGGGCACCTGAGATGAATGCACACTTCTCATGAAGAAATACAAATGGCAAATAAATATACGAAAAAATGTTCAACATCACTAGTCATTCGAGAGAGGCAAATTAAAACAACACTGAGATTCCATCTCACCCCAGAAAGAATGGCTATTATCAAGAAATCAGCCAATAACAAATGCTGGAGGGGCTGTGGGGAAAAAGGGACCCTTCTCCACTGTTGGTGGGAGTGTCGACTGGTACAGCCACTGTAGAAATCAGTGTGGAGATTCCTCAAAAAACTAGGATTGGAGGTCCCATTTGAACCAGCTATTCCCCTTCTGGGTATCTTCCCAGAAGAATTAAAAACATCATACCACAGTGATATATGTGCACCCATTTTTATTTATTTTTTTAATGTGGGTACCAGGAGTCGACCTCAGGACCTCGCACTTGCCAGCAAGCGCTTGTGCCACTGAGCGATATCACTGGCCTTTTTTTTTTTCCTTCATGTGGGTTCTGGGAGTCGAACTCAGGACCTCACGCTTGCCAGGCAGGCACTTATGCCACTGAGCTATCTCACTGGCCTTGTGCACCCATTTTTATAGCAGCACAATTCATAATAGCCAGATCTTGGAAACAACTCAAATGCGCATCAACCGAGGAATGGATGAAAAAGATGTGGTATTTTTATACAATGGAGTACTACTCAGCCATAAAGAAGGATAAACTGGAGACTTTTATACATAAATGGATGCAACCCAAGACCATACTCATAAGTGAAATAAACCAGACTCATATGTGTAAACATGGTATTGTCTCCCTAGTGTGAGAAACTGAAAGAGTAAATAATATCCAAAATATACAATAGATATGGTAAAACAGGAAGAAACTGTTCAAAAGGAAAGAGAAAAAAACAAAAACAAAAACAAACAAACAAAAAAGGGGCCTAGGATATAGCTCAGTGGCACAAGCACCTGCCTGGCAAGCGCAAGGTCCTGAGTTCGAGTCTTGGTACCAAAAAAAAAAGAAAGAGAAACTGGGATGGGGGAATGGAGAAAAGAAGGGAAAAGAAAAAAAAAAACATATATCTCTATCTATCTATCTATCTATCTATCTATATACACAATAGTTAAGATAGATACACTACTAATTTCTCTTAGTTCATTGAAAAGAAAGGTTTGTGCTAATATTGTTTGGACAATTGAATGCTGATATCTTGTACCCTGAGTAACTAATTTAAAGATAACAATACACAATGTATTAACCATTGTTACCCTCCTATTATGTTGTTTTGAAATTTTGTTCTATTTTTTTCCTCTTTAAAATAAAAAAAAAGAAAGATATGTTCAATATGAAGAATATCAAAGTGTTGCATGATCTGGGACAATTTAGTTAAAAAAGAATCTTTTGATGTGTGACAATTCTATTTGGGTAGCACTGGTTTAGTGACAAAAGCTTCTATCCCTTCTCTATGATCCTAATCACCCTACTGGAATATTACACAGAAATAATATTATCAAAGTATTTTTTATGTATTTTTAGAATTAACCTATGGACAATGCCCGGGATGCAAATTGGCATTTTCTTGAATTCTAACAGCACATTTTCCCACATTTCAGCCTCCTGATGTACTTTATAATCAATGGAATATGATTGGCAGCATTTTTTATGCAGCGGAACATAAACAAGGGTGTGTTTGGCACATTAGATTGGATGAAATATTGTATGTTGACAGAGGAGAATGAAAATCTCGTCATCTTTAGCAGTTTGATGTGAGAGGAGAATTCACAGGAGACGAGGTGGAGAAGAGAAGGGACGGGCAGGAGAGCGGGGACTTCCATTGCTTCTGCTCCCGTGACAGAGAGGCAAAGGGGGCTTTGGAAACAAGGGTCCAGATATAGTTCTAGCACATTTTAAAGTCATAAAACTAAAGGCTAACTAAAATCATTATGTCTATAAATAATGCTGGGGCTGAGTAAAATTTGGTGTACATGGTTTGAATTTTCTATTTTAAAAAAGTGGGTGTGGGAGAGAAGAGACATCGTCAAGATCTGGCAGATGAAGAAGAGGTGCTCTGGATGCATCACTCAGAGTATCAAAGGTCATGGCCAGAAAGCAAAGGCAGCAATTCTCTATATATTCTTACAAGTCTCCCTAACCTTTTGTAAAGAAGAATGAAGATACATCAATAACTAAAAGCCCTCACACCAAATCCACAAAGTAGGCGTCCTTGGCCGCATTCATAGATGAGAAATCTGGCTGAGCAGGCCCGAGTGGAGCCCTTGCTCTTCTTGCCAGCTTCACACCTTGGCCCTCGCATCAGATCCTCTGTAGAGCTCCTAGGACAAATGCTGCTCCCCGGGCATTGTGAGGAAATCATTGACAAGGGGAGGTCACATGACTTAGTGAAGCCACAAACCTGATAACTCCCAGGCATGACCCATGTCCAGGCCCTGGCAGTGGGTCTCAGTGCCACTTCCTTTCGGCCACTCACAGCACAGCTCCATCTCACCTCGCACCTCCACACACTCTCCAAATCTGCTCCAGGAGCCTTGGCACTCCTGAGCCTTGAGGCAGGAAGGGCACTGGAACTGGGATGCGCAGGTTCACACAAATCCCACAGGGAGAGCATGGCCACAGCTCAGCCCTCAGCCCAGAGATCCTGCCTTGTGCCACGTTCCCCATACCGTGTCCCTCTCTACCCTTGTCTGGGGTATGCCTTGAAGCTGTCCCCACATAAGCTGACACAGGACTCTGCCTATTTCTCCCCTGTGGTCCTGAATTAGCCAGCACCTTGGCAGACATAGTAGGTGCTGACTAAACACACTCCTCCCTGTGCAGCCCTCTGGTTGGCCTGGGGGCCCTTGCTCTCCATCTTCCCTGTATGTATTTGGGCCTCTCTGGCTCCTCCTTCCTCTACTGGCTTCCCTCTCAGACTGGGACCAGATAAAGCTCCAACTCCACTTATCCAGCACTTTGGGGACTGTGACAGGAAGCAGCTCCATGTGCTTCTAATGAACGCCATCGAGCTCCAGTGCTGCAGTTCCATGGAGCTGGGGTGGCGTGGGACACCCTGGAACCCGAGCATGGCTGTTTGGAGTTGTTTTTCTTAGAAGCAGGAAGTTACATCCTGCCAAGAAGAAATGAAAATAAAGCCCCCGAGGGGTCCGATTCATAGGGAAGGGGCTGAGCTCTTACTGTGCTCGGCTGCCGAGGAGGAAGCTGGAAGGGGCCTCTGTCTGCACCCCCAGGACAGATGGGGAGGCAGCCCTGAGAGACCATCTGGGGTAAACCGGAGACGTATGTCCTCCTCTTTCCCGGGAGCTCCAGGGGCCCCAATGCACAATGCGGACCCCTCCTCTCCAATTGTTCAGGGTGACCACTCAGCGCCTTCCTCAGAGTCCCGGGGGCTGGGACAGGTGACCTGCAGCCGCATCCTAACCCCTCATTTGAAGGACAAATCCCTCCTCCTCTTGAGTCGCCAGAGCACACCCTGTGGACCCAGGGGCTGCCTGAGTCACCTTAATCCCATCCCCAGCCCAGTATCAAAGTCTTTCACCAGGCCAAATAAAGAGCCAGGATGAGAGGAGGAGAGATGCAGGCCTCCAGAAAAGTGAGGGCACTCCTCAGGCTGGGGGAACCCCAGGGTAGCCTTCTCAGACCCCTGAGCAAATGTTGGGCCAGACCCCAAAGTTAAGGACCAGAGATATGAAATTGCTCCTCTGGGGAGACTTCTCAACAGACAAGATGCAATTCCTACCTTTTCCTGTTCACACAAAAAATCCCAAGAGCCCTCAGTTTGCTCAGTGAATAAGAGCTAGGCTCTTGGCCTAAAGCTAAAGCTGGCTAGGTCATTCCCTGCCTGCGCCATCTTGGAGAAATTCCCTAAGTGTCAGTGTTGTCACCTGCAGAGTGGCCATAAATATCTCTACCTTACTGGGGTCTCATGAAGGTCAGGCATTCCTGGATGTCCCTATGCACCAGGCATATGTGGTCACTTCCTCCTGGTGGTAGACGTTCCTCTTAGCTGTGGTGATTGACCAGCCATGCTGGCCACTGCTGTGTGTGTCATTCTGCCATCTGTCCCCAGACCCTAGGAAAGCCTGCTGTCCACTTGAGGGTGGGTTGAGTGAATAGCAAACTGATTGATTTCCTCCACTGTGTCCCAAGGGATCCCTGGGCTGCAAAAATGGGCATGCCTGGGGTCAACCATTCTGGATGGCATAGTGGGAAAGAGGGACAATTGCAGGCTCATGTCCATAGTCACCTCCCAGCCAGCTGAAAGGCTGTGGGACATTGAGGGTGGACATGATGTCTGGAGCTAGCTAGTGAGCCGCAGCAATTTAGAAGACCATGAGGTCCCCCTCAGTTCCAGGGAGTGGGGCTGCGCTGCAGAAAGTTGTTCTCAGCAGCCGGAGCTAGCTGTGGAAGGAGCTACCCCGGGGTGGCAAGCTCCCCAGGCCCGAGGGCTGTCTCGAAAAATCCCCACGCATATCCTTGGGTTTCCTTCTGGTGAGCAATGCATCACAGGAGACTGGATCACTGTCCAGAATGTGCCGCACGCATTATCGTGCAGATAATCGTGATGCAGAGCTGATTATGCAAGTACGCAGGCCATATTTTTAAAGTTATGCATTTTATTTCAGTTAAATTTTATGCATTTTTGTGTATAGGACAGGAAGTGATACCTGCTTTTCATTTATGGAACAACACAAAATTTTTGTTTAAAATAAATACAGCAATACAATACCACATGTGGTGCTCAAAAATAAGACACTTAAGTGTGAATCTAACAAAATATGTACAGGACTTGCATGCCGAAAGCTACAAAATAGTGACAAAAGAAATCAAAGACATTCACACATTCACAACAAATGCAGAGACATATAATAACTGTCAATTTGCCCAAGTTCACACACAGGTTTAATACAATTTTATTAAACTCCAGGGATTTCCTCTCTCTTCCTCCCTTTCTCCCTTGCTCTCTTCATTTTTTCTCCCTTCTTTTTTTGGCAGATATAGTAAAAATTATTCTAAAATATAAACAAAAAGGCAAAGGAAAAATTTTTAAGAGTAATAAGTGAGATAAGCCAGTCTCCCTGGTTTCAAGTGTTATTCAGGCCTATAATGCTGAAAGTTGTGATGTATCTGCAATGGTGGGCACTAGATAGATGAATGGAAGAGGATAAAGAATTAAGAAACACATCTTAACAAACACACCCATCTGATTTTTGACAAAAATTCAAAAGCAATTTAATGGAAGAAAGAGCCTTTTAAACAGATGGTGCTAGAGTATTTAGACATTAATCAGCCAAAAGAAAAAAGAGGAGAATCTCAGTCTAAGTCTCACACCCTTTATAAAACTTAACTCAAAATAGGACTTATATCAATATAAAACATGAAGCTATATAACTTTAACAAATTCAATAAAATCTTCAGGATTTAGGACTAGATAAAGACTTCTTAGATTTTTTTTTTTTTTTTTTTTTTGTGGGTACCGGGGGGTCGACCTCAGGACCTCGCGTGCCAGCAGGCGCCCGTGCCGCTGAGCGATATCACCGGCCCCTTTTTCGTATGTGGGTTCCGGGAGTCGAACTCGGGCCCTCACACTTGCCGGGCAGGCGCTTAAGCCGCTGAGCCATCTCACCGGCCCGACTTCTTAGATTTGACACCAGAAATGCAATCCATAAATAGAAAAGATGAGAAATGTAAATTTATAAATATAAAAACTTTTGCTTTGAAAAAAAAAAATACCCTGTTATGGGAATGAAAAACACACAAGCCATAGACTAAGAAAAAATATTTGCAAACTTCGTATCATAGGATTAGTATCTAGAATATACAAAGAATACTCAAAGCTCAACAAATCGAACAGTCCAATCAGAAAATGGGCAAAAGACATGAAGAGACTTTTCATAGATGGAGGTAAAACACTTGTCAATAAATAAGAGCAGGGGCCGGTGAGATGGCTCAGCGGTTTAAGCGCCTGCCTTGCAAGCGCGAGGGCCCGAGTTCGACTCCCGGAACCCACATACAAAAAAGGGGCTGGTGATATCGCTCAGCGGCACGGGCGCCTGCTGGCGCGCGAGGTCCTGAGGTCGACCCCCCGGTACCCACAAAAAAAAAATAAATAAATAAATAAATAAATAAGAGCATAGAAAGATGCTCAACATAGGTAACCATTCAGGAAATGTAAATTAAAACTGTAATGCTACACCTACCAAAATGGCTAAAATAGAAAATAGTGGCAATACAGATGCTGGCAAGAATAAGGAGTCACTGGGTCACTCATTGGCTACTGCTGGGAATGTAAAATAATATTGCCACTCTTGTACATGAGTGTCAGTTTCATAAATAACTAAACACACAGCCCTGGGATTTATCTCAGGGAAATGAAAGTGTATCTTTCACAAAAACCCTGCTATAAGAGATGTGTAGAGAAGCTTTATTCTTAATAGTCAAACACTAGAAATAACTCAGATGTCCTGCAGGGATGAATGGAATAGATAACCGGTTGGACTGTTGGATTTGTTGTTGAGTTTTAAGTGTTCTTTATATACTCTAGATACTAATCTTTTGTCAGATATGAAGTTTGCATTTCTGTAAACTACTCAGCAATAAGAGGAAATAAACTTTTTATTCACAGCACACAACAACCTAGAGGGTTATGATGAGTGAAGAAAGCCAACCCAAAAGGATGTGGTACTGGATGACTCCATTTGCATAACATATATTTTTTCGTATGTGGGTACCAGGAACCAAACTCAGGACCTCACGCTTGCCAGGCAGGCACGTATGCCACTGAGCCATCTCACCAGCCCTGCATAATATTCTTGAAATGACAGAATCACAGACGTGGAGACATGGATGACACTGGGAGTGGATGTGGCTTCCAAGGGCAACACTAAGAATCCAAGCAGTGACATTGACTGTGTTAATATCAGTGTCCTCACTCTGATGTGCTAGAGTCTTGCAGTTGTTACCATTGGGAAAACTGGGTAAAGGGGACAAAGTTCTCTAGGTGTTACTTCTTACGACTGTGTACCAATTCTGCAATGATCTCAACATATAAAGCTTAATTAGACATTAACGGATACATGGAGATTAAAATGGGTCCACAGAAAGAAAAACATTGGAAGTGAAACGATGGGCCTAGTGGTTTATGGCTGTGGCAGAACCTTTGACGGTGTCACTGCAGTGACTGGCACAGGGGAAGCAGTGGCCCCCTCGACCTCAGGTAGGAAGCCAGAAACCCTGGATGGGTTCTGCCACCAACACCCGTGTCATGATCCCTCTTCTGCCTTGTTTGTGAAGCTAAGTGAGAAAGTCACTGCTAAACAGCAGCTACTCCCACCAAGGTTCTCTGCCACCCTGGGGTCTGTGATTTCGTGTTGAAGAAGTGTTGACACTGTTAATTATGCAGATTGAGGGTGCACATCCAGATGGGAGTCTTTCCCTCCTTTCTCCCTTTTTCCTTCCTTCCTTCCCACCTTTCTTCCTTCTTTCCATTCCTCCCTCCATCTCTCCCTTCCTGCCTCCTCTCTTCCCTCCCTCACTCCTTCCCTCTACCCTTCCTTCCTTCTTTATCCCTTCCTTTCTCCCTCCCTCCATCCCTCCCTCCCTCTCTCACTCCCTAGAGCAAATGCGCATTGAGCACCTTCCTCGTATGTCAAGTCCTCTGCTGCAGGCCTGAGCAGAGGACGCAGTGTGTAGTCTGGTGGGGAGAATAGCCATACTCCAGGCTATTAAATGGTATAGTAATGTCCATCTGACCAAAACCCAGAGGAGGACTTTGAAGTCATCCTGGTAGATTAGAAAAGGTTCCTTGGAGAAGAAGACATTTAAAATGCATTTTGAAGGTCTGGGAGGAGAGGAAGGAGGAGGAAGAGATTGAGAGGTTACTGGGCTCCCTGTCTGTCACCATCCAGAAGCTTCCTAAGCTTGGCCACAGGGCGGCTGGGCTCCAGGATCAGCAAGGAGGGAAGCGTACCGGGCAAGCGAGACTCCACCTTGCTGCTTTCCTCCTCCTCCTCTGCACAGAGGGTTCTACCTCTGCAGCATTCCCACCCTCCCCGGCACCAGCCAGGTACAATGCTCACCCTCCTGCTGGCCTTCCTGCATGTCACAATCTGAAGAAAAGTCTGATGGCCAGGGACATCAAATGAAAAACACAATATCATTTTTATAAAATTATCTGCCATTAAACAGATTAGAAGATGCTGAAACAACCCCAGACATACTAAGCCACCTTATCTTTGACAAAGGTGCCAAACACATTCGCTGGAAGAAAGATAGCCTCTTTAATAAATGGTGCTGGAAAAACTGGCTCTACACATGCCGAAGATTAAAACTAGACCCATATCTTTCACCATGCACTAAACTAAATTCAAAATGGATCAGAGATCTAAATATTAAAACAGAAACATTAAATCTGCTGGAAGGTAGGATAGGTAAAACCCTTGGAGACATTGGTGTAGGCAAAGACTTTATGAATAAAAACTCAACCGCACGGGAACTATCCCAAAGAATCAATAACTGGGATCTCATCTTATTAAAAAGCTTTTGCACAGCAAGAGAAACCACCAACAGAGTGAAGAGACAACCCACAATGTGGGAAAAAATGTTTGCCAGCTGTTCCTCAGACAAAGGATTACTATCGAGAACATATAAAGAACTCAAAAAAATCAGACCTCCCAAATTTAAAGACCCACTCCAAAAATGGGCATCTGAGATGAATACACATTTCTCAGATGAAGAAATACTAATGGCAAATAAATATACAAAAAAATGTGCAACATCACTAGTCATTCGAGAGATGCAAATTAAAACAACACTGAGATACCATCTCACCCCAGAAAGAATGGCTACTATAAAGAAATCAACTAATAACAAATGCTGGCGGGGCTGTGGGGAAAAAGGAACCCTTCTCCACTGTTGGTGGGAGTGTCGACTGGTACAGCCACTGTGGAAGTCAGTGTGGAGATTCCTCAAAAAGCTAGGGTTGGAGGTCCCATTTGACCCAGCTATTCCCCTTCTGGGCATCTTCCCAGAAGAATTAAAAACATCATACCACAGCGATATATGTGCACCCATGTTTATAGCAGCACAATTTGTAATAGCCAGATCGTGGAAACAACCCAAATGCCCATCAACTGAGGAATGGATAAGAAAGATGTGGTATTTTTATACAATGGAGTACTATTCAGCCATTAAGAAGGATAAACTGGAGACTTTTATAGGTAAATGGATGCAACTCGAGAAAATACTCATAAGTGAAATAAACCAGAAGCACATGTGTAAGCATCGTATTGTCTCTCTAGTATGAGAAACTGAAAGAGTAAATAAGATCCAAAATGTACAATAGACATGGTGAATCAAAAAGAAACTGGTCAAAAGGAAAGAGAGACTGGAATAGGGAAAAGAAAGAAGGGAAAGGGAAAAAAAAACTGTATATATATATATAAGATGGTTAAGATAGATACACTACGATTTTTACTTAGTTCATTGAAGAGTAAGGTTTGTGCCAATAATGTTTGGATAATTAAATGCTAATGTCTGGTGTCCTGAATAACTAACTTAAAGATAGTAATACGTAATGTATTAACCATTGTTACCCTCCTATTATGTTGTTTTGAAAATTTGTTCTTCTTTTGATTTGTTTTGTTTTTTCTTCTCTTTAAAATAAAATAAAAAAAAATTATCTGCCATTAGAAACTTCTCTCTCCCTCCCACTCCTCTATTCATGGAGGAAGTGTGTCCTTGGTCCTCAGCCAGCCTTTCGATGGCCACAGAAGTGGGTGTAGTTACTACAGCTCCTAGAACATGGCCTGCCCATCCGCCTGTCCCTTGGGCACCCCATCGCCATGCTCCTATCCGCACTGGACACACTCTGGACCTGAGCCCAGGGGCAGCAATGCCCAGCTGCAACTCTGGTAGCTCCCTCTGTAGCATCCTTTGGGCCCTGCCCTACGCCAGGTCCCAGGTGGCTGTGGCCCGTGTTAAAGAATACATACGACACTCTGCCCACCCGGACCATTTCCTGCCTGACATCCATGCCAAAGAAATCTAATCAGTTATTGAAAGCCTGGTCCAGTCCATAGTGAGGCCTCAGTGCTGGGGGTCAGCTTGAGAAACCTCCGCAGCACAACATGGAGGCCAGCATGCGGGTGGGCTTGCTTCTGTCGCTAAGCTGCCTTGCCTGTAGCGCCACTGTGGGAAAGGCCGGTTACCTGCAGGCTGTTGAACTGCCGGACCAGTGCCGCGGCTTTTGGAAAGTGCCAAGGGCGCTTGTCATGGTTTATAGCTAGATGTCCCCCAGGAGCCTCGTGCACTCATAGGTGGGGATTTGGAAAGGAGACTGGATTTTAGGGGCAAGACTGCTGGCTCGCCGTTAGGAAGCGGGATCTGGTCAGAAAAGATAGGTCACTGCAGGCATGACCTGGAAGGGCTTATCTCCCTCCTTGGCTCCTCCCATCTCTCTCTGCTTCCTGTCCACCATGAGCAGCTCTCCACCATGCCCCTGTGCTATGCCATCCTACCTTGGACTGCAAATGCGAGCCAAAGTAAATCTCTCCCTCTGTGAGTTGTGGTGTTGAGTATTTTGCCTCAGCAATGAGGGAAGTGACTAAGGCAACACCTGAACTCCGTGATGAAGAAGTGGTGCTGGAATCCCCCGTCCAACACACCAGGGTGCTTTGGGGATCTTGCCTTCACACCAGAACAGCTCACCAGCAGCACCCCTCACCTCTGAGCTGGGGGCTCCCTGGGGACAGTCACCTGATTGCCAACATGTGTGGTGGCGCTGAGACCTGACGTGCAGTCTGTAACTTACTTGAAGAGATGAGGCCCAGGTTGCAGAGGTGCCCTCCTAACAGCAGTTTAAGAAAGCATGGGATAGAGGATCCGGGGTGCTCTTGAGGCTGCAAGCAGCCTCCCCTAGACTGCGTTGGAAATCAGAGGCACCGTGCAGGGTTTACCAGCCCCAGAATGGCACCCAGATCCAGATCAGTCCTGATTGGCCAGAATGCCCAGTGGGCGGTGCAGCACCCTCACTTAAAGCCTCATTCTGGAAGTGAGATTTCTGCCCCGGCTGCAGGCGCTCAGAGGAGCATGCAAAATGTCTTGTCAACATCAGGGGCCATGCTGGGGAGGGCGGTGATTGAAAGCAGATGAAGGCAGGAGTGGGTGATTGGGGAGCATTCCAGTATGAGAGTGGGGCTGCCAGGCTTGGGGGGCATCTAGGACTCCAGCTCCAGCTCCAGATTGGCCTGGTCCGTGGGAAGTGTTCTCATGAGTAGAAGAGACTGAGGCAGGACCGAGCGTTCCTGTGCTCAAACCTCTGCACCTCCTCGGACCCTGATTGCGGACTCCACCAGCGCATTCCCGGAACCATCTCTGGTCCTAATGGGCTCAGTCCCACCCTTGGATAGGACACTTGCTTTCAGAGAAGTAGAAAAGGACTCCTGGCTGCTGCTCTCACACCTGGGAAGCTCTTATTCACTTCTGAAAGCACTGCCCAGGGCCACCTCCCCCAGGAAGCCCTCCTTCCCTGCTCCCCAGGCTTCCTGTGTCTTGTGGCATCAGCCCAGGCTGTTAAGGGGATTCTCTGCCCAACTGGGCACTCCTTGTAGGCAAGCCTGTGTGGATTCTGAGTGCCCACCACCCAACTCAGTTTCTGGAACAAAATAGATGCTAAATAAACATTAGATCCATAAATAAACCTTTTTGTGTTGGTTGCCTTGAATTCAAAGCGGCCGTGGGAATTCGTAAGCTGGATGTACAAAATGAAGTTTAATTGCTTCTTGTGTTTAAATTTTAAAAATAACCCCCTTGCCATCTCAAAGATCATCCTTCCTCCTGGGATTCATCAGCCTGGAGACACTCAGAGCCAAGCCTTGGCTTCCCACAGGCAGGCTGGGTGCCTTCACCCCATCGTCACGGTGCCACTCCCTCCTGAGCTTTCCTGTCCCACTTAACATCCTGTCAGCACCCTTGGTGTGGGGGTTCCAGGCCCAGTGACCCGGCAGCTGTAGAAGGGGTCAGGAATGGAGGCAGAGAGGGGTGACCGGGGGCTCCTAGTGACACCACAGTGCATCCTGTGCAGGAGCCTGGCCTTGCTAATCACTCAGGTTGAGGACTGTCTCAGCACAGTGCACACACGTGCATGGGAACGCGCCTGCCACCCGCATGTGCAGACGGAGAAACGCCCTCATGCTCACACGTGCACACCACATCCTCACGCCTGCACGTGCTCCAAAACAGGCCCTCAAGAACTGCACAGGGAGACATCTTGTACTCTGGGGGCCCAGGCTGACTGTCCCTGTCCCTCCTCTCTGTGTTCACAGTGAGTGGGTCCCCCATCCATTCCTGTCATCTGCATCCAATATAGTTGCTACAGTTTCATGTTTTAGTGTCCCTCAAAGTCTGCTGTGTCAAGGGCCGGGTCTTCTGTGTGGCACAGGAGGCGGTGGAGCCTTCAGGGGTGGCTCCAGTGAAGGGAAGCTAATAAAACTAGCATCTTCCTCAATCCACTCCCTCACATGAAGGAAGCCTTCCAAGGGTGGAACTTGAGATCTGACTCCTCCCCAGAGCCTGTGAGGAACCCTGGGGAAGGGACTTCCAAGTGCAAAACAGGGAACACACGTTCAGAGAAATTCAAGGTGACCCCAAATCCATAGTTCCACATCCAGCCAACCAACCACAATCGAATGTAGTGACACCCACAGCATTGTGTCTGCACCCAACATGCACAGGTCACTTTTGCTTGTCAATGACCCCTAAGCCGTGCAGTATAACAACTATACAACATTTACACCACACACTGCACAGTGCCATCATCCAGAGATGGCCCAAAGTGGAGGGGAAGGTGGTCAAATGTTCTACACACGTACCACACCACTGTATAGACAGGACCCAAGCATCTGTAGTTTGGGCACCTGTGGGGTCAAATCCTCCCGTTTATCTCCAAGAAGTTAACTTAAAACCCAAGGCAACAGCAGACAGTGAGTGCAGCCACACATCTGTGATTTCAAATCATGAGAGGCATCACTTCACCCTGGTCTGGATGCTCACTGAGAGGAGGGAGAGCAAACAAGTCTCCGTTGGCCACATGCCACCACTTGGGCCTCACACAGAGTTTAATGAGTGTTGTGGACCAAACTGTTTCTCACCTCATTCCCATGCTGAAGCCCTAAGCCCCAGTGGGACAGCATTTAAAGACAGAGCCTTTAAGGAGGTAAAGATTAGGTGGAGTCAAAAGTGGGCCCTAGTCCAACACAACTGGTGTCTTTGTAGGAAGAGGAAGAAGACATGGGGAGATGGGGCAGAGAAAAGGCCACCGAGGACACCACAGAAGGCAGCCACCTGCATGCCGAGGAGGGGGCCTGAGCAGAAACCAACCCTGCGTGCACACGGGTCTCAGATATTCAGCCTCTGGCCTGCACAGGAATAGCTTTCCATTGTTTAAGTCTTCCAGTCTGCGGAATTGTGTCATGGCATGCAGAGGACCACCTGGATGGCTCTCCTTGAAAGAAGAGCAATTATCTCCATTTTGGCTGAACCTGGCTCTATTTCCATGTACTGATATGTACAGAACTGGCTAGGACTTTTCCTTATCCCTTCAACTGGCTTTAAGCATGCAAATTGGTCCAGCTGAGGTGCTGATGTATAGTCTTTGAAGCAAGGCGACAGGTCAGTGTTTCCCCGCCCCTGTAGCTCCCAAGAAGCATGTGTGAGCCTGGTGGGATGGAGAGCTGTGCTCCACGCTGTCGGCTGGGATCGAGCCTCAAGATAGAGGCTATGACTTCCCAGGGCATAGAAGATTACACATCAGAGCTGAAGCACCGACCCCAAAACATTAGATACTACCCTAAATTGTGTTATGCAGATTACTCCTTCTGCATATCCTTCCCTCTGCATATTGCAAAGGTGATTGCAGGCCATCTACCTAGCCCAGCTCACAGTACTCATATACTTCCTGCCACTCTCACAGTCACTCATCCCCAAGTCACTCCCCTCCTTGAGAAATAATAAATTCTGGGTTCGGCCCTGGTTCATGGCCTTTGTTCCGGTAACCACCATCCTGGCTGGACTTAGGACCTCCTTAGCTCCCCACAACTATAAATATGTGTTAGTGTCTTTATTCTCACCATGGATTGCACTGGAAGTGGTAGATTGGAATTAACTCGCTAGAATTCCAATAACTTTCCTTTGGGATTACAAATATAAACCTCCCGGACTGCGACGAGGACCGGCTCTCTGTAATGGCGCTCTGTGCAGAGTCTGACAGGCAGAGGCTAACTGGCCTGCTCAGAGGAGATAGTGCCAAGGTGCCCAGTGGACAAGTAGGAGGTGAAAGGAAGAAGGGTAAGGCCTGGGGTGAAGTCTTCCTCAGGTATTTGGAGATGCTGCCTCCCAATATGGGGGAACTCTGAGGAAGCTGGTGAAGCTAAAATGGAGACAGAAGGAAAAGCCATAATGCTTAGCTCTTGGATTTCAAAATAGACTCGTGAGACTCCCCGAAATGACAACAGAGGGATTAAAACTAGTTATTTTAGGGATCAATTTAAAGTCTTGAAAAGGAAGAGCTACACTCACAAACAAAGTGAACATCTCCACGGACCAGAGTCAAATGAGTTCATATCAAGCGGCCTGTGGGTGGGGAACGAATGTTGGCCCCACAGAGCTGAGCCCGAAGTGGGACCAGGCCCACCCACAGTTGGGAGTGGCCCAGAGCTAGGGCTCTGTGAGAGGAGGTGTGGAAAACACAGCTGCTGGGTAAAACTGCCAGGCAGGAGGGGTGGACTCATGCATCAAGAAAAGCACAACACAGCACCACTCCAGAGGAACAGTCCTACCCCAGAGGAAACGTGACCTGTCACAAACACCCAGCAACAAACCAGAAAGGTTCACCCTGTGGGAAATGGAGCTGGCACAGGGCCATCCATCCTGGCAGTGATCAATTCAGCACAAGTGTCAGGCTCATTCCAGGGTGTTACTTGTCCAGGTGCCCTGATGATCAACAGACAAAGTCCCTGCCTGACTGGGAAGGGAGATAGGCGGGTATGAAGCAGCAGGGATGGAACCTGAGGACGTTATATTCAGTGAAATGCATCACAGACACATGCTGCATATTTGCTTCTATGTGGATGTAAAAACGCTGATCTGAATGTAAAGTGGTGTTTATGGGAAACTGGGAAGGGTGCAGGGGCAGGGGAATGTCTTAGTTACTTTCTCATTGCTGAGACACAATATCTGACACCTGCAGTTTAAAGTTGGCTCACATTTTGTAGAGGATTCAGTTCATAGTCTGCTGGCTCCAAGGCAGGGCAGCATGGCAGAGGAGAATGGTGGAGGAGAAACAGTCCATGGCATGGCAGTGGGAAGCAGAAAGAGTGATCAAGGGAGATGGGAAGGAGATAGACCCTTCCAGGCCACACCCTTCAGTGACCTACTTCCTCCCACCAGGCTTCACCTCCCAAATCACCTTTAGCTATAAACTCATCAATGGATTAATCCACGGCCCCCATGATCCAGTCACCTCCCCACAGCCCCACCTATGAGTGTATGAGGCTTTGGGGGGAACATCTAAATATAAACTATAACAGGGAATAATGGGTACCCAAACCCCAGTCAAATAGAAGGGATAAGGTCCAGCATTCTATAGCATAAAGAAGGGGTACCATAGTTCCCAGTACCCTATTACATATTATATGAAGAATTAAATGTGGGGCACCAAAAGCTCAAAACACAAAGTCATGACAATTGATTACCCTTATTTTATAAGAACTCATCGTGTACATGTGTACACGTGTTGAAATGTCATACTACACCACACAAGTATGTATATTTATTACATATTAATGAAATATTTTTTAAATGTTTAAGAACCTAGAAATGCTAGCCACCATGATTTGATCATTGCACATTAAATACAATCTATCAAATTTTCACATGGTACCCCATAATTTATATAATTAAAATAATAACTAATAAAAAGATATTTATATGCTACAGGATAAAATAGTAGATAGGAGAGTCCATCAGAAATATGTGCTAGCAGATAGTGGGTTCCCATGTAAATTAGACTTAAAAATAAATTAATATTTTCCAAAAGATAATGAAAGAAATGTAAGCAATCAAAAATAATTGGTTATAAAATAAAAATGGGTAAATATGAACCAAATATAAGTGAATATGGGAAAAAATAATTATAGACCCTTGAAATGAAATATATAATTTTTCAAATAAAAGACTTAAAGCTCAATGGATAGAACAAAAAAAATTAGATGAAGGAAAAATTAATACAATGGAAGATGGAGTTAGTAAATGTCCCACAGACATGAAAAACTGTAGCAAAACCTACAAAATGAGAGGAAGCCCAATGCTGGTGAGGATGTGGGGATACAGGAACCTCATAAACAACTAGTAGAAGTGTACTCCACTACAGCATCAGGCAGCCTGGACTTACCAAATTAACACACTGAGTGGTCCTTCTGTGGGGGGAGGAAACAGATCATGAAAAAACAAAACAAAACAAAATAAAAACACACCAATGAGACCAAGGAGGGACATTTCATGGGTCAGGGAATGGAAGTGTGTAATTAGCTCAACACTTCATATTACAGGGCCATGAAAAAAAGAAAAAAAAAAAAAAAAACCAACACAGCTATTTGAAAGAGAAGTCACTAGGAACCACAGTAAAACTGGATTTGAAAATTACAGCCTAAGTTGCCTACAAAAGATTCTTTTTTAAGATTTTAAAGCAAAGCAATTCAGAAAAATTGAAAATAAAATTTTGCATGTGTTGAGAGAGTGGAGGGATAAAAAGTGATAAGTCAAGCAAATTTTGAACCTATCACAGAATTAAGATAATCATAAACTTGTGGAAATCTAACAACACAGTTTCAATAAATGTCCACTAAATATAATCTATAAATTATAAATACATAAATACATACATGCCTATGCCCACACAATGAATTACAAAGAAGCCGATAAACTGGTACCACAGTGGAGAATTTTAAGAATACAAGGAATCTGTTTCTCAAAAACTGGTCAAGTTCAAGAAGACCTCCTTGAAAGGTGAAGACTACAGCTGTGATGTGGTGTGCGTGTCACTCTTCACAGCTTTATTGCGCCTATTTGTGGCAGGGAAGCTCACTGCAAGATCACTCAGCACCAGCCACTGGGGTCAGAGGTGAGCAGGGCCGGCTTATGACCCTCAAACACACCATCCAGTTAGAGACCAAAATGGCATGAGGTCAGGTGGAGAATAGGAAGCTTGGGGGATCCTAGGAAGGCTTTCTGGGCCACACCCTAGGCCAAGAGCTTGCTGGGATGAGAACAAGCTTTGGCAAGGCCACCACCTCAGCATCATGGGCAGCCAAGCAATGATGATCTTTCTTGGGTGACGCTGTAGTGAGGGTGCTTTGTCATTCACATCACCCCTCATCCCATAGTTTGGTTTTCCCTTCAGCCTTTTGTTAGTACTTGCTTGTGTGAATCTTTGTTCTCCACCAGGGAAATAGAAAAATCACACCTGGTCTGCTCTGTGGGGGCTGGTGGCATGGTGGGGAGTGAGCACCTGGTCAGTGGCTGCCATTTTTACACAATGAAAACTCTGGATGGAGCTGAGTACAAGGTTTCTGGGATGACTGAGGATGAGCTGGCCACTCTGCGTGGGGCAAGCAGAAAGGCTTCCTCTGAGAGGTGGCCCATCTGTGGGTTCTTGAAGGATGACATGGCTCTGATAGAACACAGCTGGCTGAGGACCATCAGACAAAAGCACAAACACATGAATGTGTCAAGCTGCAGCTGGGTTCCAAGAGTTCAATGGTGGTGGTGGTTTTCTTATTTCTATTTTTCACAGGTATGGAAACTGAGAGCTGGAGAAATGATGTTGCTTGTCAAAGGTCATACAACCAGTGATGGGCATCGTGATCAGACCCAAGGTCTTTGGATACCAAGTCTTTGTTTTGTTTACTGCCTCTGCCTACATCACTTTCTTCATTGCTGTCTAATTTTTAGTCAAAAAATGATAACAAGTATTGCTTCATGGTGAAAAGCATTTGGGATGTGTACCTGGGTGTGTGGGGGGGTGCAAATTTGTTGCAAATGAGTGTGGTTCTGTGTGCCACACAGATATCCATTAGCCAACCTCTAAAACCATGCTCTTGTGGGTGACAGATGTTTTGGATTCAATTACGATGAAGGGAAAGCAGCTTTTCCTTCCAAGGAAAGAAGGCATTGTTTGAGGTGAGAGGCTGCCACATATAACATTGGTGAAGAATATTGCTCATTGTGGAAACACTCTGTACGAGTGCCCTGTTTAACACAGGGTAATGCATTCAGAAGCTTTTAACCCACTGGATTTAATTGCAACCGAGTGCCAAAGTAAACCCCCTGTTCAAACCTCCAACTTTCCGCTGATTTCTTGCACTTGCTCCCAGCTGTGAGCAGGGAATGGAAGTCAGATGTTTGAATTGTTTGCAGTGCATATAAAGAATTCATATGTGAGCCTCTGGCTGCTGGGTCCTTTCATGGGAAGGATGTCTAGGGCAGGGAGAAGGGGAAACTCAGGCCCATGGGCAGCTAGGCCCCTTGCCTGGCTCAGTTTCTTGCATGGAATCAAGACTTAGCTGACTACTACCATTCAATGAGCTGCATATAATTAATTTTTATCTCAGCTAGGGCTTATAGTTGGTAAATATTTTGAGGGGGAAGTCATGTGTCATGCACAGAGCTCCGCTGACTGTCCTGGGTTCTCAAGGGGCTGCCCTGAATCCTGTGTACACCTAACAATCCAGCCCAGCTCAGCCAGGCACCTACAGACTCCTCCCAGCTTCTGCAGCATCTATTTCATTTGGCTTTCTTGTCAGTCCTCTGGCTGCTGCTTCTGTCTCCTGCTTGTTCCTACTCTGCCAACAGCTCAACTGAGCCCATCCCAAGGAGTCCATTGTATTCAGTGCCAGTGGTCCTGGGGCCACAAATACAAATGATGTTCAGTCTTTTTTTTTGCTAAGAGCTTGTGGTCCTGTAGGGGAAACAGGTAAGTTTGTCCTAAAGCAGTGACGGTGAAACTTTTAGAGACGGAGCAACACAACTGCAACCCAGAACCCACTTATTTATCACAAAGTGCCAACACTGCAATTCAACCTGACTACTGAGGTTCTCATTTAGGAAAAACAACTGTTATCCCATGCTCAGCTGCTGGGGCAACTTGTCTCACGTGCTGACAAACAGGGCTCTGCATGCCCTCTGTGGTACGCATACCACAGATTCGCCGCCACTGTCCTGAGGCTTCTGGTGGAGCTGCATGGGCTCTGGTTGGGACACAGAGGATAGTGATGAATTATGCCTGGCACCTTTTCTTTTGAGCAAGAAGAGAACCATGGAGCTGAGTGGTAAGAGGTGAGCAGGTCCAGCTCCCACGTGGGATGTGTGCTAAGCACAAGGCAGTCTGTGCGGGGGGAGGCCCAAACAGGGGAACGGTGGGCGCTCCAGGTGCCTGAAGCGAAGTGGGAGCTGTGGGCGATGACAGGAGGTTGGAGAGGTGGGCAGCCTGGTCTGCATTTGGAAAGCCTCAGTTTTCCCTGGGAGTCAGTGGGAGACTCCCTGAGGGGACTTTAAAAGGGGAGGAGGAACTAATGCTGTTGGCATTTTAGTTTATTTATTTATTTATTTAGTATACTGGAGACTGAACTCAGGGCCTGAACTACATCCCCATACCTATTTTTACTTTTTAAAAATTTTTTTAAAATATATTTTTGAGACAGAGTCATGCTAAATTATTAAGTTGCCCAGGCTGGGCTTGAACTTGTGACCCTCCTGCCTCATCCTCTCGGGTGCTGGGATTATAGGTGTGTACCACCATGCCTGGCAGGGCTGTTATTTATGATGGGAATGTGCCTGCTGGGATTGGGGGGTAGAGGGCAGAGAAGGGTTAGGGGGGATCAGGGAGATCCAGGAGGAGACCAGGGTGTTCAGAGTCAAGGAGGATCACTGGGCGCTGAGGGGCGGAGTCTTGGAGGAGCTGGTCCCCAAGTGGAGTCTCCAGAGCCTCTCCGGAAAGTGAACCCGGAAGTGAGAGGAAGCAACTCACAACTCTACCTCTGTATTTGCAGGTTAGCTTTTGGAGGAAGGGAGCGATACTTTTTGTTTGCCATAGCTTATTAAGAAATACACTTCTCAATTTTAGATTCCTGTTAGATTTACAGAAATGTTCATATACAGTACAGAGTCCCCATCTATTCCACACCCACTTTTCCTTATTTGACACAACTGATGAACCATTATCTGTAGTTCAAGCCCCTGTTTGCTTCAGTCTGCCTTCGTTTCCTTCCCAGTCCCTCTTCTCCAGCGTTCCAGCCAGGACACCCCACATGGAGGGAAAGCCACCCCATTACTTTTGCCTCCCATTATGGTGCTGCATTTTTTGGCCCTTAAACATTTAGCGTTGCTGTGTCGACTTGGTGGTCTGATCACTCTGGATCGCCCTCTGTCTCTAGTAACCTTCTTAGTTCTGAAGTTGACCTGACCTGAACAGAGTTACTCTGGCTTTCTTTGGATTAATGCCAGCATGCTCCAGCTCATCTGTCCTCTCCAGTCCTGTCTATTCGGGTGTGTCCAAAGCAAGTTTCTTCATTTTTTGGCACTGAGGATTGAACCCTTGGCCTCCCCCATGCTAGGCAAGCACTGTACCACTGAGCTACACTTCCAACCCTGAAAGCAAGTTTCTTGGAGACCACGTGTAGTTAAGTAATGTTTTAAAATCCATCTTGCCAACATTTGTCTTTTAACCAGTATATTTAGACCCATTTACATTTAATGTAATGACTGATACTATTCAGGGTTTATTTTTGCCTTTGTATTTTTTATTTTTCTTTTATGTTTTCTTCCTTCCTACCTATTTACAAATTACTTAAGTATTTCTAGAGTTAAATTCTGATTTATCTATAGTTTTTTGTATCTCTTTATGTAGCTTTATAGTACTTGACATAGACACAAACATATATATATATATATATATATATATATATACACTATGATAACTTACATTTATATATATTATAACATATATCTATATATGTCATTTTACCAGCTTGCATAAAATATATAAAAATTATGTTCTTTTTTTTTTGTGGGTACTGGGGGTCGAACTCAGGGCCTCGCGCTTGCCAGACAGGCGCTTATACCACTGAGCAGTGTGGATAGAGGCAGTTGTGTTGTACTCAAGAGCACTGTGGTCCAGGAACTGGACATGGCATGGGGGGCTGGTTTTCTCTGCACCCCAATATCAGGGACTCAGCTGGAGAATGGTCAGGAGACGTCTTCCCCAGCCTACCTGGTGCCTGAGCTGAGGTGACTGAGGGTTGTGTGGGGACCACGAGGGTCTCTTCTGACTCTGCCTGGAGCTACTTGGCACTGCTCCCATGTGTTCCGTTGGGTAGAAGCAAGTGGGCCCCGGCCTCCCCTCTCAACAGACACAAAGAGCATGGGGGCCAGGACATGCTGCCATCTTTGGAACACGCCTTTGATACATGGACCATTCCTTCCTGCTTCCAAAGCAACTGGTGGGGATATGTGGGTTTCAGACCAGCCTCAGAAGGGACTCGCCGTCAGTGTTGAGGGCAAAGCGGTTACCAGGCACTCAGAACAGCAGTTGTATGAAGGCACCATCAGGCTGCCATCTGCGGGGCCAGTATCCAAGCAACCATGACTGCTGTGGCTTGAATGTGTACCCTGAAGCAAGTGTGGGACACAGTCCCATGCAGCAGTGCTGGGACACAGGGCCTCATGGAAGGCATTTAGTTCACCAGGACTTGGGTCCCTGGCTCTCTCTGCCCTTCTGTCACCAGAGGAGGCAGCAAGAAGGCCCAGTCCAACATCATCCGCCTCACTATCTTGGACTCCTTCGGCTCAAGAACCATGGGCCAGTCCATTCTGTTCATTAGAAATCACCCTGTTTCAGGTATTCGGTGAGAATGGTGCAACCAGGCCAAGATAGCAAGTGTCCTGGGGATAATTCCCATGGGAAGTCACTTAAACTCATGAAGTCCCTCAGCCATTTGGTATGTGCATGACGAGTGCCTCGACTAAAGCCACAGCTCTCAAGCCCTGATCAGACGATATCACACGCTGGGCACTGTGCGAGGCACTTACTCCTAGGCAATACCACTCCCATGCTGAGGACAGGCAGATGTGGTCAGTTACTCCAGTCACAGGAGAGGGATAACGAGCCAGCTCAGCCATGAACTCAGACCCCTCCACTCCCAGGAGACATTCAGGATCCCTCACTGCTTCCCAGAAGAGCACTAGGAACTGTGCTTGGGCTGGGGCCGGGGGGGCAAGGACAGCAGTGGGTTTATGGCTGTGTTGCTCATGTTGAGGGTCAGTGTGAATGTCCCCCAGGTCCCCTCGGCTTTCCTGATTTCAAACGAGCCATGGCGCAAATGGCACATTCAAAGAGAGAGCGTGTTTGGGCCCAGCAGGGCTGCAGAGCACCTTACAAAAGTCCTGTTATTGGCCTTATGGGTCCCTGAGGCTTCCCATGTTTTGGTTTTTGCACTGCATGATGGAGAGTGCAATTAAACATGGACATTAAAGTGTCAGGCAGTAATTAACAAAGGGCCTGTATTGGCTGCCAGTCCCCTGCAACTCCCGCCATGGAGGCCTGGTTGGCAGGGCATAGGCAGAGGAGCCAGGGAGGCTTGTGCTTACCAGAGCACCTCCTGGCCAGCCAAGGGGACTTGTCACCCATTTCTATGCAGCACCAAGGGCCTGCTTTGTGTGGGGACCAGGCTGACCCAGAAATACTAAGACCAGCATACTGGGACCGCAGGTGCCGAGCATCACCTGATACTACGTGGACCTCACCAGAGCTGATGAGGAACTCAGCAGACCTCAGCAGGCCTCACCAGGACTCACCGGGGGCCTCACAAATATTCACCAGGGCCTCACTAGGACTCACCAGGACCTTACTAGGTCTCACCTAGCTTCTGCTCAGCCCCACTCCTGCTGCCACTGCCCACCATACTTGGTCCCCTGCATTGTCCCCAATACTGGCAGGTGCAATTTTCCTCTCAGAGGCCCAGCCCCTGAGGAACCTTCCCTCACTGTTGCCTTCATGGTTCTTCATGGAAGCCAAGGTCACTGGAAAGCACCCAGCCTAGGCACAGGGTGGGGCGCAGTTGGGTTTAGCTGCCTCTGTGAGGCTGTGTTCCCCAGGTGGCTGCTGGAGCTTGAGGGCCCCAGGATGGTTGTCAGAAACAGGCTGGACCCAAAAGCAGGAGGGATGGCTAGAACCGTGTCCACTCCTGTTGCCCTGGCTTGGTGATGGGTGTCCCACAGAAGAAGCACGGCCTTTCCTCCTGGAGTCACACCACACACAGGGTGGGCAGGAGTCAGAGGAGGTGGCCTCGCTGTGGCCCTAGGCCAGCAACAGCAGGAGTGTGCTACCTCCTCCCCTCTGCCCACTCTAGCCTCCAAGGTCTCCCTGGTGACCCGCCCTAATGGGAAACTGCTGGTTGAGAGTGGGTACAGCATGGAACCCCTTTCCATGCCAGCAATGGCCTGGGATGGGCAGCTGCCCTGGATGGCTGTCCTCTCAGCAGTCTTGACTGAGATAGGCTGATAGCCACCAGTTGGGACATTGGGGTTTGGGTAGATGACCTGAGAGTCTTTGTTCCTTGTAAGTTACTCCTTTGAAAAATAAACTCCTTTGAGTATTTAGTTCACACAACGAAATCATCATTTCACAAATTAAATTTCCCTAGGCATTTAAATATGTCAAATGTGAGCACATAATTAAAATAAGAATCTAGTATCTATAGATTCTAAGAAAATCCTTAAAACATTACACAAAATAGACAATGATTACCAATTGGTCATCCCACATTACCAACTGGTTATTATTCCACAAAGAAATTGCTCATCACCAGCTGGACAATAATATCCCAGAGAGAAATTTCAAAATGACTAACAGGAGGACCTAACCCTATTCTCGCTTCATCCTTGCTCTGTCCCCAGGGACGTGCGCCCAGGTCACACCAGGGCCACTGAAGCTGCTCAAGGAGTCGAAGATCAGGGTTCAGGATAGAGAGGCCAGGCTGCTCCGTGATGGTCCTGCCTTTGCCCTGTCCCAAGTTGTGCAGACTTTTTTCTTCTAAGAATTTTGTCAGTCTCTTTAATTGGTCTAAAACTATTCCAATTATATATTTCATATTTATTACATTTTGGCAGCTTGTGGTTTTTGACCAACTGGTTTATTCTTCAAATTGTGAAATGCATGAGACTAAAGTTGTTCATAATATTCCCTTATTAGTCTTTTAATGGTTGCAAAATCTGCAGTGATATCCACTATTTTATTCCTGATTTGGGTGTTTTATGTGTTCTTTCCTTTGTGAGGTTTAGCCCTTGATTTTTCTCAAAGAACAGTTGTTGTTTAATTGATTTTCCTTCACTGTTTTTCTGTTTTCAGGAAAACAGATTTCTTCTCTTTATTATTTCCTTCCTTCAGCCTGTCATGGGTTTCTTTCAGTCCTTTCCTTGTTTCTTCAGGTAGGAACTTAGATCTTGGACTTCAGACTTTCCCTTTTCCTGATACACGTATTTGAGCTATAAATGTGCCACTCAAGACTTCTTTCCTTGGGCCCTGTGTATTTTATTATGTTGTATTTTTGTTTTCATTTAGTTCTATGTATTCTTTGTGAAACTTTAAAAAATTTTCTTTGAAATTTTCCTATTGACCCATGGATTATTTAATTTCCAACATTTTAGAGATTTTCCTTTTTTTTCTTTTTCTTACTGATTTCTAGTTCATTCCACTATGATCAGAGAACATACTCTGTGTGACTTCAGTACTTTTTAATAAGCGGAGGGCATTTTATGGCCTACAGAAGGGTCTAAGATAGAATTTTCCACACGTACTACACTCGGGAATAAAAATGTATGTCCTGCTGCTGTTGGAGTATTTGCTGTGTGTCTGTTAGATTGTGTTTTTCACAGTCAGTGGGTTTCTGTCTTATAATTTAGTTCCAACAAGGAACGTCACAGTCCTCAATTAGGATTGTGAATTTTTGTATTTCTTTTTTCATCTCTATTAGTGTCAGTTTCATGCATTTTGAGGTTCTAATATTTGGTGTATGTACTTATAGAGTTGCTGTGTCCTCCTACATTGATCCTTTCATCATAACACATTGTCCTTTTACCTCTAGTAATTTTCACTGCTGTAAAATTTACTTTATCTGATATTAATATAGCCATTCCTGCCTTTTTCTAATTAATAGTGGCAGAGTGTATAATTTTCCATTCTCTCATAATTGAATTCTAAGTGGGTTGGGTTGTATTTTTCAATCCATTTAGCAATCTCTGCTAATTGTCATATTGTAACTATTTATATTTAATGTAATTATTGGTAGGTGAGAGTTTAAACTGGCCATTTTATTATTTTTTGTTTTTCTTTTCTTGTCGTCTGGTGGGTCACTTGAACACTATGATCTCATTTTAATTTCCCCCTAGTTCTTTTTTCTTTTTTTTTTTTTTTTTTGTGGGTACCGGGGTCAAACTCAGGACCTCGTGCGCCAGCAGGCACTCGTGATGCTGAGCGATATCACCGGCCCTTTTTTCGTGTGTGGGGGTACCGGGAGTCGAACTCAGGACCTCGCGCTTGCCAGGCAGGTGCTTATGCCGCTGAGCTATCTCACCAGCTCCCCCCCACCCCCAGTTCTTTCAAGAACATCTCTTCTTGTAGTTTTCTTAATGGTTGCTCAAGACATCACAATATACTAATGGATCTTATTGTAATCTACTGGTTTTGACATTCTACTACTTTAAATTAAGCATTTAAAGACTTGCTTCTATTATATCATTTTACTTTCTCTGCTTTTGTATATCTTTTTCTCAAATGTCAGATGATGTTGTAGCTTTTATTTCAAGCATCAAATATCATTTACGGAGCTCGTAGGAATAGTCTGTTGGATTTACCCATATTTCTGCACTTTCTGTTGCTTTATCTTCCTGGCACTCTAAAATCCCTTTCTTTATCATCCATTTTCTGCTTTAAGAATTTCTTCAGTCATTTTCTAAGGTTGGATTGCTGATGACAAACTCATTTAAGCTTTTCTTTGCCTGGGAATGTCTTTATTTCCCTTATTATTCCCTTATTATTATCTTTGAAGGATACTTCGTGGATGTGGAATTCACAGTCAATACCTCATCCTCCTGTGCTTGCAAAGTGTGGGTCACTTCCTTCTGGCCTCCTTGCTCCAGATGAGAATCCCACTGCTACTCAAATTGATGGCTCCCGTAGGTCTTGGGTTGTTTCTCTCTGGCTGCTTTCAAGACGTTTTCCTTTCATTTCCAAACTTTAATTATGGTGTGTCTTGGTAAGAATTTCTTTGAATTTATCATATTTTGAGTTTTCTCAACTTCTCAAATCTGTGCTAAACTGGAGACTTTTCGGCCATTATTTCTTGAGATGACATCTCATTCTTCTCTGGGAATTCCTGACGTGGACCTTGATCTTAAGTTATTGTCCCACGGGTCTCAGAGGTTCTGCTCATTCCCTTTTCTGGCCTGTTTTATCTGTGTCGTTCATACTGAGCGAATCCTACTGAGCTGTCCTCAAGTTCATTGACTTTTATTCTCTAACTTTTTTACCATTGAGCACATTCAGCAAGGTTTTGTTATCATGTTTTAGTTCTATAATTTTAATTTTTTTTAATAACTTCTGTTGCTTTGCTCAGATGTTCTATTATTCCATTTGTTTCAAGACAGTGCGTAACTGTCAAAGCCTCTCTATGATGGTTGCTCTGAGGCCTTTGTCAGATTATTCTAACACCTGATTCATCCCAATGTTTGGGGTCAATTGACTGGAGTTTCTCATTCAAGATGAGATTTTCCAGGTTCTGGTGTGATGGGAAATCCTGATTGCATCCTGGATATTTTGGCTGTTCTAACACTCTAGATTCCACTTAGATCTTCTGTTTTAACAATCAGAGACCCTGTTCAGATGGGACCCATGGGTCTGGTCAGCTTTTGTCAACTATAGTTCTCACAATAGTGTATTTTCAAGGCCAAGTGCTACCATGGTCTGCTGCTCTATCTCATCTTACTGAGCACACACTGCCTCCTGCTGGTGCTGCCTAAGGCAGAAGGGATTTCCCCAGGCTGGGCTTGGGGAGCCACTAAGCAGGGAAGGAGTTTTGGGTGGAGTTTTGGGCAGAATTTTGGCAGAATCCTCCTTGCCTTTGGGGATGGAGGTCACTTCCTGGTTGGGCACTGGCTGTGAACAGATCTCCCTGGGTCTTTCACTGGGGCTCAGGGTTTGTGGGCCTACAAGGACCAAGAGTCTTCCTGAGCTGGGAGCATGTTCTGGTGACATCTCTCTGCCAGGACTGCCTGGCCTTCAGACGTGTCTAGTGGGCAAGGGTTTCATGCCCAGCAGTGAAGGAGTGGGCTCTGGTCACTACAGTCACAGGGCCAATGCCTTCAAGGGTGCCTGGTGTAGTCATTAGATGGACCTCACCCAGTCTGGGAGTGAGCCTGCCTGTTGTGGGGCACGGGTGTGGCAACACGGGGCCTGAATCCCCTCCTTCTTTTGGTGCAGGATGGGCACTCCGTGCTGGCCCTCCAGTATTGCAGTCCCTAACCACTTTCCCTCCCTCTGCCCACCTGCCAAGGTCCTCCTCTGCATTCCTCTCCATGATTCGCATGGTGTATGGCTGCACTTAGAAGGGAGGAGCAGGGAAAAGCAAGCTTATGCCTTCTTATCCAGCTCAGAAGTCTGTAGCTCTCCTTCTGTTATAAATTTTAGCTTAATTTCCTGACACAAGAGAACTTGCATGGTTGGGAAGACAGCATTAAATCCATGAGGACCTCTCTTGCTGCTAGAAACAAAGAAAAACCAGCAAGGACACTGTAGTTGGTCTCTGACTATTGCAGAAGTGGTTATCAAGGTTACAAGAAAAATGGTACCACTTAGGGGGATGGCACAGGGTTTTTCTGAAGAAATCTCTACAATTAGAATGACAGTGACTTTGTGGTGTTTGAAGTGATATCACCTATGAGCGGCCAGTGGCACAGAAACACTGGCTTTGGGGTCCTAAAATGATTTCAAATTTTCCTGCTCATTAGGCTGTCTGAAAGGTTTCTAAAATATGCATAAACCTATTGAGAATAGGGGTTTGCGTGGGCTTTAGCCTTGACTTGTACAGATTTCATGGCTATTGTATGCATTTATCTATAAATGAATCTCTTTCTATATAAGTGAATTTCTTTCCGTAACTGTGTATTAATAGTGTTTGCAACTACTGGTGTGAGACTGGCAAAACGGTCCTTGCCCCAAATAATGGCCATCCCAGGAGTGATAGGCAGAGGCACACCCCTGAAATTCATACTCTTAAGACCAGGACTTGAGATTGTAGTGGGCAGGTACTCCTAAAATAATTAAACTAAAGCTGGTGCTTGAGACTCATTTTTCCAAACACCTCCAAGGCTCACTGTGGTCCACAGCTTACTCTGGCTCTTTGCTGGGAAGAACTTGCTCCCGCTGCCTAAATCCATTAAGCATCTCACATATTGGAGATTTAACCTTCATGTGACCCTTCTGTCACGTGAGCAATGTAAGAAAATTTGGAAATATTACTAGTGACATAAAAAGCTTCTTGGGGGCCGGTGAGATGGCTCAGCGGCTTAAGCGCCTGCCCGGCAAGCGCGAGGGCCCGAGTTCGACTCCCGGAACCCACATACGAAAAAGGGGCTGGTGATATCGCTCAGCGGCACGGGCGCCTGCTGGCGCACGAGGTCCTGAGGTCGACCCCCCGGTACCCACAAAAAAAAAAAAAAAAAAGCTTCTTGGATGAATATACAAATGCACCAAAGCTCATGTGGAATTATAATCATTAGTTAATTTAAGAAAGTTTCTAAAGTAACAAGAAGCCAATGAAAGCAGGCAGTCTTGATTTTCTGACAAAAGTTTAAAATTTTTAGTTTTGATGCATTCTTTTACATTGGTTAAAATGTAACTCCATGGCCTTTAAAATAAAATCCAATTTGGAAAAGATGGGGTTGGGCATATGCTGTGGCTGCAATGGCATTTTTACTCATTATGAGAGTCTTAGGCACAAAACACACATTGCGTATCTAAGAGGAGACAAATGACCAACTGAAAGCATGGTGGTTCTTGGCAAAGCACTTGTGAATATTAGGTGTTGCCAAATGAAAGTGTGGCTGAAATGGCACAAACTGATTTGGTGAAACTCATAAAACACACACACACACACACACACACACACCAAAAAAACCAGTGTGGGGTCCTGAGGTTGACTCCCAGTACCCACATTAAAAAAAAAAAAAACAGTGTGGTCATTAGAGCCATTCATAAACATTCCAATTCCATACCCTCACCCAAGGGTATCCTAAAATCTACTTCCCTGCTGCTTTAAAGTTATGTGCAACTGAGTGACTTGCTTGGCCAATGAAATGTGCAAAAGCCCTTAAGAGCTGCTGGAGAGTGCTTTGTTCTCTTCCCTGTCTCTGTCTCAGTGATGACGAAGTTCACTTAGGGAAGTCATTTTGGTAACTTTACATCTAACAAACTACAGTGAGCAGGACTCCCAGCCCGGAATTTGATGCACGTCAGTTGAATGAATGAGCAACAAACTTGTATCATTGTCTGAGTCCATTTGGGTTGCTGTAACTGCTTACGGTAGACTGTGCCACATGGACTGGAGACACTTATTTCTCACAGTTCTGGAGGTTATAAGTATAATGCAAGTCACTGCAAGTTTGGTGTCTGGTAGCCTTCTTGCAACAACCTCACAGGGTTGAAAAGGGCAAAGGAACTCTCTGGTGTCTCCTTCATCAGAGCTTCAGCCTCGTGACTTAAGCACCTCCCAAAGTCATCAACTTCTACAATCACCATATCATATCGGGGGTCAGGATTTCAACTTAGGAAGAGATTCAGACCACAGCATTCCACCCCTAGATTCCCAACATTCATGTCCTTCCTTCGTGCCAAACACATTGACTTCATCCTCATACTCCCCGGTGTCCTCACTTATTCCAGAATTAACTCAAAAGTTTAAAGTCCAAAGCCTGATCTAAATATCATTTTAACAAGATATGTTGGAGACTCAACCTATGACTCATTCTGATGGAAATTTTTCTTTCTTTATGAACCTGTGAGGTCAAACATGTTATGTACTTCCAAAATACAATAGTGGGACAGGCATAAGCCAGATATTCCCATTCCAAAATGGAAGAATAAGGAGGAATAAGAGTTACAGATCCTAGGCAAATACAAAACCCAGTGAGGCAAATTCCATTTGACATTAAGGCTCGAGAATGGTCATCTCTGGCTTGTGCTCTGTCCTCCCGGCCTATTGGGCAGAGGGCCCACCTTTCAGGCTATCTTGAAATCATTGTTCACTTGCA